>VXBO01011015.1:28839-62066 GCA_013400135.1 Rhinoptilus africanus | reverse complement strand
GACAGCAGCTTTAACTTCCAGGAGCACCCTTTGCACCTTGGCCATCCTGGGCAGATGGAGCCTTTCCCCAGCTTCTAAGAAAGGGGAAGAGAGCGCCCCTGAAAAAGACCTTTTCCCTGCGCAAGGGCCAAAAGCAGGTGCAAGGGGATCCCTAGAATTAGACTCTGAATTGTAGAGAGTATTGTTCAATGTATGTACCCTTGACCTTTCCTTTTTCTTGCTCATACTTCGCTCACGAAGTCTGATGTCTCCTCTTTTCCCAGGAAAGTAAAATATCCCTTTAACGTCTCAGGGCTTCTGCTGCTGGTTTCATACAGACCTGTGGGATGGTGGTGCTGCCTGACTGGCCAGACTGACACGGTCTTCTCAGTGCGTGCATTCAGGTGTCAGGTAATGCCCGTCTGACTGGTGCATGGTGAGTGAGGAGTGGGACAATGGCAGTGGGATGCTAATGGGGAGGGAGGGGAATGGGGGACTTGGAGCAAGACTGTGGTGGTGGGATCCAGCCTGAAAGGGTCTTTTGCCTGCCGCTCGCCCACTGTCTTTGTTTTAGCTCATTTAAATTGCTTTGTCTTGTTTTAAATTACATTTTTAGCTCTTTTAACTCGTGTGAGGGGTTTTTAATTACATTTTAATGAAGTCTTTATCGTAAGANGGGGAGGGAGGGGAATGGGGGACTTGGAGCAAGACTGTGGTGGTGGGATCCAGCCTGAAAGGGTCTTTTGCCTGCCGCTCGCCCACTGTCTTTGTTTTAGCTCATTTAAATTGCTTTGTCTTGTTTTAAATTACATTTTTAGCTCTTTTAACTCGTGTGAGGGGTTTTTAATTACATTTTAATGAAGTCTTTATCGTAAGAGTTCTAGTTAATTTTTGAAGTTATTGTGTGCATCATCATCCCATCCACAGAGGCTCTTTGGTTTAATAGATATGTCTGTGACAGTAATACAGTTTACCCAAGGCTGCCAGCATTTAAAGAAAGCAGTGCATAGACAGTGAACAGCCACTTTTTCTGCTTCTCCTCTCCCTTCTCTGAGCCCAGATGTCTATTTCCCGGAGATGCTCGGCATCCAAACAGTTTTGATAAAAGACGGGCTGGACCAGGACATGCGTCTGCTACTCTGAGGTTTATTCTTCATTTGTTTGATTTTTGCTCTAAATGCCTGGTTTGGATCTTTCCTATGTATGACAATGAGGCTTTTTATGCTACTTACTGTAGGAGTTTAAATGTACCCTGTAAGGAACTTGCTAACTGCCCCAGTACCACCAAACTTGAGGATAAGCACTTCCACTAGGCTGGAAATGTCATTTAAAAAAAAGCGAAAGGAACTTAGACTTTTCGTACAGTTAGGTGGTGTTTGGTGTTCTATATTCAGAATAGTTACTGGTATTGTTGTAGAGAAATGGCTAAAACAGTTCTGAAAATGCAAGCTTTCCTTTCTCAATTACTGAAAATTATTTTAAGCCTCTGCTTCCTTAGATCTTTGCAGCTTGGGAAGGATTAGCTGGCTTTCTAGGCTGAGTTTGTGGGTGCTCTGCGCTGCTGACATAGCATAAAGACACTGGAATTAAAATTCTGAGCTAAAAATAATAACCTAGATCTACTTTTTCAAAAGAGATTAGTGACTGGCTGCGTTGTGCATATGTGTGAATAGCCAGCTTGAAACGCTACAGAAGATCAACTTTTACAAAGTAAAACCTTGTTTATTTGCATTTCCAAGACACTGGGAACCCTAGTTTTGAGGCTAGGCCGGGCACAAAATAAAAAAGCTTTTGCTCCGACGTCAGCAGCGTGAGTCTGACAGGAGACACAACGGGGAGCACAAGTGAGACCATGCCGACCCCCAGCATGGACAGCCGTGGGCAGGCGGTGTACGGGCGAGATGCCAAGAGGAAATGTGCAGGGTTTCTTTCAGGAAAGATTTGTAGGGTTGTAGTAAATTCTCCTTGTGTAAGATTGGTTTGTGTTTGTGGTCAGGAAGAGGAGGAGAGTAAGAGAGCCCAGAGAGGATGAGAGTTGAGGAGAAGTAACAGGGTTGGTAGTGAGAAAGATGATCAAGAAGAATGAAGGAACGTGGGGTTTGTGTTTTGTCTTGGGCAGATATTAGCAAGGGTAATTTTAGCTGGATATTGGTGTTACCTGGTTTAGGAGCCTACGAGCTCCTAAGGAGCTCGAGAGGAGGAAAACTGGACACAAAGTGTAAGCAGGACGTTGAGGAGGGAGGTGTTAGTGATGGAAATAGCAGTGGGAGTCAACATAGGGTAGGTTTGTTTATTAGAGCATGGCTGTAATGTGAGGACAAGGAGTTGGAGGAGGGTCAAAATTTCAGAAGAAAATGGATATGAAACAGGTCAGAAGTTACATTGTAACAGGACAAGCATGGGTTGTAAAAGTAGGAAAGAAAAAGTACCCAACATATGACACAAGGAATAGACTTGCAGGAAGTGGGCAGGACCATATTAATATTTCTTTTGGCAAGGATTTGTGCAGGAGACGTTCAGGAAGAGAGCATTTGAGAAGGGTATTAAAAGTGGTGAAAGGCATACAGGTTTTCAGTTAACTTGGAAAAGTAGGAGGAATAGTTAGGAGGATGGCACAATTGGAAGGGGTGACAATTATGTGCTTGTGGATGAAATAAATTGATCACAGGCCAACCATGAAATTGAAGGTGAAGTCAGACGGAGGTATGTGGGAGTGGAGAGTAAGAAACAGAGAGAATCTGCAGTCAAATCTGCGCTAGAGAAGAAAGATAAAGCAGGGGGAAGAGGGCTGAGATTACATGGGATTTTGTCAGTTTGATGAGATGAAAACCGTGGAAAGAGTAAATGAGAGGACCTGAGGAAGGAGCAGGTCAGAGAGGAAGGATGGGACAAGAGAGATCAGGGGCAAAGTAGTGGTTGCTGCAGGCCACATCAAAGGAATGGCTCTTCCTCACTGGGTGAGGGGCGCAGGTGAAATGAACGGACCAGGGCAAGGAGACATATGGGTGTCTGCTCTAGGCTGTCAGCAAGGACATCAGCGTGAAGCTTGGAAGCATCATGAGCACGAGTGTGAGAAATTGTGAGGAAAGGAAGATTGTCAGTTGAAATCACAGAGAAAGGATGATAAGGAGGAGCTGGTTGGCTGTCTGACAATTCTTCAGAGGGGAAAAGAACTGAGACGTTGCTCAAAAGCAGATAAAAATGATGCGGATGGTGAGGGCAGCCGACCTGTGAGAGTAAGGGGTGGGGTGGGATGAGAAACAGTGGTCTCTCTTAGAGACTGAAGCTGCAGAGGGAGAGTCAGACAAGGGGATCCAGGATGTGTGGGCACTGAGATTTAATAGGCCTGTGGGAAATATTTGAAGTGTATATTCCAGCGGCAGCAAGAGAAGAGAAGGAAGGAGAGTGGAATGGGCAAAAGGACAGAATGGGAATGCTAGAAGGGCTGACTGAGCAATGGTAAAGTCTCGAGAAAGTGGGGATGGAGAGGTGGAGGTGAGGCAAATGTCACTAAAGGCAAAAAGGAGGCAGAGTAAGAGGTAGGGCTCAGTGCCTCAGGTAGGTTGTTTAAGAAACAAGAAGGAGCAACTGAAGGAATAAAAAGGGAGAGAGAAAGCCAGGCGAGGTGGGGAGGGAAAACTAGAGGAGTACAGAAATAAGTTTCAGCAAGAGGGCAGGGTGAGAGATGTGGGGGTTAGCCAGGTTAGATAGAGTCTCTCTGTTCTCTCTTGGCTTGCTTCTTCTTCATGTGGGTGCGTAGCCAGGCGTGTTAAGCTTTTGACATTCCCTGTTGACTGAACTAGTAATGAAAGTACATGTTTTGACTGAGTATCTTCTGCCATGTAAAGGATTGCCCTGGTGAAAGCAGCTAACCTAAGGTTAATAACATTTTTCAATTTTTGATGCTTCATTGACTTCACTAGTGGCTGCTCTGAGGTAGTGGAGGAGAAGGCAAAGGAAACAGCGGGGCCTGGGGAGCCAGGGTGAAAGGAAACAAATCAAGCGCTAATCCTGCAGGATTTGGTTCCTCATCAGGGGTTTGTTTCACACAGTTTACAGAACCTCAGTTTCTTGTTTAATTCTGTTGCAGTATCAGGTATGACAAGACTGCTTTGAGTCAAATCAATAAAGCACTAATTTCTGCTACACTAGTTGTCTGAAGAACTGAAATCATGGACTTTACTTTGAAATTAAAGTCACTTCTCTATAGGACTGTATAGGAAATACTTTGTATGCTGTGGACAGTATAACAATATTGCTAAGATTTAGAACTTAAGTAATTTTTCCTCATAGGTCTCAATATACCTTGAGAAAAAAAATCACTTTTTATGTCACAGGTGTGCATTACAGTAAATAATTAATGGATGTTATGGTACTGTAGAACATCTGTTCATTGTTTGGTAATTAATGCATTCATGCCACAAACATAACATGGTTATGGTAAACTCATTAATCACAGACATTGTGGGCAGTTTCTCAGCCATGGATATAAGCAAATTAATGACCTGTTAGACTCCATGATAGTTGATTTATCATTTAGTAACTCTTTTTTGGTAAATGTATTTTTGATATCAAGTGTAACTCATTATCCTCAGACTGTATTTTGCAAAAAAAAAGGAAGTGACTTGCTTAATGTCATTCTATCAGCACATGGCAGAGCAAGGCATGAATGCAGGTTTCCTCGTTTTGCCAGGTCTCTCTCTTACATGCTATTTGTATATATTTTTTCATTTCCTTTCCCTGTCAACCTCTTTTTTAATGGCTCAGAACAACCAGCTAAAGTTGGAAATTGAGCCAGAAGCAGTTTTATGAGCAGCAGGATCTGCTTGCTGTCGCAGTCTGGAACACAGCTTAGACCTGAAGTGGGTGAAGTAGGAATCTACTCAAATGCGTGTAAGTAGGTAGACGGAGTAGTGCCCATCCTGAAGGCAGGTTTGTATTTAAATAACAGCTGTAAAAAGAGTGACATGGAATGATAGCTTCTGTTTGAGTCTTTTTGTAAGTTCCCTTTCCTGTCCGGTTTGATGGTTTGTGGTGCTCTCAATCAAACAGAACAGGTTAGCTGGCATAAATTTGGACAATTCAGTTACCTAGTAACATTCCGCGCAAGTATTGGGGCACAGCTGCTTAGTGTTACACACACCACTTCGCTGTTACTACAAGATTAATTTATCCACCCTGAACTTAATTGTTACTCATGGGCAAGACCTGCTGAAGACAATAGAAACAGGTCTGGAAAGGAACTAAGTAAGGATGTCAGAATTGGGCTACTGGTTAATAGGTTTTCTCAAAATTGTAAGCTGACAACATAAGCTACTGCGATAATATGAAAAATAGTTTTCATATTTATTCCAATAATACCAGTGAAGCTTATTCAGACAAGCATATAGCAGAATTTGAAAGCCTACTTTGCAGCTGAAAGGAATATTGTACTTTTGGTGTAGATCTCTGCAGAAAATAATTTCTTGAGTCATTGCCAAGCATGTATCATTACATGATGGAGCGTATATCCCTTCTCGGAGTCAGTGATTTTCAGGTTTTGTTCTTCCAGAAAAAATACATGCTGAGAGGACGTCTGATGTTTATATATTTAATTGTTTTTATAAAAAAATTCTAATTGGAATGTATTTTGCGTATAGAAATGAGGTCCGGAGATTGTTTTTCCCTACAACAGCTATACAAAAGCTATGACCTTCGTGGCAAAGTGAAGGTCAAGAGTTTGCTTCTCAAGAAAAGCATACATTTCCAGGGTCCTAATCTTTATGTTTGATAGATACTCAAAGCTTCATTTTCCTTATTACTACCTTGAAATGTTCTATTTCTGATCATTTTTTGTCTTATTCTTCCTAAAGATAGTCGTTTGCTTTTGTTTTTGAATTCAGTGCTAAGAGGTAATTAAAACTGTACTTTGTTTTTCTCCATGTTCCAGTTCATTCCTGGAGATATGCTTCTCATACAGCTGCAAGCAGCATCAACATCTGGGCAGGTATGTGATGAGAAAAGCTAAGTGATGGGCTGAAGCCCTCTAGATTTTCCATAATACATGATAAAAGTTTCTCTTTCTGATTGTGGGTAACACTTCCCAGAAGTAGTGCTTTAACTGTGTTTCACATCCTGATGAGGAAAATGAGTTCTTCCCTAAGTTTTCCTGCTTCCCTAGTGGGTTTTTTTTATCCTGTTTGTTTCCAAACTGGAGAAACAATGGGTTGTGTGAGTGTGGAATTTAGACGCACTTGCCTAAGTGGCAAGACCTAGAAATTAGGTCTAATTTGTCTTCAAAGCTTAGTAAAGCAAGGCTATTAAAAAGAGAAAGTATTAAAATAGAGTTTTCTGACTTGAAGTTTTCAACATGCCCTTCCTCAGGAAATCTTTTGGGTTGAAAGAATTGAAAGTAGGTTGAAAGTGGGTCACCTAGCGCTCTCTGCATGGTGCAACATTGTTCTCATCATTCCTGCAATACCCGGAGCGGTGGCTCTCACGTTCAGCTTTGCACGGCTTTGGTGACTCTTGAATGTTGTTCAATTGCCTGCCTCTTCTTAGAGCTGTAGGGACCTGTTCTTTCTTGTGTTCGAGTAAACCAGTAATTTTCCTTTTGAATCAGTGATACAATATTGGTGCAAAACAGCGTATATGAGGGATTCTCATGGCTTTTTTTTTTTTCCTACTGTTTTGCTCTTGTAAATGTTATTTTTGTATCAGTCTTAATGGGATAATGAAAGTACTCAGTCTTTATTCAACTTGTTTTTTATCATTGTTTGGGTTGCAGTAATTTTGGAGTGTCAGAAAATTATTCAAGTTGATCTTTTTATGTTTGTTATCTCTGCTTCTGGGTTCTATGTGCTAAGTTGCTTCTATGTGTAATTTTACTGTTCTTGGATATTTTATCTTTTGGAAGTCCATTGTTTCTGGCTGACAGATTTGAAGTGAGATAATTTAAGTGGTTTATTTGGTTCCATCTGCTGTTTCCGACAATACGTCTGATTATAACACAAAAATTTTCTTTTTTAATAATTTTCTGTTTAATAACAGCATGAATTTTTTTAGCTTCTACTCAGATTGTTACCTCTTCCTGTTTTCAGATGTTTCGTAAATTTTCTTTTTCTCTAAGAAAGATCAGTCTTCTGTGAACTATTTTGTAATTTTCTTGATGAAAATTTTATTTTCATATATTGCAAACAAAACTGAAATGATTTCTGACAACAGTGAATGTTTAACTCAGATGTTTTGTGCTCAGTCAGATAACTTGCATTGCAATAGCGAAACAAAGTAATCATATTTTATATTACAGGAACAATCGCAGGCATTAAGTGTAAATATCACTGTTACACATACTTGCAAAAGCTATTACCACAACAATTTTAATAGAAATTTGAGCTTATTTTCAAGTAAGTGAGAAATGAACAAATTATAGTGCTTAGTGGCTGAATCATCTATTTCTTGTCACCCTACGTGCTGGTTAAATAATTCACAAATACATTATTATTATAGTTCAAATAGCATTGATTCTAATGCCAGAACTGTTTTAGTAATAAATTGAAGTATTAATCTTTCTATATTTTGCAAGAAAATGGCAAATTAAGGCCAGCTCCACACCACACATTATTAAAAGTTTAGCTATATTGATCGGGACTGTGGGAAACAAAATAGCACCCCCAGCTTCTCCATCCATTATGGAGATGCAGTTTGTATTGGCAAAGGAGTTCTTTTTTATGATCAGATTTATTTCATTTGAGGTGCTTTGATTATGCTGGCAAAAATCTTTTTTTTTTTTCCCTCAAATAAGCTGCCTCTCTGCTGAGGGGCTTTATTAATAGAGAGATTAGCCTTATCAGATATGTCTGAGCATGTAACAGTTTTCCATATTTTCTCATATACTTTCCCTATCCCTGTACACGGGATCCACCCACAATGAAGAAACAAATAGTTGCTTTAAAGGTAGTTGTTAAGAATAAATGTGTGTAATGTCTGCAGCCTAATTTCAGGTCATGTTGGAGAGGCAGGAGTTGGGCTCCAGAAAATATGGTTTTCTGATGTAACTGATCAGCTGAGGTTGATGAAATGGGACAATGAAATAAAGGATCTAGATGCCTTTTAAATTATAGGCACACTAGTGGCAACTTCCCTTTTTTCCCAGCTGGGATCCTTTTCTACGCCAGTGAGTTTTCCTCATGAACTATTTTCCTCTAAAAATACCTGGAGCCGAGCTAATCAGGACTTTGCCAAGAACTGCATTTTTTTAATCAGAAGTTGTCCAAGATATTAAACCATAAGCAAGGAAATGTATTCATTTCAGCAAAAAATCTCCAAGTCCAGCGTATATACATGAAGGAAAGGTAGGTTGCAGAACAGTCAAAACTCAGCAACTGGGAGGACAGCGTGGAAAACAATAACCATACCTCTGAGGGGAGAGAAAAGAGGTTGAGACAGCTTTTAGATGTCAGAGTTTATTCGTTCTGCCTTGTGAACAAAATCCAGAGGGGAAAAAATAGAAAAAAGTCAGTAGAAACAGAAAACAGACAAAACAGAGAGAGGGCTAAAGGGGTGGAGGCTATGAAGAAAATACTTGAGGGTGTGGATGACAGAGTGATGTCTGGGAGAGAGCTAAAGTTGACAAGAGTGTGCATGTCCTAATGAGCACCTTTCTTGGATTATTCTCGGCATTAATCATAGAATCACAGAATGGTTAGAGTTAAAAGAGACCTTAAAGGCCATCCAGTTCCACTACCCCTGCTATGGGACACCTCCCATGGACACCTCCCACCAGCCCAGGCTGCTCCAAGCCCCATCCAGCCTTGCCTTGAACCCCTCCAGGGATGGGGCAGCCACAGCTTCTGTGGGCAACCTGGGCCACTGATTCACCACCCTCACAGCAAAGGATTTCTTCCTAATATCTCATCTAAATCTGAGATTTAGGCTGAGCAAATAGAGCATACAGGATATGAGAGGGAAGAAACGATAGGAATGGATGTAGAAGTCAGGAATAATTAGGTTCTGTGGTATGTTACCTCAACTCGACAAAAACCCAATATGAATTTCATTCATTCTGATTCCATGGGAAAATAGACCTTTTAATACTTCCTTATAAATTGTAAGAAAGAAAGGAAGATACTGTATTAATATATGTTCTTAAATGTTGCTATATTGCTTGAAATTAATATATAGTATGTAAAGTTGTGTTATAGGTAGATATGGATGAATATATGCTGTAAAAGTGTCTTACACTGCAGAAAGAATTGTTCTTTGGCTTGTCATTTATAGACAGATACAGTAATGGAAGACACTGAGCTATTCTCTATCTTCCATACAGCTATAATGGGAAAAAAAGAGAGCGGGTGTTCCGAGTATATATATATATATAGCGGGGAGAATGGAGATCATGGGAAAATCATCCAGACATGAAACAGTCTTGAAATAGTCAGACTGGGATAGGTTATCTGGACCTTCTAAGTCACTTCCACGATGATAGTGACAGGGGGGTCACCCACAAGCTGTATGAATCTGCTGCTTGTGTGTTATTTGCCTTTCCTTTCTGATGTTGCGGTGTTGTAAGCTGGTACCTGTTTTCTATGCTTAGAGCTGGACCAATGACTCAGGTCAGAAGTAGCAGTTCAAATACAATAGATAGATCTTTCTGTAACTGAAAGTAGTCTTGATGGCTTCCATGCATTTCCATCAATGCCATGCTTCATTTTTGTGGGGCATTTTTCTAGTTGCATGCTTTCTCGGTCGCTGGGAGTGGTCCACAGTCAGGAAGAGCTAAAAGAACGAAAAGCTGTGAGACAGCAGCATCCCTGGTACCCAGCAGCTTATTATTATACGCTTTTATCTCCTGTTCTGACCCTCACGCCTGCAAAGCAAGACTAAAAAACCTTTAAGCAGAACACTCCTCTTCCCATTTTCCCTCCGCTTGTAAAACACCCTCACTTCCAGAAAGAAGAGATCCCATTGACACGGCTTTCAGGAAAACTACCCGAAAGCTGTGCACTTTCTCCTCCTGGGCACTGCTGAGCAGGGGAGGTTGTTCTCAGCCTTGAGCAGTAGTAACGGGGCTGGGAGGAGGTTGGTTATAGCAGGGGATGAGAAGCACGCATTTACATAGGCTCCTTTGCCCTGCCACCTCTCCGCTCGCCAGCAAGCGCGGGTTTATTTTAGCGCTGGCCTTCTGAAGCAGGATTAATTTTCCCCTGAATAGGTCAGCCTGGGACAGAGCAGACTCCATGGCCCTTCCATAGCGGGGGTGACTCGGGAAGCTGGAGATACCTACTAAGTAGACAGTGCCTCTGAGTGCTGGGTCTGTGCCCAGTGCAAGAGAAGTATCCTGGAGTAACCTTTCTGATAAACAGCAGAAAAATCCCTATGGGGTCTTTTTTCAGAGGCTGAGCCAGGCTGTAGTGCTGCCCTCTGCAGTGGGATTCGGGAAAAACGTAAAAAGCAGTGATAAAATCCAGCAAAATGTTAACAGAATGTATCTAGGAGAGCAGCGGTATGTGAATACGTGAATTATTTCACCCTCTCATTTCATCTTCAGCCAGTTGAAATGCGCCCTCATATCTTCACTAGCAGTTCGGTTCGTAGTAACAGAACATAGATAGTTGTGTTGTTCTTTAGCACTGGTGGTGTCCCCGATGCAAAGCATCTCGTGACCCAGAAATCATACTTTCTGGCATGCTTGTTTGTGTTTCAGTGCGCAGGGGAGATGCAGAGGAAGGAATTTCCATCTATAAGTCAGATTTTTTTGTAGCTTTCTTATTTTACTTCTTATTATCTAGAAATATTAAATTCTTCCTTACAAATACTTGAGATAAAGTTGTGCAGAAAGCTGCAGCCATCCAAAATTACTCTTGTTTAAGTGCAGGATGCATGGAGATGTCTAGGACTTTTTTTTCCATAGCTGATCTGTGAGCCAGTGTGGAAGCAAAATGGAAGTAATCCAGCATTTCCATCAGAACTAGAGGGAAGTGCCGTGCAGGGGCATTTCCTAGCCCTGATGCAGTACAACCCTGCTAGACCTGGGGCGTGGGTAGCCCTGAACCCTTGCACACCTGCAGATGTCCTTGGTAGCTGTAAGAGCTGCGCCTGGGGCTCTGGTCTGGAGCAGAACAGCCACATCTGGGCTGATTTCAAGGCCCTATGGAAGTAAATGGGTTTGTGTGATTCAGGAAAACCACTGCTTCGCTTCCCAAAACATACTACGCCGTTAAGCCTTGATTTTCTTCATAATGTTTGTGTCTTTAAATGTGGTATTCATGTTTTGCTTTTTGATACTGATCTTAAAATCCTTGCCTTTAGTTTCTTTGCCTCAGACATACTGCCCCAATTGTGGGGGGCTTTGATTTAGCTAGATCAGCTTGATTCCCAACGTGACTTAGAGAACACAAGTGGTGGCTCCCTTTTAAAGAGAAGAAACTTCTCACTTTCTGACCAGTGCAAAACAAATAGTCTAAAAAGTCTCAATGAAGGCAGAACCGATCAATAACGCTGGGACTCCCTGTTGTGCAGTGATGAATAAAAGCAACTGTGGTCATTAACCGTGTCAGCAACTCAAAAAATTGTACGATGTGCAGAGGTTTGTTGCAGCAGTTGATGAATGATAAAACAAATCAAACCTTCTATCAAAATGTGTAAGTTAATTAATGGTTTTTAGTAGTGTGATTTCATTTTGGGAAGTGGCTGTAACAGTAGAGCTGTGCGGCTGTTCATTGACTCCCCCTGCCTTCAGGAGGGAGTATTTTGCTTTCTGTTAGAGAAACCCTTTTCTAACATTCAGGCCCGCAACCTCAAGCTGAGCTTTAAAGGTAGGGGTTTTTGTGCTTATGTTATAAACAATGATCAGGCCGTTAACTCTGAGTCTGTGTGGGGCAACACCGAGAAACAGTAAAAGTGCCTGTTTAACTTTCCTTCCCACTTGGTTTGCTCTTCAGTTTTGGGATCATTTGACTTAATTTCCCAGGCTCCCAGATCAGAAGAGAGAGGAGAGAGACTATACCATTGCCTGGCAGGGATGAGGATTTGCTCAAATAATATTTGCTCCTCAGGCAGGGTGGCAGGAGGGCTTGGTTGCCTAGAACCATGACTGCGTTGCCCTCTAGATAGCCAGGTTTTTGGTTGGCTAGCATTTGTAGCAGAAAACAGTTCTAATGGGAGATAAAAAATTGATCAGTTTTACTCTCAGAATTTGAGAGTATTGGCTGAAGAAAGTAGAAATGGATAAAATCTTATTGTGTCTTTTCTTTCATAGATTTCACAAAGAAATGGGAGATGGCAGAATCAGTCCAGCATCTGGTGTTGAAGCCAAATTGGCAAACTTGTTTCAGTCTGATTTCATTTCACTCTTGGCCACATTCTAGTAAGCATCTGTCCAATCGCATTTATTTTGTTTCATTTTTGAGCCCTTTGTGAGTCTAAACTGCTGAAGTCTGTGAAATTTGAAATGCAGAAAAATCACCTGTGATAGAAGAGGGGTGTCTTTTTCCAAAGGTCTTTGGACAGGATCCCACAGTTTGATGCTACATCACAGGCACCTTCTGAGATACGTCCAAAAATCACGCATTAGAAATGTTTGTATGTCTCCGTTGTAGTTACCTGGTTCGCGTGCAGATGAGGACTCTGTGGATATCTGTGTTGGGGCAGGTGAATCGCACACCTCTTTCCTGCCTGTGGGAGAGTGGCTGGGAATTCATGGGCTCCATTGTAGGGAAAGCGGCAGCGCCACCAAGTTTATTTCAGGAAGGAACATTTGCACACGCTTGCAGAGACAATCGCCCTTCTTCCCTTAGATGGCTTCTAAGTCTTTGGATACTAGGGTAGATCTTCCATGGTCATCAGGATGANTTCCTGATTTTTCTTTTTTGGTTTATTTTTTTCTCATTTTTTGGTTACTGTGAGTTGCCCTGCGAAGCCTCATCCACCAGTGTGCTCTCAATCCCTTACAGAGGCAGACAAACCACAAGCGGTGATAATGGAGAAATCCTCAGTCCCTCTCACCTTTGCACTCCTCCTGCAATATGAAGCTGTCAGATAAATGGTTTAAGGAGCCAGGTGGAAATGTCTCTTGTGGAAGAGAATCCCTGGTAGCTTAGAAACCTTGGCATCTGGCTAAATGTCAGCTGGTGGGTGTCTCGCGTGCTCCATTCACTGCCTACTTCTTCCCCTGGTTTTATTTTCAAACCAGAAACACCAGCCCTTGGAACCCAGAATGATGCCCACTCCCTTCTTCGCAGAGTGCTGTGACTGCCCTGCCGCTGGGGCCTGGCAGTGTTGGCAAAAACCGAGCGTGGGTCTCATGCTATTTATTTATTGCTCGTGCTTCTTAACTGGAGATGGGGGGCTTTCTCAGCGCAGTAGGCATTATTCTGGAGGAGTTCTGGTCACAGGGGGCCAGTTCAGAAGCAAATGTTTAGTTTGAAACGTGCCAGCAAAGTGTCCTCAGTGATTCACTCCTGTGCTCAGTTGGTTGTTTGAGATCCCTGACACGTTGTTTATATAAGGCAGTATTTTTGTAAACTACGTTAAGTCTTATGCCATTCCTGTACAGTGTGGGCCGGAGCTCTATACTGGGAGGGGGAAGGGAGACAGTTTTCCACTTACCATATTGGGTAAGCAACATATTTGAAATGAAATTGGACCCTTTCTCCAAGTGATGGAATCTCTGGTTTAAATGGGTCAATCCTTTCACTAACCTAGGGCTCGTTTGCTTTCAATGAGTATGAAATTGTGTTTTCTTAGTATTGTTTTGTCTTTTTTTAGATTTTTCTCAGAAAACTGGACAGATTCAAGAGAAAGGTGGTTAGTCAGCAGGGATTTCAGGCAGCAGTTGAGTGCAGGTAAGAGAGATTTTCTTTGTCTAGAACCATCTAGCTGTGAGGAGATAGAATTTTGACTTCCTAGGGATGTTTTCTTAAGCACCCTTTTACACAGTGCCTGCAGCCAAGTGCGTTCAGGGCACGCATTTGTGTTTCTGTATAAGGGAAACTATGCGAAGTAACCAGATTATTTAAGGGGCAGGGAAATAATGGATTTTGTAGTTGATCTTTTATTTTCAGACCACAGCTGGACAATCCTCTGCCACCTCCCCATTCTCAGTGTGCCCAGCACTGAAGACTAAAAATCTGACAAGCTTTTCATTGTTCTTAGAGTGATTATTCTTGCATGTCCTGATCAGTAACATTAGACATTCTTGTCCTTTGTCCAGAGCAGTGTGCTATCTGTATCTGTAGCTTCAAATGGTTGTACAGGTCACTAAATGCCCTGTATCTTTAAGAGGAATATCATGTGATTACTTACTTTTATTCACATTTTATTCTGAATAGTTACAGAGAGCAGTTCACCCCTGCTACCAAGTAAGGAGGGCAGAGACACCTGTGAAGCTTCAAGAGTTGTCTCCCTGGGTACACATTTCTTGACATCCCTCCCACTGAGGGAGATCTCATCCCTGTTCAGGAATGAGTTTGACAGCTCCTGAGAGTGCTTTGATTACAGTCTGTCTAAGTGCGTGCCGGCATCAGCTTCATGGTGGCTATTAGTCACCAACTTATATTGCTTCAGCACAGATTTTCTTCCTCTTCAGCACTTTCCTGTAGGTCAGATTTATTTCAGATTTTTAGGCCACAAATTGGAGGTTTTTGCTGCTGTCAGTGTCTTCACAGCAACAGGTACCTTTACACATGGGTGCTCTTTTGGATGGAAGTCCTACTGCAACCAGCTTCTGTTTTTTCTGGCTGTGGTGTACCTGTGGGTGGCTTGCACCGAGTCTTCAGGATTCTTTACCCATTTCACCCATTTCACTTGAGCATTTCTGGCTGTTGTCCTGGATAGAGAGGAGTCACTCTGAGCTGGAAAATAACAAGTGATGGTTGGAGGAGATCCCACTTCCTGATCCTGCAGATATAACCCAAGTCTGTCCAAGACTGTGGAGGGTGTGAAGCTGTGCTGTCAAACAGCTTAGAAACTGGTGTTCATGGCGAGCTTTCTTCTGTGTTTGTCTCTGGAAATAGATTCCTTTTTGCATTGCTTATTCCAGGCCAGGGACAGCAGGCGCTGCTGCACCTCCTACAGTCTCCTTTCCACTGGGAAATAACAGCTGTCTTGGTTCTCACCAGTAGCTATAGTTCTTCCCCGGCTCTTTCTACCTCGCTTTTTCTTTGGATACGTTTAAAGGGACCCATGCTCTGATGACGGCAGTTGCAAGTATTTGTATAAATGGTTTTAAGATACATGATCTGCATGAGGAAGCAGATGACTTCATGGGTTACCACCCAAACCCATTTCTGGGTTCTGGACTTCTTTCTTGGCAGTCAGCTCCTTTGGAGAGAGAAGCTGCTTGGAGACAGATGAGTGCTCACTAATTCCCATCTTGTCTGTGTGATCTAGAAGAATGTTCTGAGAGGAAAAAAAAAAAGGTTTTTACCATCTTTGAAGCCACTGACACTGAACACAATACTCATTTCCAGAAAAGAAAAGATGGGATGGAGTGCTGCACGTATCAGTTCAAGCCCCAACAGGCAGGGCATCACCATTCTCTAAACTCTGTGTTCAGAAACAGCTGAACAAGGTAAAGCAACACTGTAAGAACACTCGGAACTGCAGCATCCCCTTGTCTTGGAGGTGCTATTTCAGTACACTGTTGCATTATCAATGGAGCAAAAGACTGGAGTTGGACCGTCAGCTCTGAAATGCCACTCTGTGGATATCTGCTATGAAAAGCTAATGGAATAGTTGTGGTGGATTTGCCCTGGCCAGGAGCTAAGCACCCATCCAGCTGCTTGAGGAATCCCACCCAGGGAGAGAACAGGAATGCAAAAGAGAAGAGAGCAAAAGCAAGAAAACTCTTGGTTTGAGATAAAGCATGTTTAATAAGTGAAGGAAAGAGGAAAAATAGAAATTGATGCAAAGGCAATCACTCACCACCTCCCACAGGCACTCTGATGCCCAGCCAGCTTCTGAGCTACCTTGAAGGACACTCCTACCACCACTTTTTGTTGCCGAGCGTGACGGTGTATGGTATGGAATAACCTTTTGGCCAGTTCAGGTCGGCTGTCCTGGCTCTGTCCCCTCCCATCTTCTTGCACCCACCCTCCCCAGCCTACTCACTGGCAGGGGGCAGTGTCAGGAAAAGAGAAAGCCTTGATGCTGTGCAAGCACTGTTCAGCAATAGCCAAAAGACTGGTCACAAATAGAAAACGCAGCAGCATGTGGGCTGCCGTAAAGTTAACTCAATTCCAGCCAGACCTGGTACAACAGAGATGCTTAGCGCTAATGCAGAGTAGATCAGAAATTGAGGGCACGGTTTCAGAGCTGGCGTAAGGATCCTGGTGACTCAGTGGGAGCTCTCAGCTCCCTCTCCGTTCCAGTCACATGTTCCCCATCTCCTCTCACATCAGCGCTAACAATCATGCAGCCTTGCAAAACCTGAGTTTTCAGCACGTCCTCAGTAGAGAGCTGAAGCTGTTACGTAGGCGTAGGGCTGGGAATGTCTGGCTGGGGCTAGGGAAAATGACAGAAGTGACCTTTCTGGAATAGACATGTCAGTTTGTGACATAGCTGGGTGGTTGTTATACCGTGCTTGTCATCATTCTTACATACCCCTAATTAATCTCCCCCACCTCCATTTATTTCCTTCTAAACGACTACCATCACCACGTGGTCTGTAACTCCTACTTCATCTTTAGAGCAATGAGCTAGAGAAAACTGTATGCAAAAAAGTATCCAAAGGTTTGGTTTTCTTAAGCTACAATGCAGGAATCTCATTAATAGTTAACTATAAAAAGGAACATATGCTACAGAACTAGGTATAAAAATTGCTCATAGAGTATGTGCTTTTTCTTAGTGGCTATCTACACGGGTCCTTAGAATGTGATATACAGTGTACGGTATTTTACAACTTTTTTTTCTTTAGTTAAATATGAATTATCTGCAACGATGTGAGGAGGTTTCCATACGAAGTTCCCCTCCTGAAAAACCAAAGTGGTATTTTTGGAATGTCCTTTGCCACTAGGTGGCAGGGCTCCCTTTGGATAAAGGAAGCCCTAAATAGGCTGCGTTCAGCACTGATTTGCTCTCAGCCTGGAAAATCTCTCACTGAGCTTATGCTTATGGAGTGATGAGCGGGTGGAGTGCTGGAGAGAACTGTAATTATGTTATGACCCTTTGACAGCCACTGGCACGCAGTTTTTAATTTTCTTCAGTACAATAGATATCTTAATTGAATTTCACAGAGCTGGGCATAATAAGATAATAAAGCTGTGTTTTAACCGCAATTAAACCACAAGTCAGTGTTAGTGAATTTGTTGGAGAAATCTCTGCCTCTTGTACACGTGCTGCGTTTGCTGTGCCAAGTTCTGAAGCACTCAATCAGTCCTTGAAGTGAATTGCAAAGAGGAGACTTGGCCCAAGTTGTGACCTTGGAATCTGGCTTGAAATAGTTTGGACTGGCAGTTTGCTGCAGGTGGAAGATCCAGCTAGCGTTTAGAAGAATTAAGAGCTCTAATTTCCCCTTTTTCACACCAATTTCATCTTAGTGTAACCCTGATAAATTCAACTGAGTGAAACTTGTCTAATGGTGCTAAGAATCAGGATGCTTATGTTTAGGCTGGACTTGTTATAGTCATCAGAATATTAAGATGAGGAAGTTGTGCACATTTACTGATCCCAAATAATAAGTGCCTCTGAACAAAATGCTTGTAATTCCCTTCCGTTCTCACATGGAGCATTACGCGTTGGCAAGTGGAAATGACCATGTTATAATCACATCCACGTCCTGAGCCTGTGAGCTAACGAGAGTCGAAGGTAAAAGATGTGCCAAACTGGGTGCTTTGTAATGGGTTTTTTATAAGCATTACACTTCTCTATTAGAGAGACACATCTAGAAAACTTGTAGGGAAATTCCCAATATTTTGAATTTATTGTTTATTTGCTAGGAAGCTAGTTTTTAAATTACTTGATTCATTTAAAAACTATAATGCCAAGTTAACACTGACTTTATCGCGGCATATGATACTCAGCGCAATTGTTCGAAGCAAAATAAACTGTTTGACAAAAATGTCAGCATTTTCAAGTTTCTGTGCTGTGGTGTTTGAAATGGATTTATTTACCTTTTTCTGGAATGGTTTTTTGTACTTCATTCCAAAAATTTAAAAATTCACCTAAAAATATTTTAAATTTGTTCATTTATAAAAGGAATGTTGTTGACAAAATGGAAAGAGTAAGTTCAGTGAAACAAATACGTAGTGGAAAGCTGTATCAGAGAGGGTATTGTTCAACACGGTAACTTGTGCAAAAGATATTTTCAAATGGTGTATGGTATGACATGTTGTGCAATGTTTTTATCACAATTTCAGAAGTGCAGTGGTATTTTCCACTGGCTAAGCTTTGTTACAGATGACACTGCCTAAGCCTGTTGGATCATGGCTTGGATCCTTGGGCTTTAATGAAATAGAAGAAATTTTTTGCCAAGTTTTGCCCACACTCCGTTTGGGAAAGATCTACATCTGCTTTCAGAGGAAAAAGGTATCAGCTTTCCTAGTCTGTTACACAAGGATATAGCTCTCTTGAGGCTGGCTGCATTGCGCATACGCTGCTCGTACACTACTTGGCCTTCTTACCTTTCTTACTCATCTGCGTGCAGATTTTAGAGCAAGTGGATTTCCAATCACATCTGGACTGGAGCTGAACGTGTATTTTTCCAGGGTATCAGACATGAGTATCTCCAGGAGATGCTGTGTTTTGCTATAGCAGGGGAAGCTGTATTTTTAGCTGTATTTGTGGGCGCGAGGGAGCAGCTGCAGCGTGCAGGTCCCAGCTGTGAGGAGAGCAGGCAGCCCTGGGTGGTGCTGGCAAAGCTGCCGCTGGTACACTGCTTCTCGCTGAGAGGTGGAAATGCCCAGACAGCCTCCGCGAAAATGAACGGAGTAGCAACTGCTTTGGTCCACACAATGTAAGATTTCTAGCTTGCTGTAGCAAAAATACCTCCAAGTTAGGTGTAGCATTTTAAAAATTCTTTCTCAGAGAAAACATCCTGGGTGGCTGAAAAGCTGCTCTTCTTTTTTTGTATCACTTTTTGTTTGTTTGTTTTGTGATACAGACTCTCTTTTGCGACCTGCACTGTCTGAATGGCCTCCTTTTGCTGTGTCTGCATTTTCTTCAGAAATCTGCTGTAACATCTCCGGCTGTTCTTCAGGATTGGGAAATGGCACCTCTTGTACCCTCCAGATACCAAACACTGCAGTTCTTGAATCAGGAAGCTGCTTCTTCAGAAAGAACCCTTTATTCTGTTTGATAGCCTGGATTTTTCACTGGTGGTTTATAGGTGTGGCAGTGCTCCTAGGATCAGCCAAAGCTGTTCACACCCTCCGTTGCATGTAATGTCGACAGTCCAGCTGAAGAGCTGGGGTTTACATCATCCTCCTTCATAGATCTCCCACACAGGTGATGGGAGGCTGCTGGGCAGCTCTTGGATAACAGATGTTCTCAGGCCCCAGTGGCACAAAAACCAGAGCTGAGCACAGTGTAAAGCAGCCCCGAGGGTGTACAATACACTGCTCAAAAGTGGGGGACACAGCAACGGTCCTGCGTGGTGTCCCTGTATCTGAGCTTAGCATCCAGAGAAAGGTGACTCTGATAATTCTTTATTATTTGAGGGGATTCCTGAATTCTGCAGGGCAGAATCCCTACTGAGGCCTCTCAAGACAGTTTTTGACTTGTTGCCTGCTGTTGCAGCAGTAATAAGGTGATGGAACTAAGGCCATGTACTTCTATAATTAATTCACAGTTAGCAGTGTAAGTCTTACCTGTTGTCATTTGTTAAACTGGCTGACATCCTGGGGGAAGTGCCGCAAGGCTGAACCCCAGCAGCTCAGAAATGCTCGCAGCAGCACACCCTTACAGTGCTGTTGTAGGTGATTCTTCTATCATGGAAAGGCAATTAATAGTCAAGCACAATTACTTTTTTCCCCTTCCATTTTCTCCCAATTCCTGTTGTTTCTGCTACTTACCAGCAAGGGAGAAGCTGCTGCGGCATGTTTAGTACAGGTCAGTGGTGACAGCTTGAAGCTTTTTAACCACTACTTTGCTTAGATCTCCTCTGAGTGTGAGTGTTACAGTACTACAAAAAACATATGGTAACACTGAAATAGCTTTGCCTGAGGGGGAGATGCACAGAACTGAGGTCTGGGAGATTCCTTTGGTAAGGGTGGAATGGTGTTGGAATAAAGGGGTGGTTTAAGGGGCATGACATAAGAGTTCGTGAGAGCTGGTTTTATTTCCTAGTGTTGTGTGACTGTGGACAATGCATCCCTTCTCCCTTCTCTGGCAAGCAAAGGTCAATGACTATAAAAATCCATCAGTTTGTGAAGGGCACAGGTACTAGAGGATGAAAAAAAGTCACATAACTATCTAGACACACCGAACAATCTGGTTTATGCGTCTAATAATCCAGGACACATAAGGGAAGGACACACAGCAAACTGGTCAGTTCAACAAAACATTGTACGCGTACCACATGCTGCATTGTTAATTCTTAATAACAAATGTATTTTTGACACAGTATGGACTTGCTTGCGCTTTCTCACAATGTATACGGGGAATAATAACAGGGAAGTATTTGCTCTTTGCTGCTTGGTTCTTTACATTAGCAATATCAGAGCTTTTTCCTTGAGGTGGTACTGAGGGGATGGGTAGGAGAGTTGCAGTGATTGTGAGACTATAGGGATGCTGGCTTGCAAGTGATCCAGAGCCTAAAACGTAGTGGCCTGTGCAACCCCCCTCCCCAGACTCTGTCCCCTCCTCTCACCACCCTGGAGCTTTTTTTAATAGGGAAACAAAAGGGAGCCAGGCACTCCTGGTGCTACCTTTCCTTTTCAAACTGCTCCCATGGAATGAATTTTTCTTGCTTAGGTTGCATTTAAATAGTAGAATTTACAAGAAAAAATTACAAGAGGCTTTGGAGACAAATTTTATATGATCTCTGAAGATCCCTTCCAAGCCCTACCATCCTGTGATTCTGTGATCCAACGTCCCTGACAGTTTGCTGCCTGCCAGCAAGGTCTGAATGGCAGGATAAAAATAAGAGCTGGAAGAAATGGAGGCTGCAGGAGCACCAGGTCGCCTGGAGCACTGGGTTAAGCCCTGCTTTGCTGCTGAAGTGCTTTACTGGAGAAATTGTGATGAAATGGGAAAATAGTTGTGTTACACCACTGTTTGCCTGAGTGGCTGAAGGATCTGGCTTTTGAATTAAGCATGTGCTCTTGAAGCAGCGTTCCAGTACGTATCTAAATGCCAAGAATGGAGGGGCCTGTTTAATATGACATGTTGGGGAATAACAGTGAAAGAGAAAATAAAATGGAATGGAAAATAAAATGTTTAATTGGAAAAACATCCTGCAAGAAAGATACTGTGGCAATAGTATGAACTGATGATGACTTGGAGTGGAATTGCAGTACCTGGGTTATTTGAAGCATTACAAACCAGGGGGACAACAGCATGTAAGGAAAGAATGAGGCAGAAACAATCTGGGTTTTTTCCTTCCTCTCCCTCTAAAGCTCACAGGTCAGTTTTCCCAGGTAGTGTTTCACGCAGAGATTGCAGTGGTTCACCTTTCTAAGCTTAGTTTTTATGTGCTTTTTACGTGTTTGGTCTCTCCTTCAGAAAAGCTGCCTGCTAGATGCAGAGTGGTGAGATGTATCTGGTGTCTCCCTTGCGAGTGATGAGAGGATTGAAGGGCCAAATAAGCACCACCACCACCGATGAGGACATGCAGGTGATTTTAGTGTTTGTGCCATGAGAAGGGGAAAATAGAAAGTTTTCTGGAGGGAGCTGGAACCTGCGATTTATGCCAGTAAAACATCATTTTAGATTCCTTAAAGTCCATTGTTAAGTTTTCTTTTCATAAATATTTAGGTACTTGCCCAACTTGTTGTTGCTGATTCTTTAAAAAATGCAAAAGTGAGAGATTGCTACCGATTCCTTTGTGACTCTGATTCATTGCTGTTGCTTTCATAGGCGAGATACCTGGTGATCTCGTACAAAATGCACAAGAGGTGCTGAGGAAGGGCTGTGTTTTGGTGAGCAAAGGCAGCATGTAGCGAATTCATGCTCTGCCTGCCAGCAGAAACCAGGGTTTCCACACCCGTGTTTGCACACAGGAACCGTGTGGCTGTGCACCTCACAACTGCCTGCTATTTCTCAACAATTCCAAGTATCTACGCCTTGCCCTTGTTCCCTGAACGGATCTGAGGTCACACTGCTGGAATAATCCCCTTAGCTTATCTTTCTGGCTATATCATGCCCTGTTTGAAAATTCCTCCCACTTACTTCTCCTTACAATCAGATCACTATAAACGTCTCATTCTTCCTTCAAAATGCCCGTCAGAGTTTTAGGCTCCCTTATCCCTCTGACCTGGGCTGCTGTCTTGTTTGCCTTGCCATCTCTGCTCCTGTAGCGTACTGGGCTTGACACCCTATTAAGTTATTCCTCTCTGCTTTCTGTGCTTTTTACCAGTTCCTTTCTGGCAGAGGATGTTCTTTCGCATCTTCTCTCTTCCACTAATGCCCTCTTAAAAAGCCGCTGTTACCTTGGTACTCAGGAGTGCTGTCTTTACAGATGATTAAAAGACACTTCAGTAACTAACTGACTGAAACAGTTGCTGAATTTCCCACTGCACCTTATCTTCCTCTCTGTCTCTTTGATTTTAGATCTGAGAGGTGAGAACTGACTTTTTTGGGGGGATATTGCAGGTATTAAACATACAATAAAACGGAAATAAGGGTTTCCCAGCTTGCATGTGCAAATGTAGGTATTGGTACGATAAACCACATGTGACTTTTTGCAGGTGCTCCCTTTGCCAGGGTTCTGGGCTTCTTGCCAAAGTGTTTTCTCTCAACCTCACTGTTAACCAGTCCCTTGCATTTTGCATCAGCTTCTGTCTAAATAGGCTTAGCCCGCCAGTTAATAGATATCTTTTTCTCAAGCCCTGCCCATTGCACCTGCCTTTGAAAATGTGCCCTGGAGAACCCAGTGATTCATCTGTTGTGTGCTCTTGCTGTTTGATTAAATCATTGCTTAGTTTCAGGTGGCTGCGTTTGCGTGCTGGAGCACTTGATCCTCCTGTTTACTGCTTTTGTATATCGTGGAAATGTTTGTAAAGCTTGAGGGGAGGTTCACAATGAAAGGTATAATGTCAGTGTTTGGGATAACAAATGGTACAGGCCATACACTCTTTTCATTCAATGCTTTTTCTGTTTCCACATCAGTGAGCACGATGGACGTAATGTAGTCACAGCGTGTTTCCAGAAATCCTGAGATCACTAATGTAAAATAGGTCTTTGGAATTTTAATAATGGAGAAAACGTCAGCATGCAAAGTTGGTGCAACCTTGGTCCTCCCTCCCCCCAGTTTTACTCCTTTAGACCAATCTATGTGTTTTCTGACCTTGCAGATATGACATAAGGCGGGGATAGGGAACCCTCCAGAACCTTGCATTGATTCCCCTCCTGTTGCAATAGGATTCACCCCCCTACAAAGTAAACGTATACAGGCGTAGTTTTAGACCAGACCTTCAGGATCAGCTCCCATCTCCCTGGATGCCTTTAGGAAGCTTGGGGACCTTCAACACTGAAATGACTTTTGACATCTCCTAAAAGGGACTGTGGCACCCAGACCACTTGTTTTTCCCCATCCATGATCAGGGATGAGTTGTGTGTCACTGGCAATTCTTCAGTCAAAACAGTTTGAAGGCTGTTTCGTATCACCAAAGATGAACAGCAAAGTGTTGAAGAGACCATGATTCTGACCCCCCCTCCTTGTAGATATGACATTATTGATTCAGCTCGTTAAATGATGGTGGTATTTTTCTCATAACATCTATTTGTACGCTGTTAAGTGTCTGGGGTTTCAGAGATCAGCTGCCCAGATCAGGTATCACGGATCACAGTTATAGGCTAATGCTGGGAATGGGAAATTATACAGAAGAAAGAGATCGCTAATTTTTCCATGTGGGTATAAATAAGTCCATCTTGGCGGCTGACAGTTCAGTCACTTTCTTGAGTATTAAACTTAGACAACCTTTTTTCTTTTTTTTTTGTTAGGTCCTTCATGTAGCTTGATATGGAGACCAGTCTGGGACGTTCTTCTTACAAAAGAAGTATGATCAGAAGCTTTCATGGTGATTGCTGCAGTGGCACGCTTCACTCCACGTTAGAGAGCTGCCTGTCTGGCCCAGGCTACCAGCCAATAATACCAGTTATCAGCCTCCCAAAGTGAAATTAAATGAGCGGGTATTGAGAGCTATGCTGAACATATATAATGAGAAATATTCTCAGTAACAAGTCATGATCAGATTGGGTTCAGTACCAAGAAAATCCTTACTCATTTGCCTATCAAAGGGTTTTGGTTTGGATTTTTTTTCATTTGGTTACCAGAACTGGTGAAGATTTTTCTCCCTCATTTTACATCAAAAATCTTCTTAGTCAAGAAGAAGAAATCATAGTTTATGGTGTTTTTTTCATACAAACACTTACATTACCACAATCAGAGCACCCAACTTTTGCTGTGGAGAGGGAAGACTAATATAAGCGTGAGCCCCCAGAGAAGTCTGCTTAATTAGTGATTGAAAGATTATTTATTTGCAGCTAAAGGTGCTGGAGTGATCTGTGTATGAACTTCTGTCTCCTTCTAGGCTTTACAAAAATTCTTGTGCTGATACAAACAAAGTTGCCAGAGAAGTAGGGCCTCCCTTCAGCAATTATTTAGTCTTACTCAAAGAGAGGAAAAATGATAGTAATCATAAAGGCATAACTTTCCCACGAGCCTGTTTTCCTCTCCTTATTCCTATTTTTTNCTGCGTTTGCGTGCTGGAGCACTTGATCCTCCTGTTTACTGCTTTTGTATATCGTGGAAATGTTTGTAAAGCTTGAGGGGAGGTTCACAATGAAAGGTATAATGTCAGTGTTTGGGATAACAAATGGTACAGGCCATACACTCTTTTCATTCAATGCTTTTTCTGTTTCCACATCAGTGAGCACGATGGACGTAATGTAGTCACAGCGTGTTTCCAGAAATCCTGAGATCACTAATGTAAAATAGGTCTTTGGAATTTTAATAATGGAGAAAACGTCAGCATGCAAAGTTGGTGCAACCTTGGTCCTCCCTCCCCCCAGTTTTACTCCTTTAGACCAATCTATGTGTTTTCTGACCTTGCAGATATGACATAAGGCGGGGATAGGGAACCCTCCAGAACCTTGCATTGATTCCCCTCCTGTTGCAATAGGATTCACCCCCCTACAAAGTAAACGTATACAGGCGTAGTTTTAGACCAGACCTTCAGGATCAGCTCCCATCTCCCTGGATGCATTTAGGAAGCTTGGGGACCTTCAACACTGAAATGACTTTTGACATCTCCTAAAAGGGACTGTGGCACCCAGACCACTTGTTTTTCCCCATCCATGATCAGGGATGAGTTGTGTGTCACTGGCAATTCTTCAGTCAAAACAGTTTGAAGGCTGTTTCGTATCACCAAAGATGAACAGCAAAGTGTTGAAGAGACCATGATTCTGACCCCCCCTCCTTGTAGATATGACATTATTGATTCAGCTCGTTAAATGATGGTGGTATTTTTCTCATAACATCTGTTTGTACGCTGTTAAGTGTCTGGGGTTTCAGAGATCAGCTGCCCAGATCAGGTATCACGGATCACAGTTATAGGCTAATGCTGGGAATGGGAAATTATACAGAAGAAAGAGATCACTAATTCTTCCATGTGGGTATAAATAAGTCCATCTTGGCGGTTGACAGTTCAGTAACTTTCTTGAGCATTAAACTTAGACAACCTTTTTTCTTTGTTTTTTGGTTAGGTTCTTCATGTAGCTTGATATGGAGAGCAGTTTGGGACGTTCTTCTTACAAAAGAAGTATGATCAGAAGCTTTCATGGTGATTGCTGCAGTGGCACGCTTCACTCCACGTTAGAGAGCTGCCTGTCTGGCCCAGGCTACCAGCCAATAATACCAGTTATCAGCCTCCCAAAGTGAAATTAAATGAGCAGGTATTGAGAGCTATACTGAACATATATAATGAGAAATATTCTCAGTAACAAGTCGTGATCAGATTGGGTTCAGTACCAAGAAAATCCTTACTCATTTGCCTATCAAGGGGGTTTGGGTTGGATTTTTTTTCATTTGGTTACCAGAAGTGGTGAAGATTTTTCTCTCTCATTTTACATCAAAAATCTTCTNAAGTGCTGTTGTTCTTCCTTTAATCTCATGTGCTACTTTACATGGAACCTATCTAGCTTTCTTTGTAACTATGGTTACACATGGAGAAGTAATATAATGACTAAACAGTCTCTCTGGTTTAGATGCAGAGCTAGAACTTGGCCAATTTACCTAACTTCTTGGTTCTCAGCATAGACTCTCAACTGCTGGTGCTTTATTTACAGCCTAAACTCCTTTCTGGGATGCCACCTCTTTATACAAGTGATGGAGAGAAGGACTAGGAGATAGCAACAAACAGGAGATTTTTTTTATCTAAGCAGGTAATCAAATAGATTTTGTCCAGTCATGACATACACAAACAGCTAGTCTTCAAATGACCTGTTCAATGGTGTTTAACCCCAGAATGGTTATGGATTCCTAAAAAGTTTTTCTTACTGACACCCCCAGCCAAGTTAAGTTTTATAGTCTTCACAGGTAAAAAATGCTGCAGGTTTACATTGTTTCTGTGTGGTTTTATGTGTATTGACAGAACGCAAGCTTCCCCAAATGCACGTGTCTAAATGAAAAGTGAATGTAGATAAGTGAAGTTGAAAGCCAGTAAAATAAGATACTGTCAGCTGAGGGCAAATGCAGAAGCGGCTGGATCTGCTGTATCCTCGGGAGACTTCCTCACAAATAAAGCAGGGTAAAGGATTCTACAGAATGAGCCGTTCTCCGTACTCCAACCCTCCGAGTCAGAAATACCCAAAATAAGTTTAGGACAAATGGCACTCTAACAGAAGGGTTTCTTGAGTTAAACGGCAAAGCATGATGATGAGACCAAAAAAACCAAATAAATACTATGTTTTGTATACTCTTTCATCGCCTTGCCAAAAAGAGAATATATCCCCCCAAAAGTCAGCTGAGTTTTATCAGCTTTGCGAAATCATGAATGAATGCCTTGTTCTTTATTATTGCTTAAGTCATTCCTGTTTATGCTGGTATTTCAAGGATTATGTTTTGATTGTTCTGGAGAGGTGAAAACACTTTCTTGCTGATGAATAAACACTGCCACTTTTAAAATATTTGTATGCAAAATGTCTTTAAAGCCATTATGAAATGCTTTCCAAAAGCACTAAGGAGCTGTTTCCCGAGAAGAGAGTTTTTCTCTACATTTTCTTTCATGCTAAACAGTCCAAATGAAAAGCCTTTCAGAGTTAACTAGTTTAAGCAATACCAGTGTTTTAGTGTAATGAATAACTTTTTATAGAGGACAATTGCACACAGTTCAATATGCTAGTATTTCTATTTCTGTGCCCCACCAATGCCGGGATTCTAGGGTAGAATTTCTTTCTTTGAGAAAGCTGAAGCCATCAAAACCCTGATTAACCTCTGATATTCACGTGGTGCTCTTGATCTTGAGGACCGAAGCAGTAACAAAGAGTTAATGGCAGCCATATGCTCAGGGTATTGTGGGTACTGTTGACCCAAATGTGAACTCCGCGAGCGGGTGCTGCTAACTGCTGTTTGTTTCAGGTTTGGCGTGGAGATTACTGATGAAGAGTTTGAGCTGCTACTTGACAGAATCCCCCTTGATGAAGATGGAAATGTCAGATAGCCCCGGTTCCTGGCCAGGTTTGATTCCTGGTATGCGGCGTGCGCATTTGATTTCTCATTTGTGAGTGGAATTATTTTTAATCTAAAAGACTCACAGAAGATTTCTGGACTGATTCTCATTTCTTAAAACGTGCTCCTTTATGACGTATTTCTTGCATGGAGTATGCTGATTACATTTAGAATTAGCTGATGTGAAGGGTACGCACTGTTTGTAATTTAGTTGCTCTTTACACACTAATTACGTATTTTAGAAGAAAGACTTCAAAGACACGTAACATACCTTCATGCTTTTTGTAGGCTGGGAAATATGACAGACTTCTAAATAAAAGCTAATTATTTCCAAAAAATCGTAATAAATTACTTGGTATCTCTCTGAGAACTTGAAGCATTTACAGGCCCTATATGTAGCCTGAAGTATTTCTGAGATGTTGGTGTTGGTTAATAGAAGCTCTACTCAGCCTCCAAGGCCGAGCTGGGAATTAGAGTTTGATTAAAATAAAGAAGCATTGGGCTAGGTAGAGATATTTTATTATTTTCCAAAAATTAGGACTCCATCCCCAGAACTATCATGCCAGCAGCAGGGCAGAAGCCAGGGATGTTGCCGAGGTGAGTGACAGTCTCCTGTGGAAACTGGGGCTGGAGAAAGCCATTCCACCCGTGAAATCTGGAGATGGGAATTCCAGCACTTTCATGCACAATTGGATGTATGTACACATAGAAGTTAGACTGCGGAATGCGGATGTTTTTTAGCAGGTAAGCGTATATCTAGTTTATTAGCAGATAAGTTATTTAGCAGGTAAGTGAATATCTAGTTTGCATACACACGTGAAGGGTAGGTAGAACTCTGAGTTCACTGAAAACACATGGGGCATGCACTTCAGGTAACAAACCCTACCTTCCTTCCTGTTCCATTAATTGCTTTTCCACTCTTTCTCTTTCTTTTCCTCAGTCCTTCTCTTCCTGCTTCAGGAAGCTGTGGGGCTGAATTCAGCTATCAACACGTTTGCACACAGGGCTGTTGGATGTGACACAGGATTCATGGGGCGCATATGACCTTCCGGAATGGTATCCCCTAGGCAGTCTCCAAGGATGTCTCAGATGACCCTTGAATCCCGTTCCTCACATACTTTTTTTTACTGCCAAGACCTCCTCTCCAATTCTTTTGTAGCCTTCTGACTGGTTGCGGCTATCCTGGATTTGATTGTGCGTGAACTTCTGTGAAGTGTCTCAGCTGCCGGAGTAATCCCTGCTTGGCCTGTGGTTAAGGGCATAAAGAGGGGACAGAGGATAAAGACCATCTAGCAAAGTTGACTAACCTTTGAGGAACCAAAAGCATAAAAAATAAAATACACAGAAATGCACGACACCGGGCCTAACCTCCTTCCTCTTGCTGTGCACTCAGCCGCAGTAACCCTCCTCTGCGCTTCCTGGCTTTCTTTCTCACACACACGTTGCTTCTGCTCTCACAACTGGGTAAATTCTGGAATTAAGAGAAGCTGATGTCACTAAAAGAGGCAAGATGATGCTCCTCAGCCGTGTCTAGTCTTTGTGAATCAACTCATGGATAGGATGGATGCGAACACCACATTTATTTCAGTTTCTAATAACTATTTTCTTGTGTCAAACAATACTGGGACCCTAGAAGCTGAACTATCACCTCTTGCCAGTGAGGTACTAAGAGATCTCAGAACCTCTGGAATCTGAATGGTTGACCGTGCACATTGAGTTTTATACGGCCCAAGTCTTGGATGATTCTTACTAGATTTGCTATCAAATGCCACCAAGAATAGACTTTGGTTAGACATAGGGGCACCAGCAACACCTGGGTTTCTTTGCCAGGGAACCTACCAACATTGTCAAACCCAAAGGCGGACCATATATATGAAAAAGAGGATGAATATTATAAGGAGAAGTCATCTGTCTTAATTGCAGGAGAGAGAGCTGTTAGATTAGAAACTCAGCATAAGGGAGAAGGGGATTTTGGGGACTAAAGTTACAGCCTGGCTTTTCTCACGGTAGGGAGAACAGAACCTCATCATTCAGTGATGAAATGCTTTATCTGCAGTCTTTTTTTTTTTTAACTGATCAGTCCCATTTCCAAGTCAGTCTTCAGAATTCATTAAATCTAGCAATTTCGGAGATTATTATCATGCCTACACCTGTTGTTTAGAAATAATTAGTGTTTATACAGATGTCACTCTACCTTCCGTGGCACAATTCTGTATTTGAACGCGATCCAAACAAATAATTATATATGCTCACTGGGACTTTTGTTGCTCAAGTCCAATGGGAGAGAGTGATAGGCCCCATAGCACAGCTTAGGTAATAGCTCTTCATTTGCTTATGGTGAGAACCAGAGGCCAGATGCTTCTGTCGGATTACTTCGGTGTTAACATGGGGTAACTTCGTTTACTGCAGTGCAAAACCGGAGTGTAACTTGAGAACACGATGTAGGACTGAGATATCATGATTTTCACTTTCATCACCCCACCACCCCCCCCCAAGTGTCTTTCCTCCTATAAACCCGAGTATTGCCTGCAGGCATTGTCCCCGATTCTCCGCTGCAGCTGGCGGGCTGGCCCCAGCCAGCAGCCGGGCTCCCACCCAGCCGCTCACTCGCTCGGTGGGTTGCAGGGGGAAAGGAGGAGGAATAGGAAAGAGAAAGCTCCTGGGCTCACCTAAAGATGGGGAGATCACTTACCAATGCCCATTGTAGGCAAAACAGGCTTGATTTGGGGAAAATCAGTTTAATTTCTTTCTGATTTTTATATATGTATGTTTAATTATTAATTTAGGAAGAAAAAAAGGCAAACGTGAAGACACATAGGGAAAAGACCTTTCTCCCCTCCCTTTCTGAGGATCAGCTTCACTCCAGACTCTTTTCCTTGTTACCACCACTAGTTGCACTCAGTCCCTTCAGCGAGGAAGCCAGAGGAGCAGCGTGGAGTGGGGAGGGGTCATGGTCAGGATGTAGTGGTTCCTCACTGCTGTTCCTGCCATCCTGCTCTTGGATTGTGGAGCATCCAGGGGCTTTTGGGTGGAGGGGGGCTGTTCTGGAAAGCAGGAGGGTTGCAATGTGTCTACAGTAGCTGAGTAGATTTACATCTCCTGTAGCTTTCAGATGGTGCGGATGCCTTCTACCTTATGCAGCTGCTGCTTAATGGGCTTAGAGGACCTGACCAGAGACAGCCACCGTGCACTGCTGCGCAGAGCTATCCGTGTGAGTCTGCCTGCCTACACGTGGAGACAGGGCTCCTTCTCTGTGGACCTTTGGCATCTAGTTTGCCAGGGAAGAAATTACGAAACCACCGTTAGGGTAAGTTAAGGCCTGGAGTCATGGCTCCAAGGATGAGTCTGGAACACGTTGTGGTTCCTTTCTGGTCTTCCCACTGACAGCACGGTGTGTGGGAAGGAGGTGCATTGATAGACCCGTGTCCCTTGAGTGGAGGTACGATGTCACCTCAGTACACAGCCAGGCCGGGCGTCTGGAGCTGCTCCTGGGTGTCTCGGTTTAGATGCAGTTTCAGAGCGTTTCTTGCTTCCAGGAACCTTTCTTACTTGTTTTCTCTTAGGGCAGGAAAAGCTTGCTGCTTCATTCTTTCCATGCCTGTTCATCTTTAAATAACTTCTGTGAAACAGGAAATTAAAAGAAGCATTTAGAGAAATCTAAGATATCTCATTAAAATGACAGTGAAGATGTTTCATTTGCTGAAAGAATGTTTTAATTGGGAATTCAATTTACTATAAATTAAATGTATTATTTATCTTCAAATGAGATGTTAGTCTGGAAAAGAGCATTCTAAATGATCTAAATCTGGTTGAAAAATCAGATTTAAATCTAAATCTGATTGAAAAATGACTGTGTGTTGGTTTGTGATGGTTCCCCCTTTCACACAGTCATCTGTCTCCCTCATCCCTCCCTCACTATCCAGCCAGGTAGGCCTGAGACAAACTGTAAAGACACGGGGGGAGCCCCAGGAGACTCAGCATCTGAACATCATGTTTGTTCCCAGTCTTATATTAATGAGAGAAGAACTTAAAGAATTGTATTGACTGGAAGCAGAAGACAGTTTGTGAGCCCGAGGGAATATAATCAGTGAGGATAACGTGGAAACTTGTCCATGGTCATAGATAAACCATACAGAGGTTTAGTGTTGCAAAAACAGTAAAATCTAACTTCTTTTTTTATAACGGCATTTTATACTAGTGAGGATGCTAAGTGGATTAATAAAGACAAAAGTTATTAAGAATCTGTAATAGGTGTATTAGACACGAGACAAGGTTTCTAAGGAATGGTAGTATTTTGTATATTACCTTTGAAACATTATAAAAGGCTTATGTGCTCAAAGCTAGTTATCTCCAACTTCATCAGCTGACCTAATGAAAGATATCCATAGACCATATCAGTGTTACCCTAGTGCTGTAATAATCTGACATTAATCACGCACACTTTAGCCTTTAATTAGCCATGCTGTGATGGCATTTGCTGCTCGTACACTCCAAGAGGAGGAAGGTACCCCAGAAAGCAAATACATCGGTAGGTTGGCTCCTACTGCCCCATCTGCACATCGCTGACTATAGCAGCAGCAGCAGGAGGCTGTTTGCATGCGCAAAATAGAAAGATGTTACGGCAGAATCAAAGCACGGCTTGCTTGCCTCTGACCTCTTTCCCCTCACAGTATAGTCATAGAGGAAAAGGTTTAGCCTGGTTCAGTTTTCTTGATTTGTGTTTAATAATAGCACTTTTTATTTCTTGCCTCTTACAGTGGTGCTTTGTTGTCACTATTGCCTTGTGAGTGGCACAGCTGGAACTGGCTCCTTCAGGATCTGAAGGAAGATTATGCTGTGTTCATTCCTCGTACAGTACATGCAAGAATAAATTATATACACCAGTTATCTTGGGTTTGAGAAGTGCTCAACATTGACCCTGATGTCAGCGAAAACTCGTTAAACCCCCTCCCAAACTTTATCTTTTCAGATTGAGCACCTACAAATGAAATACTTTTGAAAATCTCAAGTAATTTGCCTTGGCAAATTTATTTATTCTGATACTATAAAAAGGGGAAATTAGAGTGCTGCCATATTGTGTGAGCTATTCCCAGATGATAGCTTCCTTAGGGAACACTGACACCAAGACGTTTGGGTGAAAAGCAGAGAGCCGTAACTGCAGAACAGTTATTTTGCCTTGCAGGTGAGCTTTTTAAAGGACGTAGGGTTTTGATGATGCTGATTGAGAAGTTCCAGTGTCACCCATAGACCCAGTGAGCTAGGCATGGTTCAACCCTACAGAGGTATAATAGTCTGTACTGCGGAGTGTATACGTTAGCTACGCTCTTGTGGTTTGTTGTATCACTTAGGGAGTTACGCTGGGAGCTGGAACCTGTGCTAGATTTCAGAGACAGCTTGTGACAACAGGCAGGACTGATAAAGGATGATTGTCAGCTTTCAGTGC
>VXBO01011015.1:21339-23839 GCA_013400135.1 Rhinoptilus africanus | reverse complement strand
CCGTGTACGTTTCATTTGGGAACTTCCTCGTCCCACCAGCCTTACTTGCAAAAGTGAAAGATCATTTCCACAGGTAGCGGTGACTTGTCAGTCTGTGCAGAAAGGGGAATTGATTTGTAAGTGATATCTCAGGTGCCTTCTGTAATCGGTTGCCTTTGTGTCAGGTACTTCCTTCGGATGAAGCACATCAGCTGTACTAAGTGTCGTACCCAGTAATGACTTGTGCGACCAAACAGCTCTGCAAAAGACATGGTCTTCAGCTAACACGGACAACGTCCCGGGCCACCAAGAGGTTTCAAATAGCAGGAAGTGTCCCAAATCCAGCCCAACCCCAGGCATTACCAGCCAATACAATATTTATTTAGCAACCTCTGAGTATTTTCAAGGCATATAACAAATTTACCCTCTGATTTATAAACTGACAGTGAGAAAAGAAGGAGACATTTGGAAACATTTTCAGTTGCTTAAAAGAAACTGCAAGTGAGCTGATCGTGTTCATCACTGCTCCGGTACTTTGCAAGCTGTATGCTGTTTGATGGAATGTTTATTACCATCGTATAAATATCTTGGGTCTAATTCTGCCAGTTTTGATGTTGTTATGGACCATTTCTGGAATGCCTGAGAAGACTTGTAGTTTAAACACTTTACCATTTAAAGTCTCTCTTCGCAGTTTACAAGGGAGCTAAAATAAACCCCCATCACATAGCTCATGGATCAGCGCAAAACCCAGGCAGAAAAAATGACACAATGCTGGATTGTGGGAAAAAGGCTTTGCTGACCAAAAGGAGAAAAAGATCCAGAACAGGAGGATCCACGAGAAATCCAACTGCAGTTTTAGGGCTTCTCTGCTGGGCTGCTCCTTGCCTCTCCCTTCACCTCTGGCAGCACTTTAAAAGCCGACATTGGCTTTTTTATGATGCCTCCACTTCGACGGGATGAGTGTGAAGCTGAGGTTGAAGCTGTGCAAGACAATATAGCAACTTTTGCATATTTTATTGGTAAGACTGGAGGGGGGCAAGAAAGGCAGCTCTTGGATCCATCACCAAATCCAGTGTGTTTGTACAGACAGATCCTTCATTGCCTCTTCTTCCTCGTCTCATTCAGTGACTTTCTGCACAGAAAAGAGAAGGTCAGCGCTGGTCCCTTATGAGAGGACTGTGTGTATCGCAGCCCATTAGCCTATTAGTGAATAGGATAGCCAAAACCCTGAGCATTGCATCCTAAAATGCCCACTGCCTTTTTAGATATATTGGTCACCTAAAACCAAAGGCCTTTCTTTCTAAGGAATTAAAATTTCTTCTTAGTTTTCAAGGTGCTATGTAGGGATTAAGCTTCTTTTTGCTGTCACTCTGCTGCTGAAAGAATCAGTAAAAAAATGAAAAGCCGTCGTTGTCAGTGCAAGACAGCTAGGAGAGGAACCATGTCCTTCTCTGTAGCCAGGAGGCTGAACCACGCATAGATGAAAATTTCTAGGTGATTTGTTGTGTTTTAGAGCAAGAATATTCCCCCTGGTAAAGCTGGGGTGGCTGAATTATTCTCCTAAGATTTTCTCTGCAAGGTTTTAGTATTTTCCGTAAATATTTATCAAAAAGCTCAGTCGTCTTTTTTTTTTTTTTCCTTTTGCCCTCGTCCTTCTCTATCTAAAAGTAAAGGGTAGCTTCTCAGGTTAGTTCATAACCATGTTTTTTATAGACGATTTCAGGCATAAAGAGTTGGAGAAGAGGCACAATACGATTGATGTGTCTGAGAGAAGCTCAGAGAGACCAAGGGATTCTTAGAAAGTGGGGGGGGGAATCAGAGCGTGGCAAGATTTCACACACTGCAATGAAGATTGTGTACGTTACGTACATCTATTGATGTTATCTTAGTTTGATCTGTCCTGAGATTTCAAAAAGGAAGTTCGCTTCAGTCTTCCCAGCTTTATCTTTGCTTCTTTTTAGGTTCGGCTGACATTACTCACGCTCCTTCTATACCTTTAAAACCTCAAAGATGTTTCCAGTGGGACTTGAGTGATCTATGGGCCTTGTGGTTGTCTTTGTCTAAATAGCTGGAATATTTCTTTCTTGCTAAAAGGACGGGATTATAAAGAGGTGCTGCTGTGTGTCAGCTGTTGATTTCACTTACAAGTCATGTTTAATCTCTGCACGTGTAAGATTCCTGCAAGGAAATTTCTTATATTTTGGCATTAGCAAAGAATTAAGGCAAGACATTTTCCTCTGTGTTGTGCCTAACAGGATGACCATTTCAAGCACGCTTCCTTTTTTATTACAAAAAGATACCGAAAGCAATGGCCAGGGATGCTAACAAACAAGAAAGAGAAAGTTATATTCAAGTTACTTTGTGGCCTCTGGCCCTGTGACCTTGCCAGCCTGTGCTGAGCCACTGACATCTTGACCATTTTGGTTACTACTGGAGGGAAAAAGCCAAATCCTTTCCTGGTCTTGGAACATCTCCAAAACAGGGCACATATTGCCTGCTAAAAGTGACCTTTTTAGGCTTT
>VXBO01011015.1:3667-21312 GCA_013400135.1 Rhinoptilus africanus | reverse complement strand
TTTTTTTTTTTTTTTTATCCCTGCTAGGTTCTGCTTTGCCATTATTAAAACTCCAGATCGAAGCATTTACTACCTTTGTCCCTATATTTACAATACCTTTTGACTGAGATGTCTAAGAGCTTTAAACATATGCTTTAAACGGCGGCCGGCCGGTGCTGACATTTGTTACAAATCTTTTCAGAGGAGCCGTGTGGAATCGTCCTAATCCGGGAAGAGCCACTGACTCGCTGTGTGATCTGACAGAGTGACATATCACTTGACCTCACTCGCAGCAGCTGGAAAACGAGGTGGAAAAACCCGGGCCTGGCAGAAAAGCGGAGGATGCAGATGCTGCAGAGGGCGCAGCCTCCCCGCGCCAGCAGCACCGAAGCTTTTTCCACCCCCTCCCACTGCATGCTTTGGGGTGGGAAAGTGGGGTTTTGGTTGTTTGGGTTTGGGTATGTTTTCTTTTTCTCTTTTTTCTTTAGGGTTAGCTGGATTACTGGAGAAGTGCAGGAAAAGGTTCGAATGCCATCAGATGCAGTGGGACGTGTTTGCTGTGAGATGGCTGTGGGGGCTTTAAGCGACAGATGAAACTCTATCCCGTTCAGAGGCAGCTCTAAGTATGGGAGCTCTGGCAGAAGTCCAGATCTTGAGGCAGCAACGCTTTCCACTGCCAAATTTTCTGACGTCGGCGTTAGCGGCGTTCAGATTTCAGCTCGCTCGTGTCTGAGGATAACCTTAAACTAGAGTCCGTTTCCCTGCCCGTTCAGCACACCCACGTTTAACCTTAAGTTTTCTGCTATTTATTCGTGTGAAACATCTTCCCTGCCTTAGCCGTTCTGTCAATGTAGTGGGGTAGATCTTGGGTTACTAAACATTTTGGAGAGCCACCCTAGTTTGCATCTGGGTACCCCCTCTCTGCTGAGAAATCTTTGGGGGGCCAAGTGCTCGTGCTGGTGCATCTCTTCACTGTACGCTGCCGGGCAGAGGGGGCCACGGCGGACCCTGGTGAGTCTTATTTGGAGAGTGACCTGGTGAGGCTGGGGGTGAAAAAGGAGGAGGGAGAGCTCATAAAATCGTCTAGGTTGGAAGTGACCCTTACCATCATCAAGTCTAACCATCAACTAACACTGCCAAATTCTTCCAGCTGATGAAAGTTTAAGACAGGCTTAAGGCTGCTGTAAGGTGTTTTAAACCCAAACTGGTTTAAGTCCAATCTTAACAGGAGACGAAGGAGCAAACAAGAAGGGTCCAGCCTCCATCCTCAGGTATGTGACATGCCCAGGTGACATGAGCCAAGCCAAGCTGGAAATAAGTGCAGAAAAGCGATCTCATTCCAACCTATAGCACAATTATTATAGCTCAGCCTCGGCTAGAGCCATCTGGCACAGCCTCAGGAGCTGACGTCCTGCCGGAGCTGCCCTGGCCTGCCGGCATTCCTGAGCCGTCAGCCCACAGCACGTGGACGCACCGGCAGCGGTCAGCTCTACGTGCCGAGCAAGTTTGGTGCAAAAATAGAAACACAAGAGATTTTTCCATTTTCTAGCGTGTCTTCACCAATCCTTACCCTTTTTTACTGTCAGCGAAATGCAGAGGCACGGGAGGTGCTGCGTCCCAGCCGGACCCGACGCGTGCACATCTCAGGGTGTTCTGGTCTAGTTTGAGTCCAGGCAAAACCAAACAGTTTGGATTTGAGTCGGCCTGAAGGTTTGAAGCGGTAATATTACAAATGGGATGCTATGGGCCTTTTTCATAATTCTGTTCATAATTTGCTTCATCTTATTCTCATATAAACTAAATCAGCCTGAAGGGCTGGAGTAATTACAGACCGAGGAATCTTAGCAGCGACTGTCCATGGGAAGATAAGCTTGCCACCTCCTTCTTGAAGGTGCACCAGCCATCTTCCTATTGATGTCATTGCCGTTGTGACCCGGAAAGCTGCTCTTGGGTGCCTGACTCCGCTAATGCCAGTGGCCTCAGCAGCTGATGCACGACAACTAGAACCGCTCGGGGCCGAGACATGGTGTACGTGGTGTACGTCCCACATGTAACGCCATCGCTAACTTCAGAGGGTTTCACCAACTCACGCAGTTTGCAATCAGGTATTTAGGAATTGCTTTGGTTTCTCTGTGACTGGTAACGGTGAGGTTGTTACTACTGGGATCTTTGAAAACTCTTTAAAGGTCTTTAAAAATGCATTTGATTTTCACCAGTAGCCTTTCATTTCATGAACTGTGAACACAGAAATAAAATAGTTAAGTTTCTGCTCCTGGTTTTCAGATACTTGTCTGTAAAATATTTCTTTCCCTTCTATTTCTTAATTTCCTGCTGGTTTTCTAATGTGGCTTTGAGTTACCACTGTGACTTCCTGTGTTTCTGTAAAGAAAGAGAAAGAAATGTTCTCTGTCCCAGCGATATGTGATGTCATACCGGCTTTTTTTTTTTTTTTCTTTTTTTCCTAGACTTTCTAGATGGGAATTCTCATGAAAAAAGAGTGAAAGGTGATGATGGTTCTAGGCAAAATGCTTGAATCATTTAGTCCAGCTTTCTGAACTGGACAGAATGTCTTGCTGTGTATTTGCACTTGACTTTAAATTAAGTCTTGGATGTTTACCACAACAGCATCTCAGCAGTCGGTGAGACCTTGTGGGGCTGTTTCCCTTCGCTTAGTAGCCTATCATAAGATTTTAAAAAATTAATCTATAAATGCTGTTTGTTTTTTTTCCCTGGCAGCTTCTAATCAATATGAAATGTGAGTATGCCCATTCTTCTAATCAATAACGTATTTGATTGTATATAAATTGTCTTTTCATATGCTTATCCCAGATAAAAGTGTAAGAAACAATATGTATATTGTCTCTGGGAGGGGCAGAGTGTCTATAGAATAATATTACTTCAGTATATTTTTTAAGGGGCTCTTTTCTGGTGGTATCCAGCAAAATAATTCCGGCTTCTGTGACTTCTTTTCCTCCACGTCTTCCCTTTAAAGTCAACCAACCCAAGTTCTGCAGGACTACTGGGAAATTCTTTGAGAGGAAGGCTCCAACACGCATCTGTGCTGGCCAAACAGCTTTCTAATGCCCAGTTTCATTTCCTGAAGACACCTAAATAGGGCCGAGCTGCTGTGTCTGAACTTCTCCCTGCTGTTTGTATTTTATCTATTATCTCGGACGCTGTTCAGAAGAATTTATACTGTATAAAAGAGCAGACGGAAGTTGTGAACGACCACGCAGCAAGAATTTTAAAGATTCATTCTTCCTCCCACACAGCATAAGGGTTATATAATACTGTAATATTTGGGAAAAAAAAGTCCGGAAATGTTATATTTTTTATGACTAAGCCGAGCAGTGTTTCAGGGGGTGGATACATTGCTAGTTCAGAATGCTCTAACGTCTCGGACCCTCTGACTTTTGAAGCTAGGGACTAACTCAGTGCTTTGGTGAGTGGTACTCGCACATTTCGTGAGGCAGGCGAAATATAAAGTGTACTTGAAAACACTTGTGTGGTGGCAACTGTCATCACGGAGCAGACCCCAAAGGGCAGATTTGCATTGCACTTGCTGCCTTGGTGTTTGCCTGGAGTGTCTGATCAGCCAAGCCAAACTTCCTCCGCTTGAAGGAGGGTTCTTTGGGTTGTTTACTGATGTATTTATTACTGCAAACTGTCTGTTCAGCTTCAATGGGAAATTTTTGATAACATCTTTCATAACAATGTCATTCTTTTGGACATCTCATCTCTATGATCTTCTGCTTTTTGTGCCCCTTTACCTTTAGACTTTATGCTGAAAACTATTAGTTATCACCCATTTAAATGGACTTTGCTTCTCATTACGGAGAAATCTTTGTGCTTCAGTAAAGTCTGTGGATCTCTTTGGAAAAGTCTTTTCTAAGACAAATTTTCATTTGACGCTTAATCGTTCTACCATGATGCTATGATTAACGTAGCATAACTTTATGTTTTGTCTCACATCACTTAGTCTACCTTTTAATTGCTGGTTTTGTGGTTTTTTCTCCCTTCAGGAGGTGGAAACATCCATGCATTAAGCTGAAGAGAGAAACAGCACACTGATTTCACAGTGACTTTACACCTGTTTGCATAGTGAAGGCTGTTATTTGCAGACGCAAAGATCCCAGAAGTCTGTAACAACAAGGCTGTAGCTGCTGCACCTTGAGCTTGGTGGCAGGACTTCTCTGGAGCCTACTTGAGCCTCCTTCCTCTGGCCCAGAGAAGAGTCTCGTTTCCTTCTGCTTCTTCCTGGCCGCTGAAGTTCTGCCTTTCTTTGCTAATTTTCCTTTTCCAATATATTTCTACTATAAGTGGATGTTTAATAACTTTACTTACAAACAAGTGTCCCCATGTATGACTTCCACTGCCTCTTCCTTGAAGGCCAGTATGAAATCCAGCTGAGAAAAATCTCTGGGACCGTCCTTTACCTTCTGTGTTGTACAAATGTAAGGGATTTCAACAGCCTGTCTACCTGAGCTGGGGGGTGCTGAGAAGCTCTAGGCAGAATGGCTCTGTGGATCCAAATCTTAAGTCAACAGCAGTATTAGAAAACAAATAAGAGAAATTAATAGTAATAAGCTGTGCTACATGATAAATACAAAAGCAATATGATCTCTGACTTACATACATGGAAATCGAGGCAGAAACCGTGCCTGAGCTCATCCTTAAGTGCCACGCAAAGGTGGGACTAGAGCACATCCATTCTAACTCTGAGCTTAGCGTCCTGTGTACTTGTCCCCACAGTCTCTGAAGGGAGTTATTTTAACAACAGGTCACTGAAATAAACCCAAAATGTTAGAATCGCCACAACTTACTAACAGTAAGCAGTATGAGATCTCTACTTTCAGCTCAGGTTTGTACTCTGTGGGAATGGCTATGGAAACCTCTGGTAATTTTATATCCTGTAGTTTGCACCCTCATCCAATAGGACTTTGGAGTTAATGACAACGAGGGCATTAGGTGATGTGATCTCATTCAATGCTAAGCTTCGGATTCTTGAAATTCCTGGGAAAATGTCCTGTTAGGGTTGGGTTGTGTGAATTCACCACTTTGTCCGTGGAACTGGGCAGAGCCCCACACGTAGCAGAGTCTCCCTCGTCTAGTTTGCCCGTATTTCATTTCTCAGGCCTACCAGTCTGGTGTCTCTGTAGTCTACTGGACCACTGCTTCACGAAGCAGTCTGGGCTAACAGATGCCAGAAAACACTCAGGAATGGCTGCTGTGTATTCAGAGGGCAACTGTAGGTGCGTCGAGCAAAGGGGAAGGTCTCCTGGGCATCCCTTGGCAAGGCTTAGTGATGGGTGCTGGGACAGTTTAAGATACTTTTCACCCTTGTCCCTCTGGTCCTGCACCAAGCCCTGCCTGCAGAACTCAAATCCGTATTTCTGTTCTGCCTTGAGGCAGCTCTTTTCACTTCTGTAGGTAGCCAGCCTGTTTCCCCAACAGGTGAAGGACTCACAGCCGCTTTGACTCTTCCGTGTAAAATAATCGGTGAGACATCTTAATTATCAGCTGAAAAGAAATTTTCATTCCTCAAAATCTGGAAAGTGAACACTGAAGCTGGAAAAAGTGGGAAATCGTAAAGAAATCTTAAAATTAATAGGTGGGAAGACAGGTGAGAGAACATAATATTGGAAGTATTTTACTTTCAATATCAATAATGCTAACGGAAATACCATTTGGAATGGAAACCCCTTCTTTATCAGGGAGTATAGTGATAGGACAAGGGGGAATGGTTTTAAACTGAAAGAGGGGGGATTTAGATTACATTTCAGGAAGAAATTCTTGGCTGTGAGGGGGGTGAGCCCCTGGCGCAGGTTGCCCAGAGAAGCTGTGGCTGCCCCATCCCTGGAGGGGTTCAAGGCCAGGCTGGACGGGGCTTGGAGCAGCCTGGGCTGGTGGAAGGTGTCCCTGCCCAGGGCAGGGGGGGGGGACTGAATGGTCTTTAAGGTCCCTTCCAACCCAAACCATTCTGTGTTTCTATGATTTTATGAAATACTAATATTTTGTCTAATGACTGACACCAAAAGTAGGCAGGTAGTGGTGAAGTTTACCCATGAGGTAAAGCTAAGAAGCATTGTCTGTATAGCTGAAGTCAGAGACAACACAGAAGATGAACTGAATAGCCTCGAGATGTGAAATTCAGTCATAGCACTTGCGTACTGATAATAAATATTTCTCTTATGAGCTGGGACTCCATCCATTTGAAACGATGAGCAAGAAGAGGTCTGGCCTGTGCTGCTCTTTCCTGAGATGACGGAGCTCTCAGCGCTGTCTAACTCTGCTTTTGGCTCCCGCCGGTTAGAAGGTGCCCTGACGGCTCATGGAACAGGCCCCCTGGTTAGTGTATGTCACAGCTCTCAGTGGGCTGCAGAAGGTAAGTGGTGGCATATTAGTGGCATGTTGGCATCCACGTTGATCGAATTCATCCTCACCCATTAACGTTCAAGGCAGAAAGGAGGACTTTTCGGCTCCAGGGAGGAAGCAGACTTTCGACGTGACTTGTGTTTTTTTGCATGGCCTGGGGCATGCTCTCATCGGACTTTTAATTTGAGGTAATGTTTTAAATTTAGGGTTATTAAATGCATTTGTTCTTTAAAATACCTTCTGTTTTTCTCTTTAGTCGTCCTCACTCCAAAATGGCCTAAAGAAGGCGGGTTTTGAGAAGAGGGCCTGAGAATGACCAAGAGGAGGGAAATACCCAGGCGAAGCAGATGTGTGTAAGGTAGCACTCTACATAAACCTCTCTGCTTTCAAGATGTGTAGGTTTCCATTTGTCTTGTGGGGCAGTTTTACTATCCCCAACATAGCTGCTGATGCTTGTCCTGAGGAAAGATAATTCGTTATGACCTGTCCTGCCCAAATACCCACAACACCTTTCTGGATTTAGTGAAAAATCTTCCTCACCAGTCAACCTTCAAGCGTATCCCTGCAGAAGGATGTAAAACCCAGCAGGACTCCCTTATCACATGGCGTGAACTGACGTGACGCTGTCATTTTCGATATGTGTGACTTCTTGCCTCCAACCCCCATGCTGAGATCTCGTGTTCCTTTTTTCCCCCGGGTCATGTCGTACACAGAGTCCCCACTGTGGCTTTGCTCTGCTGGGTCAAGGGAGACACGAGATGACAATTCTTACCCTTGCCTATCCATGGTTAAATGTGCAGAAGGGAAAACAAGAGACGTTTGTGGATTTCAATCTTCAAGATTGATTTTATAAATGGGGGCAAAATGTAAAGACGGATCCTCTCCAGGGCTTTCCACCTCCTGTACCTTTAAGAGAGGGACAGCGGGATGGCATCTAACGGGGTCTGTAGCTGTCCCAGATTTTAACTGTTTTCTTCTGAATGGCAAGGATGTGATTCAAAGGGCGCCTGGCAAAAGTTTCTTGTATTTTTGTGGTAGCAGCATTGGAAATAATTCGTGCATATATCAGATTCAGCATCCACGTAGACTGTTGTTGTTTTCTGTAACTTTTTTGTAAGTTTGGGGAAAACTTCATAAGTACTGTTTCTCTTTCTTTCTTTAAAAAAGACAGGGAGAGAAAGCCTGCATTTTCTGCCATTTCCCAAGAGGCTTTTTATCTGTTTAAACCAACTAGGGATTTTTCACATATTGACATAAGCATTCATTTGCTAATTTGCTGGACATTAAACTGCACAGCATTCTTGAATGAGACTGGCATACTTGGGTACTTAGTGCTGCTCAGACCCCGCATCATTCCCAGTACACATATGGTTTTCCTCCTCTATCTCCTAGATAAAAGTCACTGTTTGATCGCCTTAAGGAAAAGAATGAGTTAAATGGACCAATATTCTAGCCTTGGCTCTAAAACTGGGCCTTTTCAGAAACTCCTCAGCACCTGCAGCAGCTAGGTCATTTGCACATACATAAATAAATAAATTAACAATGAATAAATAATTTAATCCCACCACACAATGCCACCTTGCAGATCTGATCCTTTGCTCCCAGTGAATTTGTCCATTCCTAATTCTTTTTGATAAAGTCCTCAGATACTTGCTGACTGTCAGTCTAATTTTCTTATTGTTTTCGCTTGATTAGTTCTGTATGACCTAAGGTCGCCCTTAAAATCCACATCTCTCGTGAAGACTCCGAAAGGCCTTCTTTTTTTCAAAGGGATGGAAAGTGCCTGCCATTTCTCCGGACAAAAGCCTGGAAGGTTTTCAGTTATTAGCCTCCTGAAGCAGCCCTTTCGCTCACCCAAGCGCAAAAAAAACTCATTAGGGGGCACCTTTCTTTCTGCCTTCTTTATCTGACGCATGTAGGGTTTACGTGTTTCAACATTTGCAGGTCCTGGATGAATTTGGACAGCCTCCCTTTTAACCCTGCCGGCCTGCGGTTATGCCCACCGCAGACACTCGCTGTAGCTCTTGTGCCCAGAACCACCTGGAGACCCTTCGTCTTTTTAAAAGCCGCTTTACGCCCGGCTTCGTGGTGAACAGAAGCCGCGTCGCCGTGCTGCTGCACTTTGAAGCCACGCTCCCGCGGGGTGCGGGCGGAAAGGCAGGCAAGGCTGCCAGCTGCCGACGGGCTCCGCGTCTTGCACGTGGCGATTAAAATATGAAATCAAAGTTAGTGACTCGGTCACACAACCCTTATTACCATGGGAGGGATTTGCAAGGCTAAGGCAGTACAGCCCTGAGAGCCTGCCGTGGCTGGGCTGCATTGTGCCCTGGCCTGATTATTCCTCTCCTGGCAGCAAGGTAAATATTAATCACAGAATCACAGGGGTTGGAAGGGCCCTCTGGAGATCACCTAGTCCAACCCCCTGCCAGAGCAGGGTCACCCAGAGCAGGGGGCACAGGAACGCCTCCAGGCGGGTTTGGGATGTCTCCAGAGACGGAGACTCCACCACCTCCCTGGGCAGCCTGGGCCAGGGCTCTGCCACCCTCAAGGGAAAGTTTTTCCTCATGTTGAGATGGAACTTCCCATGTTCCAGTTTGTGCCCATTCCCTCTTGTCCTGTCACTGGGCACTACCGAAAAGAGCCTGGCCCCATCCTCCTGACACCCACCCTTTTAAGTATTCATAAGCATTGATAAGATCCCCCCCTCAGTCATCTTTTTTTCAGACTAAAAAACCAAAGTCCCTCAGACTTTCCTCATAGGAGAGGTGCTCCAGTCCCCTCATCATCTTCATAGCCCTTTGCTGTCCCCTCTCCAGCAGTTACCCAGCGCTGCAGACATATCCTTCTCTCGTCGGCTGAGCTGCCTTCCTGAGCCCTGCCAGGCAGGCTGGAGAGGCGCCCTCAAGATGCGTCCTCATACACGTTATACCCCGGCATCTTGCCCTTCAGAGAGAACGTGCAAAGTTGCCGGCTCCTGCATTCACTTGGGCTGGCAGAGGTTATAAATCAATCTGATCTGCTGTACTTCAGCAGTGCTGCCCAGCAATACTGTGCCTGTACCTTCTTTTAAGAAGAAAAAAGGAAAACCAGCTTGAAATTGTGAAATTCTACTGGCAGGTATTACTGTAAGGAATGTTTCTTGCTTACCTGGGCTCTGGTGTATTTGTTAAGGAGAGACATCTTTTGCTTGAAAAGAGAGGTAGGAGCAGAGCGATTATGATTTGTCTTTCAGAAAAGGGCTGTCTAGTCTCTTTGAGGAGAGACCTCAGTTCAGGCTGGGATCTGAGCCTAAGGAGGAGAAAGATGCACAGGAACAGAAGGAAAACAAGCAAAGCGGAGGTGGAAGATATCCTGGGCAGGTATAGAAAAATAGGTGTCATAGTGCTTCTCTTTGTCCTCAAGAGCAGCTTGTCTTCCACTGATTGTCATCCCTCTGACTTAAAATTTGGTAGGAAAGCTCAGGGCTGCAGCTGAGGTCCTGCTTCCAAGCATGCAGGTGGCAGTTTTGTGGACACTAGTCTTGGTGCTGGCCATTTTCAGGGATATTGTCCTTGTTAGGTTGGGAGAATGCACCATTATGACCACTGTTTTTTTCCCCAACTTGCCGGTTCCTCCAAAATCCCTGTGATACCAACACTTTACCTCAATCGGGGTTTCATTTGGAATTTGGTTCTCCTCTGAAATCTGAATGAAACAGCCCTTGCTAAAGTAAAGCAAACCAAGGGCATGAGGCTGAGCTTATGTGCGAATCCTCGCAGGGTCAGCACTGCAAAATCCACTACGCTTTCCGCTGGCACAAATTCTGAGCAGCGGTTAGTTGGATATAGCATGAAATAATGCGGAAACTTTGTGGTCTACTCCATAGGACCAAGTAAGAGTTGCATTGTTCGAGCAAGTCCAGAGATGGCCATGAAGAAAAATGCGGAGACTACCTGTTTTCAGAAAAAGGCAAAACTAGAGGCCACTTCACCACGGAGACGCTGGGGGGGCTGGAGCCCCTCTGCTGTGGGGACAGGCTGAGAGAGCTGGGGGGGCTCAGCCTGGGGAAGAGAAGGCTCCGGGGAGACCTTCTAGTCCCTCAAGGGGCTCCAGGAGAGATGGGGAGGGACTCTGAATCAGGGAGGGGAGCCATAGGACAATGGTTAAGAGTTTTAAACTGCAAGAGAGGAGATTTAGATGAGATATTAAGAAGAAGTTCTTGGCTGCAAGGGTTGTGAGCCCCTGGCCCAGGTTGCCCAGAGAAGCTGTGGCTGCCCCATCCCTGGAGGGGTTCAAGGCCAGGTTGGACGGGGCTTGGAGCAGCCTGGGCTGGTGGGAGGTGTCCCTGCCCAGGGCGGGGGGGGCCACTGGATCATCTTTAAAGTTCTTTCCAACCCAGAGCATTCTGTGATTCTATGATTCTGTGATTATGGTCTGAAGAACAGCAGAATCATGAAGAAATGAGAGAGGAATTTTGAGCTGCAACCTGGCAGTAATGCGGAGTTTAATCTTGGCTTGTGGTCCTCATCAGTAGAGTCCTGCTCCCCATTTCTAATCTGCTGACTGATGCCCCTGCTTACAGCAGAGGGGGTCGGACTAGGAGACCTTTAAAGGTCCCTTCCAACCCTATACATTCTGTGATGATCCTATGACTGAGTAGCTGTCAACATTCATTCCATGCTTTGTAACCTGGGTAATCGCATCTCCTGGGGAAACTTCAGGACTACAGTGGATCCTGGAGCACATTGTTGGGATCATGTAGAAATTGTGATACTGTGATATACCAGGTACGTAGAGGCAGCTGAAGGCACCATGAGACAAAACACAAGGAGAAATTGTATCGCTGTGATAACAGACAAATTCTTGGTTATAACTTTTTGCATCCGTTTCCTTCCCTGCCTCAAGCTATTCAGGGGTATTAAAAGCTACTGAATAAATGCTCTGCAGCAGAAGGAATTTGAAGATATAGATGAAATTAGCTCCTGAAGTCTCCCTTAGGAGATCATGTATCTTCTGTTGAAGTACTAAGACCTTCAACCTTGGAAAAATAAGGTAGAACCATGGTGGGGGCTGGCATCCCTGGAGATCCACTCATTATCCCTCATTCAGAGGATTTTTTTATCTGAGCAAGCACCAATTTCAGCAATCTAATGTCTGTTGGCATAAAACCATGGTCCTCAGAAAAATTTCTGAAGACATCAATGACTTTGCTGGGAGTTTGCCAATTAAGTGCACAGTTATTTGGCTAATAATTAGAATAACTTCCTGGTTTTCTTCAAAATAGTCATTATCTGTTGTTGTTGCTCATTTTAGTGCAGTTACATTTTGTATTTTGGTGTGTTGAGGGAAGGTTTGATACCCAGTCTGAAATAGCACGTAAACTCTGCAAGCTTAAGAAACTTTAATTATAAATAAGAACGAAACATTGGGTTTTCAGGAGGTTGGGAGAAATTTGGCTACTCCTTGAGCTCTGCGTATTTTCCCCAAACGTCCACCCCAAAAGGAAAGCGGTAGCTTATGGTTATGAAGAAGCTCTGCTGCGATTCTGCCATCCTGGTGGTCGGGGTGTGGGCCAATGTCGTTTATTTTAGTTGTGAAACTGTGTTCTAAGGTGGTGCTCTGTTCCAAAAACGTAACAAAACGGGATGAGTAGGGGATTCAGTGCCAAAACAGCACCTGGCTAAGGAGAAGCCGCCTTTTTAAAATACACGAAGCACACACTTCAGCAGCAGAATCGGCTGATGATGAACGATAAAAAATATTTTTTTTCCTGAAAACCATTGTTTATCCTACAGTGTATCTATTTGTGATGAAATGCCGGTTCCTAAGTACGTTCAAGCGAACGCAGCGTTATTCTGTTCACTCATGTTAGAGCTGGTAAAATCTCAGTGACCGTAGCGGGGAAGAGAGGAGAGGAGACCTGATTTCCATCGAAATCAACGGCACAATTCTCCCCTGGTGTGCATGCGCTCGGGAATATTGATTTTCTGATTTTATATGTGGGTGTTTTATACATGGAGTCCCTGGACCCCTTTTTTCTTCATGTTGGCGAAAGCGGGAGGGGAATAACGTGGCTGCTTTTATTGCAGGTGTCTCGGAGCTAAAGACGTGCTGGGGAGGGGGGCGGTACCAGCTTCTGAGCTTGAAATTTTGACGAACAGGCTATGGAGAAAGGTACACTGGCTTTCAGCGGGTGGCTAATGGTTTTGTCTGAAACGGTGCTTGCTGGAGAGAAATAGTAAAGCCCCATTCTTCCCCACCCAAAATTCTTCGCACCTTTCCCACCTGTTCTAGCAGTACGTGCAACCAGTACATTAAAAATGTCCGACAACTGGGATAACCAGCCACTGGGACCCTGAAACGCTCATCACCTGTGTCACTTCAGTGGCCGGACTTGCTACCCCTTCAGTCTGCATAACAGACAACACCAAAAAGTCAGATTATTTTTTTTAACGAGCAACAGGTCTTGCAGTTGAGATGGAAGCAGAAGTTTTCATTTGGCTGAGTCACTGGAGGCTGAACTTCTCTCAATGCAATGGGACATTTTTGGCATGGAGAAGCATAGCCCCTCTGAGATACCTGAGCGGATAGATGAGGCTGCTTGCCGGGCAGCAGTGAGGGTGGGATTCAGCTGCCCCGATTTTTCCCTTACGTATATATCTGAACCTGACCTATTGATCCCGCATTCCCTCCTGATTCGTAAGGGGAAAGATACATATTCCAAGGAAAATCTGCCCGTTTTCAAGGGTGAAACTGCAATCAGTCTGATAAATTGTCCTCTGGAGATGCCTGTTTGTCCCTCCTGACTAGAGGGATCACTTAAAGTTATTAATTCATTCTTAAACCTCTACTTTTTAGACATCTAACATTTATTTTTAAGTCAGATGCTTATGAATTTCAGTATGTCCTTCTATTTTCAGACCACTGAAAAGATTTTTCCTTTATGGTATGATGTTGCTTTATAACAAAATTTTTCCAGGTACATGAATGAAAACAACCCATTGGTCCCATCCCATCCTTACATTTTCATCTGGTAAGGAGCGACATTTGCCAGCGTCCTCCCTGTGCGTTTGTGGACCTACAGGCTTCTAAAGCGCTCTGTGTCCTAACTTTGTGCCCTGGCAGCGAGGATGAGGTGCTCAAAGGGGGTTGTGCCCTACCGGATGGTTGTCATTTTCCTGAAATAACTTCCCACCTTGAATTTTTCCTCTTTGCAGTTACGGTGCCTGGCAGACTCTTTGAAGGGCCTTTAGGAAGCTGGATGCTGGCAGCAGGGGGTTACCTCTCTGTAACCCCTTCTCTTACCTCTCTATTCCAGAACTCCAGTCCCCCAATTCCTGCTGGAAGAGGATGACGTTTAGCATTCTCTCTCTAAATTTGATCCCAACCCGAAGAGGCAAATTGATTACAAATCCTTTTTGCAAGAAGCTCGTAAAAAAGCTAGCCAAATATAGTCAAAAAAACCCCTTTGCGAACCCGCTATAAATTAACATAGGGTATTCCCATGACTAGGAGAAGGGCATTTATGTTCTCCCAGTTGCCTCTCCTTCTAGCTATGTCATATACTCCTCCTAGGGATGCATATCTTTTACCCACTTGTTGCTTGCCATGTTCAGTGCTGTAAGTTGCTTTGTGAAGGGGTGCAGAAGCTCCTTCTAAGAGCACAAGGCAAAGCTTAATGTAACACAATTGCTAACTGCATGTAACATGCAACAGACGGACAAAATTAATGCTCCTAAGAAGATTAATTTTCTGAAAAGGAGAGGCAAAGGTGCAGCATGGAGAGTTACAAACAGCTTTGGAAAAGCTGAAATATTTGGTGAAGAGCAGCGTGGCATTCTGCTGCGTGGAACATCCTCGCCGTGGAAAGGAGATCCTGTGGCCTCACGGAGTTGGATGAGCTTCTGCATACGCACGCAGATGGAGGCTGACCTTTCATTTCAGTGTAGATTATTGTGCCTAGATGTGTTTTTTCTTTCTTTTTTTTTTTTTTTTTTTTCTCGGAGGAATATTTTACGCACTGAGTACCTGTCCTGGTTTGAGGCAGTAGGACCCGTTCTGTAGCTGTACGCCTCTTAGCTTTCATGCTGATGCAATTCCATCGTATGTCCTCCTCGTGGAAGCAACTCCAGCTTCAGGGATCTCCGGGAAGCTTTGCCCACCTGCACTAGCTAAGGATTTGTTCCACAATGTACGGACGTAGCCAACAAGCACTTAAGAGTCTCTTGTTTGCTTTAACATACTGTTTCTCCTGCAGACGGTGACTTGTAACCTGCTGTAAGCAATGGTACCTTTAATCATTATTTTACTGTTTTTCATAGATCTTTGCTGTTTAGCAGGTTTTGGCGTTACGCAGCAAAGGATGTACTCCTGCTCTTGCTCTTTCTCCAATTATTTTCTCTCCTTCTCCAGACATCAGAGAGAATTTATGATACTTCCAGATATAAAACTCCAACATATGCTTTTTTTCTTATTTCTTGAAGAGAGAAGTAGACTACGAAAAACATTTGTGGCATAGAAAATTTATTATCATATCCTGTGATAAAAAGGGGTTTTATAGTGGCATATGCAAGACTCAGGTTATATCGATTCCCTTTGAACTTTCCGATGTAGAGTTGTGCTGTGTGTGATATATATTGTCTCAGAGTTTACAGAGGTTCTTGAAAGTTTGCAGCCTGTGTTGGGTGAATATCGTGGATCCCCGTTACACTTTTCTCGTTCTGAAACAGAAGCCGTGCGGGGTTCGTTCTACAGGCTTTGTGCTTCCTGTTCCTTCTGCAGACCCCCAGCCCTGAGAACCCAGCAGTCTATTTGATTGCGAGGGTAAATTATTTGGGTCCGACCACCTTTGGTAGAAAAACTCTGTACCCTGGCCTGTTCTGCCAGCGACAGCGGCATCGCCTGTTGTGGCGCGTGAGGTTGTACAGCTGTACCCGATACCTGTCTCTCTCACACCACGAGGCCGCCCTAGGGTAAGTTAAAGGACATTTTAGTTTTGGGGTAAAAGAAAACAAGACCAATCCTATAACTTAATCATAAAAGACTGACTGATTAAAGGCTAATCTCTGGGAATTCATCCCCTGGAATGGCGCTAATGCAACAGGCATGGGAAGTTAGGAGGATCTAAGAAAGCCACGTTTAAGCAAAGAACAGCTGAGCTAGGCTAGGAAATACTGAGAAAACCTAAACTGAATCCAGCTGTACTGCAGAAGAGGGCCTGCGCAGGCTTCCTGTGTATGTAGTGCACAGTAGTGTACGCGTGGTACCTAAAGCCCGTGGTGCACAGGCCACGTATAGCTCCAGAGGAGGAGAATGGAAGTGCGAAAGCCGTAGTTCCCGTTCCTCCCTGGCATAGAGAAAGCACTCAAACCCCGTCACTGTCTGGACCTCAGCTTCATGTGTGCAACTCTAAATCAGGTGTCTCCTTCTATTCTGAGACCGAACCCCCACCTACTGGACTACCATCTAGTCCCTCCTTTCAAAGGGCCAGCCAGGACACGCTGTTTCCTTCCAGGACAACAGAAGCGGCTCTGTAAGGGCAGAGTGATTACAAGCAGGCACTCCCGAAGAGGACACACAGTTTTTAGCCTCAAAGACTTCGAACTTGAGACTCCAACTTCCTAGAAGAAAGTCTAAACGTAAGGCTAGCAACTAAGGGCTGGGAGATGGAGGCACAGGCTACTGAACCAGAGTGAAGGCACTTTCTGCTGTTATCCTGGTCTTATGGGTTTCAGGCGGACTGCACCCTACTCTAAACGCCCGTACCCTCCATGGGTACGACTGAAAGCGTAATTTTTGATGCCGGAATTCACAAGAGACAGAGCTCAGAGCTCAGGAGCTGCCTGGTTTCCACAAATCTATCAGGAGACTGAGACAGTCTGTAAATAAAGGACCACAAAGTGAGCTGATACAAATCCTTCTACGTGCTTTGGGTTAAACCTTCAGTGGGAGTAAAACTACCTTCACAATGTTCACCAAAAGTAAACCAACTGAGTCATAGACCTCGTCATGAATTCCCTGTGGCCTTGCGGGGCTCCCTTGTTGTCATGGTGTAACCCCAGCCAGCAACTAAGCACCTCGCAGCCGCTCACTCAGCGCCCCCCACGTCGGGGTGGGAGAGAGAATCAGAAGAGTTAAAGTGAGAATAAACTTGTGGCTTGAGACAAAGTTTAATAAGTAGAGCAAAAGCCACGCACAGGAGCAAAGCAGAACAATTAATTCATTCCCTGCTTCCCACGGGCAGGCAGGTGCTCAGCCATCTCCAGGAATGCCAGGCTCCATCACACCTAACGGGGACTTGGGAAGACAAACGCCATCACTCCCAGCGTTCCCCTCTTCCTTCTTCTTCCCCCAGCTTTATAGACTGAGCATGACATCCCGTGGCATGGAATATCCCTGTGGGCAGTTGGGATATACCCAGGGCATACCCCTGTCCCAGCTGTGTCCCCTCCCGACTTCTTGTGCCCCCCCAGCCTGCTCCCAGTGGGGGGGCTGAGGAGCAGAAAAGGCCTTGATGCTGTGTAAGCGCTGCTCAGCGGGAACTAACGCATCCCTGTGTTATCAACGTATTATCGGCACCTTTTTCAGCCCAATCCGGAACACAGCCCTGTATCAGCTACTATGAAGAAAATTAACTCCATACCAGCCAAAACCAGCGCACAAAAGAGCTACATTTTTTTAATTACACAATCATCATGTAGACTCAGACTGCACTTTGAGGTGTTCTGTTCTTACAGTAAGTATCAATTAAATTGCCTTTAAACTTTTCGGAGCATATATGCGGAAGTTTACATTTTTTATTAGCAAAAGAATTTTTTTTCAGACTAATTAACTGTATTACTGCTGGTTAAACATATGCACATTTCAGTTGCTGTAGCTTGAAGATGAATGTTAAACAATCTGTTTTAATAAGTTGGACTGAAATTAATATTCTGGAGTCTTCCAAATTATTCCTCTTTTCTTACATTTTTAGTTTCATCCAGTTGTTCTCAGTGTTGCGCTCTCTCACCTTTTTAAATGAGTTTCGTTCGTTTTAACATGCCAGTCTATGCAGCGTGCTCTGTGGGTCGGTATCAGAGCTTTAACCGATATACATGTTAAAATGCCATTCTAGTACATCTTGCCATAATTACAGAATCATGGAATCATGGAATTTCAGAGTAGGAAGGGACCCCTAGGGATCATCTAGTCCAAATCCCCTGACAAAGCAGGATTGCCCAGAGCACATCACTCAGGGCTGCATCCAGACGGGGCTTGAAAGTCCCCAGGGAAGGGGACTCCACACCCTCCCTGGGCAGCCTGTCCCAGGGCTC
>VXBO01011009.1:483493-495825 GCA_013400135.1 Rhinoptilus africanus | reverse complement strand
TACTTTATTACATCTTTGCTGTCCCACCTGGGATATGTCCTACTAGGAAATGTATTGCCCTAGTTTGGATGGTAGGGAATCCACACAGTCACCATATGACTGATTTGTGTCATTTAGGGTATTTTAAAACCAATTAAAGAAGTGGAAATGGACCACTGAGATTCTGTGGAAGCCAGGAGCAGGGCAGCTGTGAGATGAAGGATAAATACTCAGTATCCCAAAGCCCAGAACATCTGCTCAGCATGATCCAACTTGATCACATCTATGCTTAAAAACACACCACCATTACTGTAAAGATTTATTACTCCCACAAGTACTAAAGTCAGACAGCAAAACCCATTGTTATTTTGGTTTTGGTTTGGGATTTTTTTGGGTTCGTTGTTTTTTTTTTTATACAGAAGATGCTCAAGAAAATTAACGGTTCTTTTTAAGCACTTGACACTGTCCTTAGACATGGGTTACCGAGCACCAACTGAGGCTATGACACATCTCCCACAGAAGAGGAAGGCAAAGAACTGAGGTTCACCTACATCGCTTTTGGGGAGCATCCTAAGTTCATGAAAACGTTTCCTAGCATGTTGCCACCATCCTTGGCCCCAGCAGAGAGAAATAGATGGGGTTTTTTGCCCTTTTTTTTTTTTGAGACAAAACCCAAATGAAGTAACTAAAGCAACCATTTAAGTTAAATACAGATCAAGAAACTAATTGCTGCCTGCCAAATTCCTCTCAGGAAAGCTTACTAATTAGCTTCCACCAGTGATTGCCTTCAAACAACTACCTGCTGGAGATGGTCTCCACTGGCTGCAAGCAGAGGAAGGCAGACTGTGGCACTTGCCCACCAGGGCGAGAGAAGAGGCCCAGCACTAGCTGTTGGCGCAGATACCACGTAAGGTCTCCCTACAGCCATACACCCTTCTGGCCCAGCCATCCCCAGCCTTCAAGACAGACAGGTTTAAAAGTAGCTGCATCTCCTTCAAATAACTACAGTCTTCCCAGTACTTTTTCTGCACAGCCATTAGGGTTTTTTCACAGTTCAAACAGACTTAGTTCTGACAAGGCAAGATTTAGATGTAAAATTGTTACAGCATTAACATTTGGTTATCATTCATGACTTCTGCTGTCATGCTAAGTTTCCACATGAATTTGGAGAAGCTAAAAAAAAACCCCTGGTTTAGAGGCAGGGAGTTTGAGATTAAGGCTATTGCTCTACTATGTGTATGCACGGAAGTTTGCCAAACAGCTGATTACTGTATGCATGAGAATACAGGCAAGTGCTATTTCAGTGACAAGCTTAAATCTAGGAGTGAAGCAAATAAGTAAACAAATAAATCACTTGGGATGCTTCAAGAGTATCAGGAATAAGGGACTATCACTTCTGTTTACACCACTAGTTCAGCTAGCAAGGAGTGTAGTCTCAGCTGAAAGCACAGAATAAAGGTTAAATATGTTCTTTCCAGCAGCTGTGAAAGAAAACTGTTTTATTTCTCATCTTGCTAGAGGCACTGTTTCTATCAGCAATGCTACCCTTTGGATGACCCTTTAAACTTCAACACTCTAAGTTAGCTTAAGCTTCACATACTTATTCAATGTATTAAGGTTTTCCTCTTTACACATCAGGCATTTGCTAAGGGATGTCTGCAGGTCCAGGACCTTCTGGCAAGTGGGACCAACTGGAACCAACCAGGAGTATTTTGCAATTTTAGTGCAGCAAGCGGCAGCAAACTAGCATCAGGTTGAGTAGAAACCAGAATGCTCTACTCCAGTAAGAGTAGATCAATGCACCCTGTATTAGCTTCTAGTATTTAGTACTTGGCATCTTCTATCACATGTATTTTCATGACATTAGAGCTTCTAGTTTTACTGCATGCACAAAGGATGTTGAGTCCTACCTCTTATCATTCATTTTATACTAAAGCTCTAGGCAACAAAGGTCAGGAGCCATCACCTACTTACTAGCCAGCCACATAGTTTCAGCTTCTTCAGTTTTCCCATGACACCTTTTAATCCTCACACACATAACAAGCAGTCTGTCAGTGGCAGCCATGGAGCCTGTGCTGTATTCTCTCTGAAATGACTAGATGGGTTTTGAAGAGCCCTCGGTCCTGGCCACTGCAGTTATAGACTAACAGGAATAAAAAAGGGCACTGCACTGAACTTGGAATACGCAACTATATTAAGCCCATGCTCAATGATGAAAGACAAATCCAAATCCACAAGAATTTGCACAGTACTCCAACTTACTGACTTTACTGATCAAGTCAAGCTTTTTCTAATCATGTATTAAAAAAAAGACACAACTTAGTTTCCCTACCCATTAAGGGGTTCCTTCACTTAAGTAAATTGGGAGGGTGAGGGTAGGGGAGGAGATGGCAATTGTGTTATTCATTTATTAATAAGCCCTAGGCTCGCAGCATCTGGTCTGCCTTCACATATGCCATAGGAGCCATCCTTGACAGATCAATTTTCTACAGATTAACCAAACACAGGACCAGTTATTTCAATATACTTTATTTTAAAACAGGTAGGTCACAAAACACTAAGCTTAGCCCGTTCTGCCATACACAAGCTACAAATACTTGTTTGACAGTTGAGGGTCAGTCTTTAGTAGCATACATGAAAAGTGAATAAAAATCCATATAAAACAATATTCAAATAGTTTCCATAGGAACACAGATAATTGTGACCCATTTCCTAGTCATTTTTGTTGCTTTTATGCCAAACCTAAACTTTAAAAAAAATCACTTAAAAATTCTAGCAAGAATTAAGTTAATAGTCCCCCAAATGCCCTAAATTCAATGACTAACCTTGCAGTTAATACTAAATATTACCTATACATTAATACTAGCTGAAGCACAAGTTGCTGGATATTCAATTCCGCTTTCCCAGGCACAAGAGAGTGGCAGACTAGCAACATCCTGCTCCTCCACTTCGGCTAGGAACCCTTGCTCCTTGATCTGCTGCATTAGTTGCCTAGAAAGAAAAAAAAGGAAACCAAAGCAAAAGTCAGAAAGTGTTTTACTACAATGTGCCACAAAAAAGGTAAGTGAAGTACTTTTTTTTTACTGCCAGGGAGCATGAAATGAACTCTTTCCAGACAATATTACTGCTAGACTCCAGGGCAAATGCCAATACCAAGCTGTTTTCACCATTTCCGGGTAGGATCTAGATCTGCAAAGACGCATCTCTGTACCTGTAGCTACACCTGTATACCACATGCTACACAGATTTAATGACTTAGCGCTCAACAGTTCAGAATTTCAGACCTATGTCACTGACTATTCCTTATCCCACTCCTTCACATTCCTGGCCAACTTGAATCAAGTAAAAGTATGGATGACAGACTAGGAACGTAAAGGAGGTGGGCAGTGAGAACCACGCAACTCCTTCCACACTCAAACTGGAGCTGTACTAAAAGATAAGCCCAGAAGAACTTCAGTTGAGTTTTTAGACTTCTACTATATTGTCCTGGCCTCAGCTGGGAAAGAGTTAATTTTCTGACTAGTGATTGCTGTGAAAGGAATGTCACTAATGCATAGTTTTAGTTGTTGCTAAGCAACGTTTATGCTCCTCAAGGACTCTTTTCAGCTTCTCATAGAAGCTGAGGAGTATAGACAGACCAACAGAATGACCAATGGAATATTCCCTACCATAGATGTCATGCTCAGTATATAAATGGGGGTTGACCAGGGGAATGGGGAGGGAAGTCTACCATCACTGCTCATGGTGGTGCCAATTCACCAAACAGCAAGAATGACTTCTGACATTATTATTGTTCTTTTTCTTTTCTGTTATTGTTTCTCTCTATCTCAACCCACCAGGGTTTTTTTCCTTTCCCCTCCTTTTCTCCTTCTCCCTGACATTCTGCAGGAAGAGGGAGAACTGTGTGAGTGGCTGCGTGGTCCCGGCTGCCAGCTGGGGTTAAACCACAACTTATGTGGCAAGGCAAGAAGTTGCGCTGCTACATGGCTCCCTACATACTCCTAGCTTTTATTTAGGCATATGAAGTCATCTTGCCCCTTATCTTAGTTATCTAGCCACAAATTTAGTTGCACATCTTTATACATGACGATTACACTCCAAAAAGCTATCCCCTATGCTAGAAAGATCTGCACCATAACTTCATTGATACATGCCCCTCAGTTAAGGGCTAGATTGCATCACCAGAATTTTCTTGCCAAAACAGAAGACGCAGGCAGTCACGGAGGTCTGAAAGAGAGCTGTGGACTTGGATGATGGTTGTTGCCTCATAGTCAAGCTCAATGTGCCTCAGACTAAGTATGACATGTTAACAGAAATTCCATGCTATAGTGAAAAAGCTAATTATTCTCCTGCAGAGCCATTTTTAGTTCAATTAAACACAAGTTTGGTGTCTTATGGGAAGCTTCCTCTTACTTTTATGGCAGGAATTCCCTTACGCATTTTCAGTAAATTCGAAAGCAATCCCACAGCAAAGTTAATCATGCTTTAGGGTGATACTGCTGCCCAAATGCTCTCTGCCAGACTTGCAGACTTCAGTACAGAGGTAGGGGCTTCCTCTTACAGAAAACTTCGCTTTTATAGAAGATGCAATAATCTTCTTGCACAGTAGCCTGTGTTGCACAGAAGAGCATCTGTGCTACTTTAAACTGTTTAAGGTGCAGTTTCGCAGTACCCTTGCACTCAGGAGGTAGTCCTGCTTTCTTTACTTACCTGTTTAATAACTTCCCATGGAGATCTACCACTCTGCACTGAGCAATGAGCCAGAGCTCAACCTAAACCAAGGAACAGCTCTCAAATAAAGACAAATCATATTGTGAAGCAGCACTGTTAAACGTTCCTGCTTCCTGAGGTCAGGATTTAGCACACTAATAACACAGAAGATTGTGTACTATTAGAAGTGTGATTGACTGGTCTCTAATTACTGCTCACAGAAGCTAACTGTAACGAATCCATAATGATTCTATGTGTCGTGCAAGAATGAAAAACACCAGCTACAAGCCCAGGTAAACGAAAAGATTCCTAATATTACCCTTTTAAAAGCACCTCTCCTGGAAATGAGTACATCAGAGAAAAGAATAATTGGTAGCATTAGCGTTGTTCTAAGCACACAGCAAAATGTGTCAGAGCCGTTGCCTTCCTTCCACATCACAAGGAGGTTTCACAAGAACTATGGCACTAGATCTATGGCCCTGCTTGTTAAAGGACAGCCAACTGACATGAGCTATTCACCACAGTCATCTGTATCAAAAGCACTGATGGATCAAGATACTTAATTACTAACCATGCTGGTCTTGACATCACATAGTGTATTGTTGGCCTCTGGAATCCATTGAAAGTAGAAGCTGCTGCAACAGTATAGGCACCCATGTTTTCAAACAGGATCCAGTCACCAACTTGCAACTCTGGCATATTAAAACGCTCAACAATACGATCTAGGCCATCACATGTTGGTCCCCATATGCTGCAGGAATAGCAGCTGTCATCTGGTTTAGGCCGCTAAAGAAGAGAGTTGAGTATAATTAGTTTGACTATCAAAACAGAGCTTCCAGAAGTAATACAGTACTTAGTATAGCATTCCGCTTTGTGGAGAAGAGGAGAAAGAACTGCTTGCAGGTCCTTCTCTACCCTTGGCTTTGAATTAATTCCACTGCATGCTTCGTAAGTCAAATGCCAAATTCTGGCAACACGAAGGGAGCAGTGAACTGAGAAGTGACTGCTGTGACTAGGATTCTCCTACATCCATGATACGTGACTAGTATGTGATACTTCTGAATGGCCATACCTTTTGCAGAACTGGTTTAACATGTGCGTGATCATACAAGATGCAGTTGAATGATCCATAGACTCCATCATTCACATAATACATAAGAGTTTTGTCATTTGCATCATCTTCATCTGGAAGAAGTTGAGATACCATTAAGGAATGCTTGGAAAGAAACACACAGTTGGCTAAGAAGTAAGATTAAGTCTAGATTTACATACCATCAGAACCTGTTTGCTCCTTTAATACAATTTTTTTTGCAATAATGTTGACTGCCAGAGTGAAAGCTGATGCAACATAGTATCTTCCTGGCTCTGCAATAATATTTATTCCAGAATCGGAAGGGAAGTATTTATCCAGTGCTGGGTTGATTACACTTGTGATCTAAGGAAGAATCAGTTGCCAAGGTTAGAACTTCAGCAGTTACTCAGGTGTTATTTTAGAAGTCTGAGAAAGTCAGACTTCCATGCTCACGATGACATACTGGGGTCAAGCGTGTAATAACAGCTATCAGCAGACTGCAAGCTCTATCATAGATTGATTTTGCTTTATTTTACCACTCAAAGTTTTGTTTGCAATTAAGTTTGCACGAAGCAACAAAACCAGATGTCACTTGCAGCTTAAAAATTTAAGCGACCACATAGCTCATGTTTGAATCTAGAGGAAATCACCCCTCCCAGACTCATTAAACCAGCATCAATGCCCTGCAAGTCCCCACATTTCAATTTTAATTTCTAGTCCACTTGTAGTTCTGCTAATCATGCAATATCCCCCAGCTTATGGCATCCTAAAGAAGTCATCTCACAGGATCTTAAGAATACAGAAGGCTTTGTCATCACTTTTGATATTAAGCTGCCTTCACAGTTATATCCAAGCTCTAAAGTTATCAGTGACTATTAAACTGCCTCCAGCCACATCATGACTGTGTTATGCCATGGAACCCAATGACAACATGACGTAAGCCACTATGAGAAGCCAGCCTTCATTAAGAGGTATTACTAGCGAGACAACATTAGCCCACATTATTAGCAGAAACTCACTTTATGTATCTCACTTGCTGTCTCCTTGTGTAGGTATGTCATATCCTTGTACCACGTTAAATGATGGTGGTTAAATTTCAGTTAAATTTAACCACATTAGGTTAGATTGGCAGGTGCTCTGACAACACTGCTCTACATGGAAGCCCTAATAATACCCAGTCACCTTGTCGCTTCTGAAAGCAGAACTATTTCTATATGAAAGCAGTCTGGAGAACACTGATCAATTAAAAAATTATCCAAAGGCTAATTCTAAACCAGATCGCTGATCTAGTTTGCTGCCACACAGACAGAATGGGTCCAGGACTACCTTTTCACCCTATTTGGGAGCACTGCCCATCTAGATAGTCTTAAGTACAGCATCAACTAGAAGAAGTCTATGCCTGCAATTAAAACCTGCTTTACAAGTTTAGTATCTCTGCATGTTTAAGCAGTCATCTAGCTATGTATCTAACGGGTTCATCTAATTTTTAGTTTTCAGATTAATTCCTCTAAATTACATTTCTGACCAAGCAGACAAGTTTTCTTGCAAATGTGTCTGCATACAAATAGGAAAGCAAGATTTTATTTAATCCAGATCAACATTCAAAGACATTCCACATCCTGAGAAGTTCTTATCAAAGCTATACCTCTTCAAATTTAAGCTTGACATCTTCAGAGCCAGGGAAGCCACCACCAATATCAAGCAGATACATATTGAAGCCAAGTTCAGTCTAAAATGAGATTAACAGCAACACTGTCAAGAAAGCAGTCGTCAGTTTATCATTTTTGTTTAAAAAGCAATGTAAAGTCATTTCATTAATACTTGGAACAGAGCTAACTCATCATGTTCAAGTAACAGTCACTTGAGTTTGAGCTGCTGATTTTAGCACACCTGTAACGAGTTTTGCAGAATCACAGAATCAGTCAAAGTAAGCCAACACAACCTCAAAAATTCCAACAACATGAAATTAGCAACTTAGCTAGTTTTTAACCCCATAAGTTTTATGCTTGATCCCATTTTGCCACAACATTTAACAGTAGCTCCAGAGAAAGTAGAACTAGACTTACTCCCATATCAAACACACAGCGGGCATCAGAAATGGCTTGAACAAAAGTCTCTGGGTCTGTACATCCACTTCCAACATGGAAACTACGAAGAGATACAAAATATCAGTTGCTATTTGGCAAATTAGTCAAGAAGTTTATACAAAACTCAAGTCACCACATGCAAAGGCATCTCTTATCAGGTAGACCATGTAAGAGAAATCTTATTTATTATGACTGTATTTTGGCATTATCAACTCACCTAACTCCAATGATGGCAAGGTCGAGTTCTTTTGCACGCTCCAGAAGAAGCCTGCTAGTCTTAAGCGTAGCTCCAAATTTAACACTCAGACGACAAACTGCTTTGGAGTCGTCAGTTGTAATGCGCAAGACTAACCTAGAAATAGGAAAAAAACTAGGGTTTAAGTTTCATTATAAAAGACACCATTGTAGGGCAGGTATGACCTTCGAATGAGACAGACCTCAAACATATGAGCTTTCCTGTCTGTCTCTTCTTAACATATAGTAAACTATATAGGATTAGATTTCACTGGCCAAAAGTAGGTTTATTTTCTCACAATTTTGCATCTTATCTTAACTAATGAAGAACAAGGTTCAGATAACAGCAGATGCTTCCATAACTTGGGAACCCAAGCAAGCAAGAATTATATAGCAATTAGCAAAACTTACTTGGCTTTTGGATGGGCCCTTGCAACTTTCATTAGTTCTACTTCACTATCAAATGTCATCATCTGTACACCACTGCTGGCAGCATGTTTGATTTGAGATACTTGTTTGCAGGGATTTGCATATATTATTCGCTCAGGAGGTACACCAAGGCTCTGTACCAGCTGTATTTCCGTCTGAAAAAAAAAAGAACAGATTACATTTCTGAAAGACGTTGCTAGATGGATGATTAAACTAATCTAATCAGTACAACAAAAGCAACACTGCTTCATTATGCTTAATTTTATATGAACAGAACTTGTGAAGCTGAACATGCACTAACGCCACACATCAGAGCACAGTCAAGATCTTACCTTACTGGCGCAATCAAATCCTGCACCAAGAACAGCAAGTGTCTTCACTACAGCTTTGCTATCGTTACATTTTACGGCATAGAAGGGTGTTACCCGAGGAAGGGCTTTATGCCAGCGCATGTGCTTCTTTACAATATCACCAAGGTCAGCAACGTAGAAGGCATCTTTATCATCCTAGAGCAAATACACATCTTACAGTTACAAACCACGGATAACAGGATAAGCCTAGAGGTCAGCATTTGAGAAAGAGGTTGCCTTACAGAAGATCTGCAAGGACAACTTGTTCTGATAGTTTATAAATTGATAGTGTCATGCAATGCAGTGATTTTCCTATCATACTTACAGAAGATGACACTTCGTTTATTTTTTGGTCAAGGATATCCTTGGCAGTAAAGCCTTCATCAAGGAAGGTGAATTCAAATTCTTCACTGCTGAGGTTACTCATGATTTCCAAGATTTCAGGTTTATGTGAAAGGATTTAAGTACAAACTGTTGATACAAAAAAAACCCCAAACCATTCATTACTTCATTTAAATTGATACAGTTTACATTCACTACTTCATTTAAATTCATATAGTCATTATATGACCACTACAACATGATCATATAATTTACAATTATGCAATCCCTACAGTGATCACTAATAGCAGCACATAGATTAGGAATTTACACAGTTGACAGATCAGATTTTATCAGAACCAAAGAGGCACTCCACAAAATAATCTTGCTAGCATGAAGGGAAGTTCTCCTCTATTCAACAACTGTATGATGTATTCATCCTATTAAAAGGAAAAAAACCCAAAACAAATAAATACTGTCAGACACTACTAGTCTAAGTCCCTGAACGTTTCCACTGTCTTTTCCTTTACCTCCACATCGGAGACATTAATATTAATGTCTAATGCCAGTTTCTGGGAAAAGGGCTTACACGTTAGTACAGACAGAATCTGAGGATGTTACTGACTTCTGAGTAGTAACAACCCTGACTAGTTTAGAGCCAGTTGGGTATCAGGATTCTCACTTCAGTTCAGACTATGCATAAACCAGCCATGAGACCAGGGCTTTGCCTGAAGTTGTTCTGTTGGTGGTACAGAGCTTCCCTGTTCTACCCATCACCTCCAGGCTGCCTGAAAAGAAAAACCTCAGCTGGCAGCAGTGGCAGATACACACTATAAGAGTGGTTCCTAACTGTGATCTGCAGACAAAGTCTTATCAGCGATCCCAATTAACCCTTTGTAACACTATTTACAGTAGTCCATAACAAATCTTCATTGTTAGCAGAAATCTACCAGCCAAGTAGAAAGTCCCTTGAGAACCAGAACTCAAGAGCAAAAGCACACTCCTCTGCCATCCAAGACCTATGAAGTCCATGTCAAAGTGTATGGGTCATCCTCTTACTGGGTAATCCAAATACAGAATGACAGTCTATTCCATTAAGCTGTTAACTCAAGCAGAAGTGTGTGCTACCTTTCAAAGACCTTAGCATTGCTAGTGACTCACAGGGAAGATATGGTTTCATGTAGCCAGGTCCAGCCCTCCTGCCTTCTCTCCGCACTTTTTACACTCAATCTAGTCACACAAATTCAGACTGAAGATTATGCAAACTTTAAAGTATTCACGAATCTTTAGTTACACCACTGTTCCCTCTATTTTCAAAAAGGCGGGCTACAAACCATATGAAAAATAACTTGTGTTTTATAGCTATTACAGACTAACAAGGTTCTAACACCAACAGAATCATTCATTCCACACACTGTGTCTACTTGAATCCATCAAACTTTATTAATTTGAAAAGTCGGCGATTATACAACTCCAGTTCAGAGTTCAGAAACATATGGCACCTGAACTGCCAGTGCCAAGAACTACTCCACATCTTTTGACCAATTCCCTCTTATCAGAGACAAACCAGATTTGAGATTCAAGATAGATTAAGCTTTAACTCTAATGAAATAAACCCCAACAATCCACCAAGCCTCATTCTCCCCCATCTCTCATTCACATGCAGCGTTAATTCTCCCAGAAGCTGGATTAAAGTCTTCTCTTAAAAGCCTCTTTGCAAGGACCTTAAGAAACAGCAAATTAAACACTTCTCAGGAAGCTGTTTGTTACCAAAGAGAACATGCATCTCATGGTAGGATGATTTCAACAAGATGTTGCAGCTTTGCAGAAGGCAGTTTGGGGAATTCTAGCTGTGGTTAAGGCAAGTGAACACCATCAGAAAGAATTCAGTTTATCCTCCCCCTCTGCATAGAGCTGCATGAAGAACATTTTTCCCATTGACCTCTAAGGGAAGAATTACTTTTGCTGCTTACAGCAGACTTTGTTAAGAACTTCTTGCAAGATTTCCATCTCCACCTCACAGCACAATTTTTAACTACAGTGGAATTACACAGAAAATAGACAGCACATGATCATGTAGACACAAACTGCAGCCTCCCAGGGCATATTTCTATTTGGACTGTGTGCAAAGCGTCTGCAGCCTCATTTGTGCTCATTTAGAAGTTGCCCTCCCGAACACTCCCTTATTCAGCAGCTGTATTTAGACACAGCTGAGTCATGCCTGCAGGCTCTGGTCTCAGATACCGAAGCTGCAGCTGGAAGGGGCACCCGAGGTGCTCCTGACCCTGGAGTTAGTAGATCGCTGCTATGGGGAAGTACATGGCCGGCTGCCCTGCTCTCACCACTGGCCTTCCTCCCTGTAAATCACAGAATGGTTCGGGTTGGAAGGAACCTTGAAGATCACCTAGTTCCAACCCCCCTGCCATGGGCAGGGACACCTCCCATAGACCAGGCTGCTCAAAGCCCCATCCAGCCTGGCCTTGAACACTTCCAGGGATGGGGCATCCACAGCTTCCCTGGGCAACCTGTGCCAGTGCCTCACCACCCTCACAGGAAAGAATTTCTTCCTGATACGTAATTTAAATTCTTGACTCAATTTGAAACCGTTACCCCTCGTCCTATCGCTCCACTCCCTGATAAAGAGTCCCTCCCCATCCCTCCTGTGGGCCCCCTTCAGCTACTGGAAGGGGCTATAAGGTCCCCCCGGAGCCTTCTCTTCTCCAGGCTGCACAGCCCCAGCTCCCTCAGCCTGTCCTCACAGCAGAGGTGCTCCAGCCCTCCCATCATCTTCCATATGGTCCTGCATGGCATCCATATGGTCCCGTAGCCGAGTCGGCTCCCCGGCAGGGGGGTACCCCACGCTCCGCTTCCGAGGCCTCCTGAGACGGCAGCTCGGCTTGTCCTGGGGGACAGCCTCACCACAGCCCGCCTCACCCTTCCGCTCGGCCCCTCACCCCGAGACCCTCGGGGGGACCGGCGCCCCGCAGGAGAAAAGGGCTCCCGCCTCAGGCCTGGGCCAGGCGGGTCGTGCCGCGGTCGAGCAAGGCCGCCCCGCGGGCGAGCGCCCTGCCCCGGAGCCACGGTCCTGCCCCGCGCCTGCCTCTCCTCACCCCAGGACAGGCCGGCGGCCACGTCGGAGCCTTCCCCTTC
>VXBO01011009.1:348193-483471 GCA_013400135.1 Rhinoptilus africanus | reverse complement strand
CCCCCGCTCCGCCAACGCCTCCCGGGCAGGCCGGCCTGACCCGCTGGCAGCCGCCCGGAGCCTGGGGATTCCCCGGGCGCGGAAGGAAGGAGGCAGGGAGGCCTCATGCCCGGCGGCAGGCGCCGGCGCCCGGCCCGGCCCGCTTGGCAGCGGCCCCGCAGACACGTGGCTCCGCGCCGGGCCGGCTCTCACCCCCGGCCCCTTCCCTCCTCCGCCGCCCGGCGCCGCGCCCCGCTCCNTCCCCGCGGGACGGCTCCCCGCGGGACAGGTCCCCGCGCCCCGCCCGCGTCCCCCGTGGGGCCCGCAGGGCGCCAGCAGGTGCCCGGCCCCTCCGGCAGGGCAGCCCTGCTGAAGGTGGGAAGGCAGCGGCGGGAGGCCGGGGGGGGGTCTCCGGCTTCAAGCGATGCCTCTGGCAGGTGCCAGAGGGAGGAAGCGCTGAGCCAGGGGGCCCCGAGTGTCACTCTGGAGGCGTTTGTCCCCCTGGAAGCCACCCCGTCTGCCCAGCGCTCGCAGTCGCTGTGGGTCAGGTGTCGGCACTGGCTGCTCCCTCCATCCCTGCCCGCCGAGGATGTCTCCCATAACACTTGCGGTCTGTTTTCCCTTTGCTTGCACTCTGACACCGCTCTCTGGTCCCACTGTAAGGTTGTTTTGTCTCCCCGTGCACCAGCTTCTCTAAAAACAATGCGCTTTGGTGGAAATTGCAAGCAGGTATAAATTCCACGCTGCTTTCAACCCGCTTCTGCTTTAGCCCTGCAGTGACCGCGCTTCCCGCGCTTTCTGCCCCTCTCTTTAAAAAGTCCGAGTCTTACCCCATGGTAGACACAACCCCAAGGGGTGCGGGATCCTCTCATGGAGGTACGGGAGGCCGGGGGGGGACCGGCCTCAAAGGTCCTGTCCTCTCACCTCTCCCACCAAGCCCAAGTGGAAAACCCACCGTATTTCAGGCTGAAGTGGATCAATGGGATGTCCTTGTTCCCCCCTAGGCCCTGGCTGCGGGAGCTGGGGTTCTGGGAGGGGGGATGACCAAGGCTAGGGCTGTACAAGATTCCCTTGAAGGAGTAAAATAAAGGAAAACACCAAGATAAAGCAGATAAGAAACAAAAGGCAATGTCTGGGGACAGAGCTGGCTTTGGTTAAAATAAGTAAATGAAAGAAGGAACAAAAGTTCCTAAAAGATTTAAAAAATATTTAGTGTGTGTGTGTATGTGTCTGCACACACAGGCACAAACTGGGGAAGGTTTTCTAAAAACAGCAATCAGGCAGTGGGGAAAACTGTCCCAGCACGTAGCATCCACACCAGCCGGTCCCGGCGCACCACCTTCCCTCCACAGCTATCCCTGTCACTGGATGAGCCTGGCCCGTGCTGGGACAACTCATCAAAAACTCAGAGGAGTTTCACACCACCTCCCCTGCCAGCAAACGGGGCAAATAATGGGGCTTGCAAGCCTCTAGATTTGTCTCCATGGGCAGCAGGTACAACTTAGGTGTTGGAGAAGTGGCTGGAGAGGGATGTGAAGGGCTGTGCTACCACCGCAGGAGGCAGCTGCTCACTGAGCTGGCAGAAAAGCGAGGGCTGAGGCCAGGATGGGGATGGTGGCCATCTCCTGACCCCAGCGCTCCACCGTGTCCCCAGTACCGTTGGTTGTCCCCCTTTGCCTTCTCGCCTCTGGCTGGGGCTGGAGGAGAGCCTGCGGCTCCATGCCCACCAGGGTTCGGGTTGACCGACCTCGGAAAAGGGGCAGCAAGAGCAACCACGGGGTGCAATTATCTGAGGAACTGACGCACTCGTCAGTTGTTTGTGAGTGATTCATAGCGATGTTATATCAGCTCCTCAGAAGGATGGGATTACTAAAATGTTTTATCCCTCTCCCAGTTTTTGTCTCTGCAGGCTCCTTGAGAGCTGCTGGTAGCAAGGGCTGGCTGTGAGGAGCACAAAGTTTGCAGGAGGTGTCCCAGGACAGGGAGGGAAGGGTCTGGACCTGGGTCTCCATGCCAGAGGACAGCCAGGGACAGCCTTCAGGTACACCAGACGAGAACAAGGAGGCACATCCTTCACTGCCCATTTTTTGGCTAATGCCCTGAGGGTCTGGCCAAGCTGCTCTGAAGGGCATGAGGAGCTCCACAGGTCCATGGGTGACAGGAGCAGAGCAGATCCTGGGTCTGAAGAACTGGGAGATGCTCCTGCAGTTCCTCACGAGCCACCGCCAGTCTCAAACTACCTTACACGAAGCAGTTGCGTGGGCCAAAAAATGTTTTCCAGAAGAGGGCACTGGAAAAGCATTTGTTGGCAGGAAACTGTGGCCACATTTTCCTGATGCTTCCCCTCCTCGCTTTCTCTCCAAGCAGGGCCCTCGCTTCTGTGGAGGGGACAAGGAGGACTGTCCTCCTGTCCTGTAGCTGTCAGCGTCTCCTACACCTTGCAGCAGCAGCAACCTGGTGGTCCCTGGTCCTGCTGAGTGATAGGTCTCCTGGCTCTTGCAGACCCCCGGATTTGGAAGCCAAGCCCCAGGTTCCCCCAGCCGCCGGCCAGGAGTTGAGAGCTGCCCAGAGGGAGAGGGACAGGCTCCCCAGCCAGCACCATCACGGCAGCTGGAGGATTTACCTGGAGGTAATTCCTGACATTTCTCAACTGCTTGCTCTCCCTCAGAGTCTACCCAGGGGCTTTGCGCTGCTTAAGAAATTAAGCCTTGTGACAGCTTGTGGAGGTAAGTAAATAGTAGCTCCGCTTTACGGATGAAAAAGTGGTGCAGAGGCAGATGCAGTGATTTACCCAGGATTGTGGGGAGTAAAATCCAGGCCGAGGTGTGCCAAGCTGTGGAGCTGTGGGTGGTGGAGATCCTCTGCAGGCTGCGGGGTGCAGGACACATGCGTGGGGGACTCCTGCGGGGCTGCCTCCGGCTCTCCTGGGGCAGCAGCTCCTCACTCCCTTTCAGCTTCTTGGCCATTACATGGAGGAAAAAAAGCTATAAATTGTCCCTGATGTTCAAAAAAGACCACTAGAGGAAACAATATATTTCCAGAATACATTTTTGCCATCTTCTCTTACACATTTTCTATGTGTTTGAATGCATTTTCTTGCCACTCCGTGCTGCAAATGTGATGTCGCATGTTTTTTGAGTCAGATCAACAAACTAAAATAGCTCCTCGCAGTGGGAAAACTCAAGGAAATGGAGTGACCAAAAGCCTTGTGGAGTGACGAAAAACCTTGTGAAGTGACTGGAAAGCTTTGCTTTGCAACTCAACTGCAGAAGTGCTTACGGTTCTGTTTTCTAACTTTCCTTTTTTAGGAGAAAGTAGCCCCACTATGTTCAAAACGAGTCATTCACAGACACGTGCCATGAGGTGAAGCACATAACTCTGACATTACCACACCAGTTTTGTGTCTGGGGCTTTTCCAGTCCTTCGCATTTACAGATTTGAGATTAAAAATAAAAAGAAATTGAAAAAAGTCGGTGCTCTCATATGCGTGTTGTTAAATATATTTTGATACGGCAAGGTGTTTGAGTATCATCATCCTCTGTATGAGCTCAGCAGCCACCAGAGGTAAGCCAGATCATAAGATTTGGCTCTAGCATTTGTTATAATTAATACCTGGATTCTATAGGCAACATATAATGGTATAATGGGGTTTTATTAAAATACTTTGCGTTTTAATAGACTCTTCATCTCATCTTGCCCTCAATGAAGACAGTGTCAAAATGCCCCGAGAGTCAGGAAGAGTGAGAAGAGCTCTTGCAAACTCCTGAGTGTCAGCTTGAAAAGCGCAGTTCCGCCTGCACTGTGGGATCAATGGGGTGGAAAACATGGAAGTGACAGGCTGATTTGGTGTGTGCCACCAGCAGAGTGCTGTTTGCACCAGAAAGCGGGGCGACAATGGCCAGCCCGGCTAGCACAGCACTGCGGTGTTCAGCCCGTAGACCACGTCTCTCATGTAGAGGATTGTCTTCTGCCACGGTGAAGGCATTGCTGGGACCAAGGGCTGTTGCTGTCACTCATCATTCACAGCCAGCTTCTGAGCCCGCCGCCCACAGGACCTTGGTTTATGCCAGAAGCAGCCTGAAAGTTTGAGCAGGTTTCAAGTTTTGAGTGAGGAAGCATTCGGTGCTTGTAAGTGAATCAAGTGTCACATCAGATGATGACCAGTGACGATGTCAGTGCTGGACCTGACCCCTGCATGCATCTTGTCTGGCACATGCTGCGATGGCCACTCAGAGGGGAGAACGCTGTTCGACAAGGAGAGTGGCAACAGGAACTGAAATATGCCACAATTTGCAGAAATTAACACTTGGCAGATTTCCATCCTAAGGTCCCTCCTATAGATCAGATCTCCAGGTGTTGTGCAAACACAGTGAGGTTCCAGACTGCTCCAGCAAACTCGCAGTTGCTGCTGGGAAGTTCAGTGCACGACGCGAAGAGGCAGGGGACGACAGCAGTCTGTGGCGCGTGTTGGTGAGCAGAGCCCAGCCCTGTAGGACCTTGTGTGTGAATGCTGGACATACAGACATCTGCTCACAAAGGTTTGCCCACTGGTTAATGTCTGTCCCAGTGCAGAGCTCTGAGTACACACTAACGCTTTGCGGTAAAAGTAAGGACAGCTGGAAAGCTTAGTGTCTTGGATTTCACCACAGCCTTCCTCCGACTTTTACTGTCTTCAGGTGAGTGACAGGAACATGAAGGACATCTTTTTCTCTTACTGTAATGCAAAATATAAGAAACTCATCAGAAGTCAGCATGGTTTCTTGGAGTTTATGGCAACATTAGACTTCAGTTATCACCTCTGGTAGGAGGAATTGATGGTGTGAAAGGTAAAAGTGATTATATTGGATAGTGCATCACTTTTGTGTCAGGGCCCAGAACATCTGAAGGAAGAAAAAGAGACAAGTGTAAAATTTAGAAGATTATAAATTCTGGATATGTTAAACATGACAACTACTCATTCTTTTCTGTGATAATACTGGGTATATATCATATAGCAGATGGCTTCCCAGACTAACTTAGAACTTCTGAAGATTTCCATGTCAGGAGCAGGGAATAATACAGTATCCGGATCATACCTTCTGCTCCTGGAAAGGCTTTCATGCAACAGAAATCTTTTGAGACTATACAACAAATAGTAAAAGACTTTGAAGAGGTACTGTGTTGGTTCCTTACTTTTAATTCATCTTCAAGGGGATGTAAGAGTTTCAATCTCATCTACACAATACCCACTGCAAGCAGCCATGAAGCAACACCTCACAGTTGAAAGCCTCATATTTTAGATTATGATTGCAGTTTAATTCAGGATTAGTTTAATCTGGTGAAGTGCAATTTAGAGGTGACTAGCAGAAGGGTAGCTACAAAGACGGTGCAAAGGTCTTCTCAGTATTGCTAGACACTATATCGAGGAGCAACGGCCATAAATTGTGGCACTGGAGGTTCAGTTTGGACATCAGGAGAAACTTCTCCAGGAGAGTAGTGCAACCCTGAGACAGAGGTGGGGTGGCCACCCTTGGATATTTACAAGCTTAAGCTAGAAAAAGCCATGTCTGATCTGATCCAGTGCCTGGTGACAGTCCTGCTTTGAGTATGAGGATGGACAGGAGACCTCCTTTCCAGCTGGTGTTTCTGGCTCTGCGTTCTGCTTTCAGGTAAGCCCCTGGGTGATGCAAACCAACCTCACGACATTTTTCTGACATTAAAGGTGTGAATAGAGGTGTCTGCGTGCCAGGGACACAGAGGAAGGCACGGAGTGACGTCCTGATGGAAGGTGGGTAACCACTTCTCCCAAGGACCTGCTTCCTGGCTGCTGCACAGCCCCCGTGTCGGACCAGTGCTTCAGACAAGGACATTGAGCAATATGGTCGGATGTCCTTGGAGACAGGGGATGGACAGCACGGTGCTCCGAGCCTGTACAAGGGGGAAGGAAAAGCAGAGAGCTCTCTCTGGGAGGGGGACGCAGGACTGCCAGGCTTGTGCAGCTGTGGCCTTGCTCCCTGCTGTCCTTTGGCAACTTGGGTGAAGGCCTGTATTCCTCCTTCACTTGCAAAAGCCCACAGGGGGAATGGGCAAACAGGCACATATCGCGCGTCAGGAATGACATTCGGCCATGCTGATGAGGTCCTGTATCCGTTAGAGACAGCAGCTGAGCTAGGCTTTTCCTACCACCTTCTCTAGCAGGTTAAATAAACCTCTGAAAACCTCAGCTTTGGGGGGGCCAAAATTCAGATCCAGGTTTTGTCATCTGCTCAGTCCTTTCATTAACAAGATGGACATAACTAGTGGCAGCCACAGCGGTTTTGTGGAGTGAGATGGAAAGCTGTGTATTTCAATGCGAAGCCCAGGGGCACACAGTGGGCTTTTCATTTCCTAAATCCATTGAATCCCACAATTGTCCCACGGATGGGACCTGCCTGAAGTCAAGGGGAGCTCTGTGCATGAAGTATTAGAGAAAAAGGAAGGATCAGGCCCTCAGAGGTATATTTTCATCATAAAGTTTGAAGATTTACGTGTATAACTACGCAACTCAGGGTGAGACTGTGCCTCTAAGGCAAAACATATGAGCTCATATAAAGAATTTATCATTATAATAACAATTTGCATTTCTATAGAACCTTTGATCTTAGGATCTCAAAGTGCTTAACAAACACAAATTAATTAATCCTCACAACTCTCCTGCAAGGTAGACATGTATTATGGAGAGACGCTAGCAGCTAGCTTTCCATTATAAGTCTCATTTTAACTACCTCCTAACTTTGCCAAAACTAAACCAATACACACAAAAATTTCACAAGCATGATCTTGTCCTTGGGTAGGATCTTTTTAGAAATTGTGGGGCAAATAGGATAAGATAGTTTAAGATAAGTAGGTTAAATGGGGAGACCAGGAATATATCCCTGAATGAACTAATGCACATACTCCATTAGCCCAGAGGGGAGGGAAATGCAGAATTTGGGATAGACGCTTGCTTTTCCATAACTTGCCAGCATGGAGATTCCAAGGTGGTAAATGGTTATTCATTATCCACTCTATTATTTATTAAACTGGTGAGCAAGATGAGTGCAGGAGGTGGCCTGCTTTTCTAAATGGAAGGCTCCTTCTCCAGGAGCTGCACTTGGCCCTGACTATGAAGAAGAAATCGCCAAGAGCCACGTATTACCTCCTTTGGAGAGTTACTCTTTTAAAACCTTTGGGAAAAGGCCGGGTGAGCAGACCTGGCGATGGTCTGGCATCGTGGGTGGAATGAATGTCACCTTTAAGGAGAAGCTGCCAAAGACAGCTGGAGAGCCGGCGTCTGGCAGTGTGCCTGCAAGAAGGATGGAGAGCAAGAACAAATTCTTCCTCCGCACACAAAAAAAAAAAAACCAACAAAAAAAGAAGAAAACCAGCCTGGGAAAAACCACCTCTGACTACTCAGAGCTGCTCAGACCTGGGGCCCGGGCGTGGAGGAGAAAGTAGGAGTCTTTCCTGTTCCCTTCCTCCTGAAAAGGGAGGGCAAGGTGTAGGTGGACAGCAGGGCGGAGGCTCGTCCCTTGGCCCCAGATTGGGGTTTGCAGTTTGCTCTGGCAGGCTTACGCTGATAGCAAATTGCTGCCACTCCCAGGAGGAAGGAGGAGGACAGGGGATTATGACTCAGGTGTTTTTAGGGTGGTACAGCCTCCAGGGGTGCTTCCTCAGCCGGGGGAGCCCGTGCTCCATGCTTGCCCTGGGGCCCCGCTCAGCACCTAGCCCCCACAGAGGCAATCGTTGCCTTGCATCCCTTATCCGGGCGTGCAGCAATGACTCAGATCCCGTTGTGAGGGATGGAGCCCATGATGCTCAATGTCACCCGCCTGGTACCCACGTGATGCTGCAGCTCTCAGCTGGGATGCGGCGCCTGGTCCCACCATGCACCAGCCCCTGGCTCAGCGGTTGCTGTGTTTTGGTGACTCTTCTTAAGCCATGCTGAAAAAAAAACACAACAAAGACCAAAAATGACTCAGAAAGGTTTTCTATAATCTTTTATGAGCTGGTGGTTGGAGTGTTTTTCAAGGATACGTGGTTAGTATATACAGCAGATAGTCTCTGCAGCGTTGAAAACATTGGGTATAGAGTCCTCAGAGAGATCCAGTGGGAAGTGGCTACTAAAAAAAGAGGATTTTACCCAAAATGGAGGCTCAGGGAGACTCTGCTCCCAGCATAGAATCCTTCGGATATATAGAAAATGAAGAATCCTCTTCATGAAAGCCATCCAAGCTTAAATACCCAAGAAAGGAGAAGAGAGGTAGAAAAGAAAGTATAGTCTGCCTTTCACAGGCAGGTGTGTCCCGGTGGCCTGGGCAGACCTGAAACACTGCCTGTGGCCACGTAGGCAGACTGTAGGGAAGCCAGCAGCAGTGTCTGCTGCCAGAGCAGAGCCTGGGCACCAAGCCAGGGTGGGCCTGGGGCACCTCGGGCCAGCGCTGCCTTCCTTTCACCACTGGAAGGTTGTACAGATCAACTGATTGATACTGAAAAGAGCTTCGGAAGTGCTCGGGTAGGAATTATGTATGACTAAGTACAATAGATCGGTGGTTTTGGCTTTGCAGCAGTACATAGTCCAATGCCAGGACTTGGCTGTAACCATGCTATGCAGTTAGCTAAACCCTTGCCATGTCTTCTTCTACTAATTGTGATCGGGTCACCTTGTCCTTGTGTGGGTAGGTAACACTCGGCCTTTGTTTTCACTGCATTCATAGCTGTGCAACAAGTATAGCATGTGGCCCGTTGTTATCAGCCTTGTTACAGTGCTGTTATCAAGGGAGAGCAGAAGCGTGCTGCAAGACCAAAGTCTTTTGCAGGCTACTGAGGAATGAAGACCTCTGGTCTTCAAGTTGTACCTTACGTCAAATTGTACCTAACTCTTCAGACAATCTTCTGGGTTTCAATGGGCCGAGAAGATAATCTGAATAAGAATGCTAGCATTGTCTTTTAATTAATTTAAAACAGGTCCTTCACCAGCTGTTTAACTTTTCACATGCTTACATGCATGTGCTCTTCCATACAAAAGGGCAGGGAGTGAACAAAATGGACAATAAAAATTAAACTTGGGGGTTATTCACAAGTGCTTTGAATACAGCCTCCAAAGTAGGGTGGCACAATGGGAGAAATGCTTGAGTTTGGATCTATCAGTACTAACGAACTGAAGCAAGAAGTATGGGAGGATTAATCAGAATAAGCCGCTTTGTACTGCTAAACCATACCTCAGTTATGCTGTTATTTTCTTGAGTCCTTCCATGGATGGCAGTGAAACCCCTCAAATTGATTACGTTATTTTCTTGAGTCCTTCCATGGATGGCAGTGAAACCCCTCAAATTGATTACTGTGGTATGATTTTTCTTCAATTATTTCTTTAACCTGAGAACATTCTGTTCTAGTTTTCTTCCTTTTTCTGATCTGTTAGATGAAAACTTTTTAGACAATGCTGACCAATATCTTGCACATAGGTCTGCCCTGGTCCCTGAAGCTCTCTTTTCTGCAAACAGTGTCACCCCAAAACAGCTCCCATGCTCAATTCCTGTTTCCAGCCTAGCCTCCTTGTTCTTGCTGTGGGTTGGATCCACCTTGCCTGTTTTCAGGGCTTCACTGAGAGTTACTGCCTGGTCCCAGGGGAGGTGCTCCTGCTTTCTTTCATTCCCAGTACAGTCGCTGGAGAGGCATCAGGGAGGGCCCCAGGCAGCCTGCTGAGGTGCTCGCCTCTCTCTGCTGACCACAGAAATGTTTCTAGACCTCCTCTACGTAAGCTGGGCGTGTTCCTTGGGAGCCTGAGGAACAAACACAAAAAGTTAAGAGCTTCCCCCACCCCAGCAGCAAGCTGTTAGTATGCTAGCAATGTCCACTGCTGTGCATGGTGGCCAGAGGGCACACCTGCAAAACGGGACACTGAGATCTGAGGAGCTTCTCAGCCTGAGGGCAAGGAACCCACATCTCCTCAGACCATTCTCCTCACCAGACGATGACTGTTCTTGGTGACAGCATTTGGATTTTCCTGCTGAAGCCAAGAGTTGTGGGACTAGCAGGGGAGCCTGGGAACTTGCCTTCGGCCCATGGCTAGAGCAGTCGGCTGGAACGGGTGGAAATCAGATGGATGATCTGCCCCTTTTAAATGTGATCACTGTTAGAATAAAAACAGCTTCAGGAATGGGCTTCATAATTTCAGGATAATTCAGGTTGGAAGGGATCTCAGGAGGTCATCTAATTCAACCTCCTGCTCGAAGTAGGGTGAGCTGTGGGGTAGAGCAGTTTTTTAGATGCTTAGTTTTCCCTGTTCTCAAACCATAAGGTGAATGCCCTAACCACAAGGCTGGAGTGAGGCTTTCTCCTTCCTCCTTTCCCTGCTCTCGTGCTTGGTTGCACAGTGACTCAGCCTCAGTCGGCACTCAGAAGCACCCAGGGAAAGCCACCGCACTGGGTCAGCCTGTGCTGCAAGTGAGAGCACTGGCAATAATCACAGAAACATAGAATTGTTCAAGTTTTAAGCGACCTTTAAGATCACTGAGTCCAACCATCAACCTAACTCTGACAAACCCACCACTAAACCATGTCCCTCAGCACCACGTCTACCCATCTTTTAAATACTTCCAGGGATGGCGATTCCACCACTTCCCTGGGCAGCCTGTTACAAAATAATGCTGACACCCTCCACTGTGTAAGAAAAAAGGCAATTAGGGAAACACTGGTGAAGTTAGGATTATTTTCACAAGGGAGGAGATGAATTCAAGGATATTTTCATGGTCAAAGACAATCACACTTCATGATGATTCATGATGAGCAGCTGGTTTGCAGTGTCCTTGGTGGAAGCAGAGTGGGCTGTTGGCTGGATGAATTTCTTGTCGTGGCTCTGGCTACTGTGGACCTGCGACAGGAGCACGTTGGTACCACTCTGCCTCCACCAAGGACATCCCAGCTTGCCTGGCACATCTCAGAGCAGACCCATGGCCAGACATAACACAGCAGTGGGCAGATCAGGTTCCCCAGATGAAGCAAAGCGTATAGTTTGGGTATTTGGGAGAGCAGGGCTGCACGTTTCTTTCAGTGATTTATCTACTACACTATTACGCAGGGGCAAGCAAAAATTGCTCTGCTACAAGCCAAGCATTAAATCTTGTCTACGCACAGAGCTGTGCTAGCCTGACAGCAAGGGCAAGGCTGGAAGCACGCCGTTGTCACTCTTTCGGAAAGAAAAAGAGGGGACACGGTATGAAGGTGGGAATCAGGAGCTGGGCTTTGATTCATGCTCTGCCATTGAACGGGCAGAAAGCTGGCAGAAATGATCAGGCTCTAACCCACGCTCCAGCCTTCAGGTACCTGACTGAGGCCCCAGCAAGGCACCAAGGGTCTCCTGGGTAGAAGTCCTCTGTGGGAAGCACAGAGAGGATGTGTCCCTTCCAAAAAGTAACTCAGATCTCCTTGCACATACCTTTCTCTCTCTCTGCCTTCACTGACAGTAGAAGGATCCTAGACGCCTAAAGCTAGAAGGAACAGCTTGTCCTTTGTCTTTTTTCCCCTGCCATAAAGGGAGGATAATGATGCTGACCTTTTTAAAGAGCTTCTGACATTCACAGATGTAAAAAATAAACTTCTAAGAGACTATTATTATTGTTATATATCTTTGGACAGAGGGAGCAATGACGTTTCTATGACATTTTATAATCCACATGAAATGCTGCCATAATAAAGATAATGACATGTATGATCGACAGAGTATGCTTAGTTGTGGTATTTGGCAGTAATAATTTGGCTTACTTCTTTTCCTCTGTATTTTTTACAGAAAAGAAAGAAAAAACGATTAGCAGACCCTCTTGCAAATCCTGCTGAAATCAAAACTCTGCTGAATTCAACATATACAGAACTTTTCAGGTTGCAGAGAAAAAGTATGCAGGTTAAGCTATTTTGGAAATCGATGTTTGAAAATGGAATTGTTGATCTCTATGTATGGCACCATTATTACACTGGTAAGGAAGCTGACCCTCCTGCAGGAGCTGGGTATGAGAACCAGGCTCAGCCCTACGGGATGCTCATACTTGACTCCAGGTGTGATATTTTGCCATCTGTCTTTTAGTGGAGTGGGGTGGGGACTGCAAAGGTCTCTCAGAAATGATTAGGCTGGGTTCAGCTTTGTGTTGTGTCCCCTTCCCACGCATGCACAGATCTTACACCAAGCACATACTGACAGAAGGGGCATAAGGACATAAGAAAGGACCTGAAGTGTCAGACCAGTGGTCCACCCAGGCAGTAGCCAATGTCTGAGGACAGCAGCAGGAGATGCTATTTAAGGAGAGCACACAAGCATGGTCACCTTGCTGGTCCACTGCCACCTTGAAGTTGCCACTGCAACCCTGTCCAGTCATTTTAGGATCCATCTATAGACCTGTCACCATGACTTCATCAAAACCCTTTTTGACCCTGTGGACACTACATCTCCTGCTCCCTATGACAGCATAAGAAATGAGTCCGTGTATTAATGGTCCGTAGCTACTAATAACATGTTTTCATTTTTCGTTCCTTTTGAAAGAGTCTTTTACTGGCTATCTTCACTCCCTCATTAGGCTGAATTAGGTTATAAAGTGAACTGTGATGTAACCAGATCTTGAGACACATTCAACTGACTCCACTAATGAGGCTGAATGTTGTACATGGCTACCAATTTTGTGGTTAGAGAGAAGGCACTACAAAATGTGGACGCTAGGAAAGGGAATAAAAATCTTTCTCCAAGACTATTTGGCAGAAACTTCTTAGGAAATAGAAGACAGAGGGGGACTACTGGATGAACTAAATGTGAGATTTAATATACATGTAACAGGCTCAGTAATACTTAGCAATCTTTAGTATCTCACTGCCAGAAGGTATCCAAAGAGTTTTGAGCTTAAATTTTGCAAGAAAAGCTCTCATGAAAATCAATGCTTTCAAATCTAAGACCAAAGCTTTGATTTATCCCCTGGCCTTATCACTGAGTCCTAGCCTACTGCCTAATCTAGGTTTGAATTGATGTACCTGGGCCACCTCCAGCCATAGCGAGACTTTGAAAGAGGCAGCCCGCCACTCCATGGAATGAAACTTTCTGAAGGTTTGCCAAACAAGCACTTCACCACCGGACTTTCTGAAAAACTTACTAAAACGGTGGCTATCACCCTCTCCACTCGTGGAACTGGACAAATAAAAACAAGGCTGGAGGGGAGCACAAAGGAATGAACCTTTCCTCTGCAGAAGTATCAGCAACATTTGCACTGGAGAATAAGCTGGGACGTAGGTTGTTCTTTGGTCTTGAGGCCAACCAAAGGCAAAACAACTCAAGCCTCTGAAACAGGGAGACTGCGTTAAGGGATCAGCTGTTAGCTGTCCCTGGACCCTGCTATCCCCTGGGCTGGCCCTGGCCCCCGTCTGGGAGAATACTTGAGTCTCTACCAAAACCCCTCCAGGAGACTGTGCCAGCTGCATGAGCAATCATATGCCAAAGCCTCTCCCCTGCTCCTGTTCACTTTCCTGGGATAAATGTGGCATCTTTCCCACCTTTTGGAAACATTTCTGCCACAAGGGATGGCTTGCATTGCACGGATTAAATAAAACAGGGCAGAACAAGAGGGCAGCTGCAGTTCACAGCTGTGACTCAGGAAAAATATTTGACCCACCGTAGCTCACCTCTCAGTGTCTGTCTGCTCATGGGAGTGTTTCTGGGAAAAGGAGAAACGAAAGGATAATGGCACTTTTGTTTCTTCTTAAAGTCTTCTTCCCACTGGTCTAGCAACTCAGCTGATAAAAATGCGTCTGCAGTCGCTCATCCCCAAAGCTGGAGGAATCCTGGGCACGAGTGCAAGTCACCATGAGATAGTGGCTGCTGGCGGGAGGTTTGGGTGTGTGAAGCTGCTCCACATCACAGCATTTCTGTCTGCAGAACTGCTCTGGGAAATGCCGTCCTGCTTGGGGATGTATGTGGCGGCTCCATTATGCCCCAGCACTGCCACTTTCTGTCTGTCCAGCTGAGCCGCTGTAAATGTCTATAGGGTCACCCATAGAATCTTAGAATGGTTTGGGTTGGAAGGGACCTTAAAGATCTTCTAGTTCCAGCCCCCTGCCATGGGCAGGGACACCTTCTGCTAGACCAGATTGCTCAGAGCCCCATCCAGCCTGGCCTCAGAGAGGCCTTTAGAGAGTTAGAAAAGGCTTAGCTAAAAAGTAAAATTACTGAACAGAAAATTGGTTCTGTTTTACCTCAAACCAGGACAGGGCCTCCACAACTTCCCTGGGCAACCTGTTCCAGTGCCTCACCACCCTCACAGATAAGAATTTCTTCCTAATAGCTAATCTAAATCTGCCCTCTTTCAGTTTAAAACATTACCTCTCGACCTATCATTACACTTCCTGATAAAGAGTCCGTCCCCATCTCTCCTGCAGGTCCCCTTTAAGTACTGGAAGGGGCTATAAGGTCTCCCTGGAGCCTCCTCTTCTCCAGGCTCAACAATGCCAGCTCTCTCAACCAATCTTCATGGGAGAGGTGCTCCAGCCCTCGGATCATCTTCACGACCCTCCTCTAGACCCGCCTCAACAGATTCATGTCCTTCTTATGTTGGGGGCTCCATAGGAATTAAAAGAAAGAAACCAACCTTTCTTTGGAGGGAAAGATACAGTCAGTTGAAGCAACCTTTCATTTTTTCTGCCTGCCTAAAGATCACAGTGCAAGACCTGCTGTAAACAAATTAATCCTCCATTCCTAGAAATGATCTAATAAATCGTTTCATCTTTCATTTTTATTGTGTCCCCAGAGTGCTTTCAGTATGATATCAATGGCTGGTAACTCATTTCAGTGCAACTCACATGAGCACTACTGAAGTCAGTGGCTATAGAAACAGTAGCCTCCTGAGCCCTCCATGATTTTCACTTACATTTGGATACGCTCCTCTGAGAGAAACTGAAGATTTACTGTAGATTAGTACATGAACCACAAGGCGGGCAGGGAGCTCACTGCACGGAAGGTGGCAAGGGGAAGAGAGAAGCGTGAGGCTGGAAAGAGGTTATTAGCGACAGCCCTCAAGGATTAATCCTGGTACTCCTTGTGCCTGCATCTTCTCACTCTTCTTCTGCTTGCCCCCACCAAAGCTGTGTGTCCTTGTCAGCCTTGTCCCTTGGGGACAACCATCCTGATCTGTGCCATAGGACAGTGCCTGAGCCGTGCCCTGCCCTTTTAGCTCCTAATGTGCCAGCGTGATCCGTGAGCTGGTGACAGCTATGAAAAAGGCAAGTATGACCCAGGGATGATCCAGGATAAGTATTCCCTGAGTAAGCAGTAAAATAAAGATGCAAAACCTTGCATAATAATGCTGAACTACACTGATTCTCTGATTTTCCTTCAGATTCAATTATCCTCTGACAATGTGCCTGCAAAAAAATTTTAATTACAGTTGTGTTCTTGTTCTTGTGTTCTTGTTCAGTTGTGTTCTTGTTGTGTTGAAGTCACCCATGGTCTCTCATTCTAGGGCTACAAAGATGGTGAGGGGACTGGAACACCTCTCCTATGAAGATAGACTAAGGGAATTAGGTCTCTTTAGCCTGGAAAAGAGGCATCTGAGGGGGGACCTGATCAACGCTTATAAATACTTGAAGGGTGGGTGTCAGGAGGATGGGGCCAGGCTCTTTTCAGTGGTGCCCAGGGACAGGACAAGAGGGTAAATGGGCACAAACTTGAGCACAGGAAGTTCCACCAAAACATGAGAAGGAACTTCTTTCCCTTGAGGGTGGCAGAGCCCTGGCACAGGCTGCCCAGGGAGGTGGTGGAGTCTCCGTCTCTGGAGACATTCAAAACCCGCCTGGACGCGTTCCTGTGTAACCTGCTCTAAGGTGGCCCTGCTCTGGCAGGGGGTTGGACTAGATGATCTCCAGAGGTCCCTTCCAACCCCTACCATTCTGTGATTCTGTAATTCTGTGGTTCTGTGACCAGTTCTACTTCATTATCTCCCCTTATTCCTCTCTCTCATCTCTTGCCTGCCCAAGTGTTTTGAGTAAAGAACGGGACTTTCTCCTCTGTTTCTCTTTAGTATAGTCAAATGAGATCATGATCCACAACTACACCCCCAACACGCTGGAGTTAGAGTAGTAACAGTGTACGGTGCCACCAGGAGTATCAGCGGTAGAGGAGAAATGAAGAGCCACACATCCAGCCTGGACAGCAGGGGAATTGTGTGGCAGAAAGTAACTGTTTGAGCTAGGGTTTGTCTGCAGCGTGTGGTTGCACGTCAGGAGGCAGAGGGAATCTTTATCATCCTCCAAGCCCCAGATCTCAGATCTTCACTACAACTGAAAGTTTCTCTCTGAGAATTTAAGCATCCCCTGCTCGGTGCTGGCGAGACTGTGGAGCACCATTTACCGCTACCACTTACAGTTTTACCATTAACTGGCAAAATTCAGATGAGCTCCAAGATGTCCAGGCTTATAACCAGAAGTGAAGCTTGCTTCCTTCAAGAAAGGAATGAAAATTACCCACACAGTTCCTCAAAATCAACACCCTTTCCATTGTCCACATTCACTCCAAAGAAAGCTTCTTTGAAACACAAAAGAACAGAAAATTTCTGCTGTAGGCAATAAAGATGTTCAGAAACTCACCAGTGCTCATACCAAAGTGACTGCAAACCTTCTTGCATGGGAGTGGTGGGATAGTCCCATTCCCTGCTGCTGATCTGTATATTTATTGCTACGCTCATTGTCCCTTTTAGCAGCCATTCAGACACAATCCTTAAGACCTTCACTATGGATACCCAGGTGGAGATTTCCTTCAAACAGGAGATTTTCTCCAGCATCAAGTTCAAACATGACGTTGTCCCTGCTGTGCCATGCCCCATGTCCCTTGCTTCCTACCACAACCCCTCCATCCCTGCTCCTCACTGCAAGCACAGCCAGCCCCAGCAGCACCTTCAGTGCCTTCTGCCTTTCCCTCTCCAGGCTTTTCAGTGAGATCCACCGTGCCCAGGTATTTACCCAGATATATAGGTTGATGGTTGGACTAGAAGAGCTAAAAGATCCCTTCTGACCTAGGCAACTCTATGATTCAATATTTGGACAACCAGTTATGAAGCTGTGGTCTCAGGGCAGAAGTGAACTTCAGCATGCGTTTGGCTTCAGCCTTGAGTTCAAGACCTGTAAGCTACATCGCCTTAGCACACTTCTGGATGCTGGTTTGAACTGGGGCCTCTGGGTCTGAGCCTTAGGGGCACTGGAGATGGTCACCTTCAGAATAACTGCATCGAGCTCTGAAACCTTCCTTCCTGCCCTGAAAGAATAAATCAAATTAATTAGAGCTGATCATTCAGAGATGCCAGAGGAAGCCAGAGTGGCCACATACCAGTGGGGCTACCTGAGGTGGATCTCTGGATGAACATCAGCACTACCTTCTTTCCACCCCTTCCCAGCTGCTGTCTGAGACCTTTGCTTTACAGGACAACTAAAATTCCCCTTGGTTGTGCAGCCAGAAGCGCGGAGGAGGCCGTGTGTCTGTTCAAGCCCCTTCACGTGTCCAGGGGATCTCCCCGGAGCGTGACTATACACACGCATGCGGTCAGGTGCAAAATTTGGGCTGTACATAACAATCCCCGTGGTGTAGGGACCTTGTCATTGTGGAATTCTGTTTCCTACTCAAATATCATCAGGATGGGGGCCCTTCAAGTGCAGGGGAGATTAGGATCTGGTTATGTGTGGTATCGCTCGGAGGCCTGTGCCCAACTCCAATCGCACCTACCGTTGGGAGCTATGCACTCACCGAAGGGAAATGCTTGTCTTGGAATGAGCTCATGCTGCTGCGCTGCCGTTCTGCACGCGTCAGCAGTTCTGTGGACTCCTGTGTTTGCAGATGTATGAATTATCCCTTGGCAGATCTTTGGTTTTACCCTCCTCTGTGCATACATGTGTTTAAGGTGAATGTAAAAGCGTATTCATTGTTATAAGCTTTTCATTCATGTTCTTATTCATTACGTGGGTAAGAAAAGAGGTTTCTATGTAAGCGCATTGTCAGCCTCAACAAACCATTCTGCTGGGCAGAAGCAATGAAAGGGACTAGGTGATCTTTTGAGGTTCCTCCAGCCCTATAATTCTCTGAAAAGACTAGGGGCAGAGCTGATCTCATAGTAGGTTAAATAACCACAGTGTTTCTATTATGTAAACCCCTTATTGTGTAAATCAGACAACTATTGACATGGTTTTTTTCATATTCCATGTAAAGGAAGCACAAATATGATTTATCATCCCACATGGATGGTTGTAGATAAAGGCAAACGCAATCAACAAATTTAAATCCTACCACTTATTCTTAATTCTGCTGCTGTGTATGGCTTGGGCAAGGATAATTCACTTGTTTTACTTACCACAGGCTACAAACATATTTTTAATAATTTTCTTTATTTATTTATTAGTATGTATGTTGTGGGACCACTTCTGGAACCCGGATTTGCCTCCCACATTGGCTGCAGCCTGGCTTCATACGACGAGAGCATGCACGGCTGCTCCTTGCTCCCACCTTTTGCCCAGCTCTGCCAGGGGCTGGGGGGCAACCAAGGCTTGTCCCAGACACGCAGGACACGCTGCCCCACACTCATCTCCTGCCTGCAGATGGGCAGGATTGAGAGGGGCAGGACACCCTGGCAGGGGCATGGAGCAGCAGGGACAAGTGGATGCCCGTAGCCTTGCTGCTGGGTCCTACACTGTGCGCTAGGTCGTGACATTGGGTCCAATTGCCACTCCCGGGCCATTAGCCCCCGCTGGCCCCCAAGGCACCCCGTGGGTGTGTGCGGGGTGCCCGGCTGCACCCCAGCCGTGCGCGGGCAGACCGCAGAGCACACACCCAGGAGTGTCTCGCTGAGCCCATTAAACCATTTAACAAGAGAAAAGAAAAGCCTTTAAAACATGATGCACTAATGACAGATTAATCCACCCAAGAGAACAGTCATAAAGTAAAATGGCATATAAAATAAAACACATCATTAAGTACAATTGAAGTATTAAGTAATAAGGATCGAAATACAGGATGAAATTTTTACCTTGTGCAGGGCCGGAGAGTGCCCCCTCATCCCATGCCGGGACCGGCAAGCAGGGCAGGAGGAGGTTTTGCCCTCGTCCTTGTGAGAGAGGACTTCACACTCCAAGAGTCCCTCGGGACACCGGTGATCACCGTCTTGTCACTGAGCGGTGACACAGCATCAGCTCTGCTAAAAATCCTCTTTGCAGCATGGGCAGATCCGTGGTGGGGACAAATGGTCAGAGCAGCACTTTCTGCCAGGGTCCAGTCCATGGTGCCTCTTCACCTGTAACTGGGAAGCTCCTGAACTCATTTGTTCACCAACCCTTCCTCACCAACATCACCAAGCTGTCTTGAACAACCAACCCCTCCCCTGAGCACCGCTGCACCCCACAGCCCTTACCCACAGGTAAGGATGTCCCCACGCTCAGACCTGCCTACACCAAGCAAAGAAATTACACCCAGCACTGGAAGAGCAGCTTTTGGGGTCTCCCTGGCCCTTCGCCTGCACCACTACAATCATTTCATGGGGAAAAGACCAAGCAGGTGAAAGACCTTCTCATGTCTTTTTCCTGGTTTTGGCCAGGGAAGGAGGGGAGAGCCCAAGGGCTCCTGCCCCTACCCCACAACCAACTTGAAGAAGCTGCAGCTTGAGAGGAGAGGAAGGAAGGTGACCCGCAGAAAGAGTCCAGTGCGGAATTTATGAATGAAGAAATCTGTGGCTGTTAATAGGGCATTCTCGTGTAATTATATATTAACAGGTACATAATACCTGTAAATATACCAGCTAATAACACTCGTGGTTCTTTGCATTTATAGAAGGGTGTAGGTTACAGCTCTGAGAAATGGAGGGGCTCTGGGCCTCTGTAGTGGTCACGCAGCTGAAGCCTCTTCAGGGGATCATGGTGCAGGGAAGGTGGTCACACAGTTGCAGTGACTAAGAAGAGCAGCTCTCTCCTAGACAGACACCCCAGTCCTGTGTAAGCACCGCTATTTCACACAAGCAGCATTATCAGCTGCATTCATCGAATGTCTTTGCTGCATTCCCCAGTCTCCCAGGAAGTCTGGCATTGCAGAAAAGCAAACCTGACCACTTTTTCTTGTTTGTGGCTCAACTCAGGCTCTCCCTTGGCTTTCCCTTCCCTGTCTTGCTCAATTAAACAGTGAAAAGAAACTGTGAACATTCAGGACTCCATCACTAAATCTCAGTCACCGAAAATTTAACTGCTAATTTCATCCCAGCTACAGGAAAATCTCCTTTTCTCATCAGTATCTGCATGAGTCCCCCAGCATGCCAGTAAGGCTACTGGGTGGCAGAATCTTGCCCTTGGATTTTGTGTTACTGGTGATGATGCATTTGGCAGTGAGAACCCAGTTGAGTCTTGGGAAGCTAAGCCAAGTGTGCTGGAAAGGTGTTAGCAGATGATACCACTTGTAAATGTAAAACTAAGAAAACAGACCAGTGAAGTCACCGAGACCTCTTCAGATTGAACGCTCCTGAAACCCTACAGCGCTATTTTTAGAGCTGTATCCTAGATAAGAGCTCCGTGTGTTTGACTGGTTCTTGTTATAGACATGTATTTACCCTTCCCTAAGACAATTCTATTTCACCTTTTTTTTCCTGACAGTCTTCAGGCAAGTAGGCAAAAGATCAAAAAGGCTACGCCTTGCAAAATAAAATAAATTTGACTCTTTTTTTTTCTTTTGATCTTAAAAGATGTCTATCCTGTGTTCTAGGTGCCCTGGAAAATATTAAAAACGCCGGGTGGGATTTTCCAAAGTGCTCTGTGTTGCCCGTCAAGTTGCAAACGATGACATCTGCTTGTGTCTTTCTGCTTGTGATTCCTTATAACTCCTGTGATCTCAGAAGGAGACAGTGACCCAGCTCCTTCTCAACGTCATTCCTATATGTCTTTCCCTTCTGCATCATTTCTGCCGGAGGAAAGCAGTGCCTTTCGGTGGACACTGGTGAAATGAGCCCATGTCTGGGCTACCCCGGTGTTGCTCTTGAGATGCTGGTGGTTTCCCATGGCCGCCTGATAAAACCGCCTGCCAAGAAGGAAGCCCTTACCGATGGGCTTGGCACACTTGCTAGGGATCTGGGAGTCATCGCCAGCCCTCTGCCCACACGCTGCTGGCAGCATCACACTGTGCTCCAGTCTGGGCCTGCTCGGTTGACACTCAGATGGTCAACACACAGCTCCCAGCAAACAAAAATCCCTGCCCACCTCATGCCCAGCACTTTGGGCAAGACAGCCTCCAGGGGCAGAGGGACCCCTGGCTTCCCCCAGAAGATTCTGACCATTCCCACCCCATCATCTCCTGGCTTCTCAGCGATAAGCCGTGGGCAGCATAAATGGGCTCACAGAAGGACTTTTCTGGATGGGCCCAATGGGGAGGGTAGGATGTCCCTGGCAGAGGGAAGTCCTTTGAGCGGACTGGATGGGAGTGCTGGGGTGGCCAGATCTGGCTGTGAGGGCAACCACAGCAGCTTCAGTGACAACTGTTAGACCCCAGATAAACTACTTAAAAAATTTCCAGACCTCATAAGAGCGGTGAAGATAGGGAACGCGATAAAACTCAACTTGATCCAGAACAGGCATTCAGCAAGGAATCATCATCTCTCCCTCCATCCCTCTGTTTTCATGGCATCTTATGTACTGCCTCTACACCACCTCCTTTCCCCCAAATTACAGGCTCTATAGCAGGCTAAAGGGCAGAAAAAAAGGGCTTACCAGGTGTGGATGCAGAAAGGGATGGGTGCTCCTGCACACAACCCCCGTGTTTTGGAAATTTTAATTGATGGACATTTATTTGATTGATCGCCTTGACAGGGGGGAGCAGCAAGGCAGAATGCAAGTTATGAATCAGCTGGCAGGTCTGTGAATGCAGAAAGGGTGGGATATGGTGAGTCACCACCACAACTTATTTCTCAGCTCTTCCGTAATCAATCTTTTTGTCTCTTGCAGGCTTGACAATGACTCATTCTTTGACATGCCTTTATAGAGCTGCTCTGTGCGTTGCTTGCCAGCCTCCCTGGTGCTGCTCAGTTTGTCTGCTGCACAGTGCCAGCAGAGGTTAAGAAATGCTACACCTGATTGCCGCAGGATGACTTCAAGAAACGGAAAAAATGGCTCCGGTGATAATGCAGGTAGGGAGCACAGCGTCTCCAAGGCACAAGAGATGGGACTTAAAAAGTGCTTGGTGCAATTCTAATGATTTTCTAAAAATATTCATTAAGCGTCCTCTCCTTGAGCACAACAGAGAGGAAGACTGAGAGAGCTGTATCCCCAAGCCGTGTGGCCCAAGACAGAATCACAGAATCCTAGGGTTGGAAGGGACCTCTGGAGATCATCTAGTCCAACCCCCTGCCAGAGCAGGGCCACCTTAGAGCAGGTTGCACAGGAACGCGTCCAGGCGGGTTTTGAATGTCTCCAGAGACGGAGACTCCACCACCTCCCTGGGCAGCCTGTGCCAGGGCTCTGCCACCCTCAAGGGAAAGAAGTTCCTCCTCACACGCTCTGCCTCCCTCTCTGTCTGCCCTCCCTGTCCCCCCTTGCTCTCCACCTCTGGCCTCTGGGTGTCCTGCAGCACCTGCAGTTGGTGGCTCCTACCGGCTGTGGGTTTTGCCATCCTCCCCGGCTTCTGGCTGGGCTCTGCCCAGGCGCTGCCACACAGGCTGGTGCTTCGGGCAGTGCCTGGTATTGATTTAGTCTGGTCTGCGCTGTGCTGTCACCAGCTCCTTTGACCTATTCTTAAAGAAGTCTGCTTAGCACTGGCAGTGCTGCTAAGTAGGTCTGAGGCTGAAAATGGCCCTTAATGTAGCATTGATCGGCATAACGGCATATTCAGTAGAGACTTCTCCAGACTGAGGCTAAACTGAGGCTTTTCATCAGTCAAGGCAAAAGTGAGCTCTGCCTCCCCATGGGCGAGGTCTCAGGGTTCAGCTGCTTTGGCCAAGGTGTGGGAAGGCACAGTGATGGTCCAGGCCAAAGAGAGCCACGGGGCTCACATATCCCTGCCTGCTGACTCTGTTTCCAAGGACTTTGATACAAGCCAAGGAGGACCGCAGCTGTTTGTATACAACTTCTCTGAAGTCTACTGCCCTGCATGCCACTCCCTGGGGCAGCCTGGTCTTAAATTCCACTGCCATCCACCCCACAGTGACCATTTCCATGGTTGAGCAAATCTCTCTGGTGTTCAGACTGCAATCTGCTTCCCCATTTCTTCCTACTTTCTTTTGTCTTCATCATCTCACTGCAGAGCGTGACAGACCTGCCCAAGAGCTGTTTATCTAACTCTTACCTTTACACCCAGGCTGAGATCAGAAAATGAAAAGTGACATCATCTTGTTCATCAGATCTTCTCAACAAGTGCGACACACAGGCCAAAATAAATGTTTACCTTGCTTTTCCTCTGGGTAATGTGGCAAAGCCAATGTAGAAAAGCCAGAGTAAGATGAATTACCCCGTGATATATATACCTCCTGAAGAATCACTTCGTTATTTGTCACTGGAGACAGAGATACATCCTTTAGAAATGGGAGGGTGCTCTAACCAGTTTGCAGAAATGGCTAGAGGAAAGAATGCTTTTTTATAGTAATTGCAAATTTGCAAAATTAACTTGGTATAAGGAGTGTCCTCGTCTGCACTGATGATGGCCATCATGGTATTTCACTAATGCATTCTGGATTTTTGCCATTCCTTCTGCAGTTATTCGTAAGGATATTAAGTATTTCCATCTGAATTCTCATCCATCATGGAGGGACTTCTCCCTCCAGCCCAAAAGCTCCCCATTTTACATATCTGGCTGCCATCCTCTTTTTAACCAGTTATTTTTCACTCTATTATAGTTAATGTTATCCCATTTGGTACAATAACAAAGACCTTATTGAAGTTCAAGTAGACTAGATCTGTTGCAGTTCCCTAAGGTACCATTTGTCTAGAAAGACAGCATGTTATTTCTACACTCTTCGTCTTTAGATAAATCTCTATAACATTTTTTCATTTCCATTTACCCCTATGACTTTAACTAGTTTTTCAGTCACACTTTTTTCAACAGCCTATTTACTTCTGTGGTCAGACTAATGACTCAAGTTTCCCAGATGGCTTTTTGTCCACCCTTCAAAATAAGCATTATGATTGCAACTCTCCAGCCAGAATATACCAAGCCGGATTCGGTAGCCTGACTCCTCACTGTAACTGCAATTTCACCTATCAGTTCTTTATTATTGCCAGAAAAATACTATCCGCTCCCTTTGGTTTGTACACAGCAAACCCTTTGGATTTTGCTTCCACCACAGCTGTTGTAATTTCCATTTACATAGAGACTCTCCCGTTAGACAAGTTGTCTTTGCCCACAGGTTTTGTGCTGGTGTCCTAATGAGAAACTCAAGCAAAGTACTCATTCAGTTTTGGAGCCAAACCTATGTTATCTTTCATCTCTACTGCTTTTCACTGCAGAGCAGAACCACTTCCTCTTCCTTGTTCTATTTTTATTTATAGACCGAAGAAGTCTGCCATTTGTTTCAATCAATTTTACAAGGCTGAAATCAGTTGGATTTTGGCAGTTGTCCAAACATCATTTTCCTTGCTGATCCATGCTTTCTCCCATGCTTTTTAGGCTTACTGTTAACTCCTAATACCATGTATCTCATCTCGTCTGGCATTATGCTTGACAGGTCTGTGATTTACTCTGGCCTCCTGTTAAAACTGGCTGTCAAAAATGAGTCCCAGAACAATTTACGTGGCAAGTCAGCGTGCTTTGCTGTTCTCTGAAAACAGGAGGACAGCCAGAATAGCAATTCTGCTTGGTTAGCAGCGCCCACTTGTATAGACCTTCCTTTTGCCTGCACACATACATCCTAGGTTTTTGATATCTTCTAATTCTTCCTTCTGTCTGCAGGTCATTCCCTGTCTCCACCATTTCTTTGTCTCTGTTTTGCAGTTGTTAGCTACTTTTCTTCAACTCTTCCCCTTTGCTTGGTGTCTTTCTCTTCCTTCCCTTTACTATTCACAGGTACATGCCAAACAGACCTGGACAAGAAGAGTAGATGCAACACCACTACATGGAAAAATCTATCTTGTGTGGAAGGTCTGGTTAGAATGAATGACAACCATTGAAGTAGATTTAGAAATGGACCAAGGAAGCAAGATAACAAAGATGAAAATCAAATCTTCAGATTCTTGTCACAATTCTGTCCTTGTCTCCAAGTCTCCATGGATCCAAAAGATCCTTGGGCCTTCTCTTCCACTGACTTTATCAAGCAGCATTAGCATCTAAATAGTTTTTACCTGTTTAAGCATAGTATGCAGACCACAGGTTCTGTATGTAGCCAGCTGCTTTGTTTTCTGTCTTTCTAGAGTCACTCCTAAGACTGCCTCAGTAGTTGCCATCAATTTTCAATTTTTCCCAAATGAGATGCCTCTTCCTTTTATTTTTTGTGATTACTTATACTAATGGTTATGATGCTGACAAAATCAATACAAGAAAAGTGTACTAAAGCTCCGTTATACTATTCAAAAAACATTTCCAGGGCGTCTTCTGTGTCATAGTGGAAACATTCTGGTGTAGAGTGATTCCTATCAGGAAAAGAATGATAATTCAGCAGTTCTCCTTGTCCAACAGCAATAACAGAGCAAAGACATGAATGGGAAACCTGGAACATTATGTCAAATAGTTGCCTTTAGTTGCAGAGTGTCAGCACCAGGCCTAAGGGAGTGTAAGACTATTACGGATCCCCTTATGACAAAAGTTAGTAAGCATCGGTCCTGCTGACCTCCTGCTGACTTCAATGCGCAGACGATACATCAGTTTAGTGAGACAGATACCATCTCACCACGGCAACGATCACACCTCCAGACATTGAGGGAAGATTGTGAAGAAGGAGCTTCATTTGGGATAAAGGTATTTTTGGTGGGGGATGGTGGGCACCCGACAGGCATGAGTGGGAGGCTGTGCTAGGAAAAAAAGTGAGTGTGAATGATGGTGCCAAGTCAGCAGTGAAACACAAAGCCAAGGGAGTGGTTAAAGGAAACACGGGCAACAGGTGGGTGTGAGGAAACAGGATCAGGCGAGATCATGTCCCAGTGCTGATCCCATTGACAAGGATTGACAGTTGCCTCAGAATGTGGTATTTGAGTGACAGCTTAAAGTCAGCCTTGAAAAGAAACAGAACAAAAAATCAGTTCTGAAACACCTGATTTCATATGTTTCAAAACAGAACCTGGTTATGTTGGTGAAATGAAGAGCTCGTAGCACCAAGGGTGCACAAAGTGATGTACAAAAGCTGCAGGTGGTCTGTCCACTTTCGCTTACATCTTTCCCTTGGGAATTGTGGGATAGCTTTGCACAGATACTTTAGTGCCAAAAGATGGAAGTGGACAATTAATGAGAGTTTCAAAAACAACAACCTATCTTCACCAGTCTGTTAGAAAGGGACAGTATTCAGCAATCCATTTTTTCATCTCCCTAAATAACTGTGAAATGACTTCAGAACTTCATTTTAGACACCCACAACTGGAAAAAAAAATTGACAAGTATCTTTAAGATTTATTTCATTGACAAATGAGGAGTTTGGGGGTTGAGCAGAAACTCAACAGTTTCTGCTGAGAAGCTTCTGTGAGGTCCTGCTCCCAAATAGTAAAACTAAATTAAACATTCTTTCCCAGCTGCCCCTCAATAAAAGTACTCAGACAGGGTACTTTTCTTCTGGAAAGAGGCTATTTTGCTTTGAAAGGCCAGCGAGAACTGAGTAATTAGTGCAAACTTTAACTGGTGAGCTCTTTGGGGTGAATTCAGGAGGGCACGTGGGTTGGTATACTGCAAGACAACATCCCATCAGTTTCTGGAAATTTAATGATAGACATCAGGAAAATGATCCTTCTTAGTCACTAACGGGTAATTTAGTTAAATGGCCTCGGCACTACCTCTGTACTCAGTGACTAAAAGGCAAAGGTAGGTGAGCTCCCTCACTGGATGTCACGGTCAAGGAATAGAAGTCTGCAGTTCTGTAATGCCTAAACGACATGGGTAAGCTCCAGTTACCTGGTCTTACCTTAACAGCCGTAGCAGACGGATGATATCTGACCTTTTCTAAAGTGTGGCTATGAGGATTTCCCCAGCTGACCTGCAAAAGACTTACGGGAAATCTGCAGTACAGCAGGAGTTGGACCAAACACCCTCTCCACTCTACCTGTCTGCCCCACGGACCCATCTCTTCATGTGGATGTATGAACCTACTGCTGTGATTCCCAGAGAGGCTAAATGGCATAGCCTGTGGAGATGATGTACATCTAAAAGCAGGTCTAATCTATGCATCTTTCTTCTGTAATCATAAGGCCTGAAGCAACACAATGCCCACAAAAACTGCTTTATTTGCATTGCTATATGAATACAACCTGTGGCAGATATTCAATTCCTGTAATCTGCCAGAAACATCAACACCTTGAAGGCAAGCTCAGATAGGAAGTGGGTCATTGACTCACCCTTCTGGCTTGATAATAATAATACTTAGCACTTATTTAATTCTTTACACACATTAAACAATAAATCAATCCTCACTACCTGACTGTAAAACAGACATCCCAGTTCTACAGATGGAGAAACTCAAGAAGAGGATTTCAGTGCTTTGCCTAGCGAAGCTGCTGATGATTTTGCAATTAGCATCCCTTTTCCCCTGGTCCCATGTGAATTTTGGGAGCTAGAGAAGTCTCAGAAACATTAGTTACTTAGAGCTAGCTGGTGCTCACACTGGGAGAAAGGCAATTCCACAGTCATGGCTAGCCCTGACATTGCATTTATGGTCGGTATAAATAATCTACATTCTAAATAAAGTCGTCTGGCCTCGAGAAGTCACTGTCTGTTTTCCACAGCGGGGAAGCAGGGGCAGAATGGTTAAATGAATTATGCCATATCCTAGAGAAACTCAATATCTAAACCAGAAGAGCTCAGAGCCTCTTCCTTTCTTCTGAGAGAAACACCCACCCACTCCAGGCTCTTCTCTGAAAAATACGATCTTTTGAAACATTTTGCTTGAGCTTGTTTCACAGCAGCTTATATAAGGGGTGACCTCTGTTAGAGGCTGATTGATGAACCACACTCAAGCCTCCTCCAGATGGGGGAGAGAGCAGAGACTGTGTGCATGGGTAGTTTGTATGTATACGGAGCTCTTATGTCGGGTGTCTCCAGCCAAACAGCAGCACCAGAAGGCCCCTCGTTCTGGCTGTGCCATGCCCCGGGGCTCAGCTGTCTCAGCCCCACTGTGGTTGGTGCTCCTCTGAGGCTTTCTTGGGTGAAGCAGCCAGCTCAGGGCTCTCTGTTCTGGCTTTGGAGGAGATGCTGCCTATTTCCCATGTGTCCTCTGGGATAACCTCACCCAACCAAGGACCCCCACGGCTGCTTGTGGCAATTGTTTTGTACCACCCGAAAAGGCAGCATCTTCCCCACGGAGAAGCGTCAGTCCCACGGACCCCAGCTCTCCTGGAGCTTCTTTTGTTTTGACTCTCTGCACAGTGACCCTGCTCTTGGGTTCTGGCAAGCCAGGCACCGTTATTCCCGGTTTCAGTTGCGCAAAACATCAGTAGACAACAACTTAAAGAAGGTCCTTTGCTGGCATAAACATTTTATTATTTTTATTTTGCCATGAAGATAAAAATGCTCACAAGTGAGAAATAAATGTGCAGAGAGCAGCTTCTTATACTTATCGCTCTGAGATGAAGCTGTCTCTGACTCAAATTCACAGGCCTACGTTGGACTCCTCAATATAGCATCTCTCTAAAATACATCCCCTATTTACACACACATGGATTTCTATATTCCCATTAGTTCTCCAGCTCTTTCACCACGTGATTAAGTCTGTTTCAGACAGAGTTTATCTAATGTACGGCATACTTGTATTTCCTTCCAAAATAACAACTTCCATTTCCTAATTCTTGAGCATTTGCACATTTATTCTCCACTTGTCTGCCTTCCGATCACTCCTCCTTGTCTTGCTACAGCTGTTTCCTGTGAGTTTGATGGGTTTTCCACCAGCCTGTTGGACTGGGGATAATTGTGCTGGGTAGTTTCATGTCAAAGCCTGTATTTCACAGCAATGTGCTTAAACAGCAGATACCATTTAGCAAAAATATATTTGATAGGCGGGATTGCCTGATTAAGTGCATAACTTCTTTAACCAAGGGACAGAAGTTTCTAGCACTACCATATTTCAGGGACTCCATCTTCTTGCATGTCTAACATGGACCCTCTCATTCAACTGGTTGTGGTTTTGAGAATGGGACTTTAGCACTTCCATTTGGTGTTCTTTTAGGGTTAGGATAAAACATCTGAGGCCTTTCCTGTCCTCACATGATGTTCATGCACGTTTTTTATAGTCTTTTGCAATGACTTAAGAAATCTCCATCTTAGTTCCTTTCAATGAAACGTCACTTAGCCTTGAGGACCTCTCCTCAAATTCATGATAGAGGTGCAGACTTAGCAGCATGAATTGTATTTCCTTGTAGCACTTAGGGTCCCATGTGTCAGAAGACTGTCCATGCTCTCATCTGGATGTGGTGGTGTTGTTTGCTTGGCAACATACAGTTGCTTCAGTAGAGATTAATGTGTGGAGTCCCAGAAAGAGACTTTGTCCATCCCATTGCTGTCTCATTAATTTTAGGGAGATTCAGTTGTTCTGCCCCAATCCAGTGTGGGCTGGTGGCTCCCTGAGGCTGGGACCATGGGGATTCCCCATGGGGGTCCATCAGCACAGGACCTGGCAGCCAGGACATATCCCACCCCCTGCCAGGAACAAAGCACTGGGGCAGCCCCAGGCCCAGGCACTGGGCACCTCCCTGGGTACGAGGACAGTGTGGTGGTGGCTCTGCCATGACCACATAAGAAGCCATGACCTCGAGTCAACCACAAGTTCTCAGATGTCCTCTTCTTGCACTGCTTAACACCATATTGCTCATGAGCTCTATTTTCATGTGGCATTTCTCACATTAGTCCTCTGTCAGATGAAAATCACTGATGATGTCCTCCACCTGATATGATGAAAACTACAATGCAGTGCTGCAGAAGCAGTTACTGACAGAAATGGGATTGGGTTTTGCCTGCTTTCCCCCAGCACCTATTTCTTGACTGTATGCAAACAAGTATGGGTTAAATTTTCTCTGCTTCTGGAGATGTGCTTTAGATTTCCTATTTTTCCATCTGGTTTCCTTCCTTCCAGAAATAACTCAGAGCCAGGGAGTGTGCAGATTTTATAACATTTGGGGCCAAATTCAGGCTAAGAAGCAGAGCAGAACCTGCTGATGGGTTGCACTGCGTTCTCCTCACAAGCTTTAACTTTGTTTTGCCTTATTTTTATTCCATGGTTATACTGGAATGGTTATCATCCAGCCTTTGTACCATGGCTGGTTTCTTCACAGACCTAGTCTATGCTGGGTCCATCCCTTTTTATCAAGAACATGTTGGTCCAAGAGTGCTGTGACGATGTATCCACAGCGCAGTCTGGTCACCTGCAGGAGGGACCTCTGCTTTCTCCTAGCCTGATGTTCAGTGTTTCATTTGTAGATGAAATAGGTGCATCCTAGGAAGGTTTTTGCCTTGCCCCAGACCAGAGGCAGTCCTATCACACCCCAGACTGAAGAGCCACCTTGAGAGCTCAAGAGGAAGAAACGACCAAATTATGGCTTTAGTCTCCTGGAGGAACTCATAGAGAGCCATGGGGAGGGTGGGGGGGACACCCTCAGAGCAGCCTCACAGCTCCTTCAGAGAGCTTGGTATGCTCCCTTATCTGCACACAACCAGGACAGCATCCCGCCCCCTGGCAGCTCCATGATACAGCTCTCCCAACAGAAACACAGCGCTCCTGACCAAGGCTGCAAAGGAGGCTGGGTGCAACTATTCATTCTTCTACTTTCATCAGAAGACTGTCCGAGATAACTACCATCTCTCCTCGTCCAAGACTGCTCGACTGGTAACGAGCAAGTCCTGCATGTGAGGCAGCAAAAGGGAGGGGAGAGAGGGATGGACAGATATCACAACACAAGTGACACATGGATTCACCATATTGTATCACACAAGTTTAAAATAAGGTTCTTTCTTCTACCTGTTCTACTATGAGCCATAAAACCCCTTTGTTTTGCCGAGGAGGGAATCTCCATTGCCGTTTCAATATGCTGCAGTGAGCTACATTAATGTGCAATTAATTATAGAGATTAATCATCAGGCAGTGTTATCAGATGAACATCATGACATACACGAGTATATGCTAACCCCTGGTTCATGCTTTGGCAGGCTGAGGAAATGACTCTTGCGTGGCTGAGCCAAGCTCTCAGGCTGGGTGGCCTACATCTCTGGGTGACCTTGATTTTTGCACATGTTGCACCCACTTGGTTTCAAACACATGAAGTATCTCAGCAGTCCTAAAAACTCTGTCATCTCATACAGCGTTTCTTTCCAAACAAAACCCTGTTATGCAAAAAGCGCCCTTACGCCCGGCATCCCTGAGCGCCCAGCTCTGTTTCTGCACCTCTCATATGCACATATTTGGAAACAGATTTTGGACTATAAGGCTATGATTTGACTACTGACACAACACGAAACACCGGGATTTGCTGAGTTGAATGATCTCATACAGCTAGATCAGCATGAACACAGGACACTAACATCCAGGACCATTCAACTCGTCTTAGACAAACTCTCTAGTTTTTCTAGCTGCAGTGTGTTCCCTTCAGACAGAAATGTTACTCCTTTTTGCTGGATCTCAGTTTTACGTGGGCAAGTCATCAGCCATTTTGGGCCAAGATCAGCAGTGGGGACATGCCATTTGTGCACTGGTGTCCTAAGGAGTTGTCTTAACCATGACCTTGTTTCACTGAGTTTGTAAGATTAGCGGGATCAAATTGTCCAAAATGGTGAAAGAGACTTCTTTTGCCTCCACATGGAGAACACACCTGCATTCCTGAGAATGTCCATGTGTGCCAGATCAAGGATCCATCTATCTCAGGATCTTTTCCCTTCCTGGCAAAAAAGAGATGCCAGGGAAGAATATAAAAGGACAGGCTTATAATACCACTGCTCCAGGATGTTCTTCCAGCCTTCATGGGTATCCTGGAGCAGAGGTTGTGGTTTTGCATTTAATAACTATCAATGGATATTTCTTCCATGAATTTGAGCTCGTGTAAACATTGAGTACCTGCCACCCCTGGCGGCACTGGGTCCCACACCTTCACCTCCTCCCTGGGAGCACAACCACCTCTTTTCCTTTGCACTGACCTTGCCACCTGGGAGTTCCATTTGGCACCCCCCAGTTCTATTACTGGAAGACACAGTGATCCCCTAGGTGCTTTCTTCCTGCTACTCATGATTTTGAGGACTTGTACAGTATCCTCCTTCACTCATCTCTCTTTCCAGTCTATTCCATCCCCTGGACCAGAGCCATTCCTTACCTTTGATCAGCCCTGTGGTTCTTTCTGCACTTTTCCAGTACCACTAGCCACACAGAAACATTAGAAAAACCTTACAGATGAAAAAGCAAGCCCAGCTATGGACAACTGCCCAGAGCGAGAGGAGCAAACAGACTGGTCACGCTTCTCACACTGAGGGGCAATCACATGCTTGGCTCCTGACCCTCTCCAGGGTGGTCAGGAGCTCATCCAGGCTCATATTTCACTCTTCAGCAGATCACTGCCATGGCCTCTTTTGCCCTGTGTCCTCACCCACGAGATGCACGTCATCAGCTTGGTCCGCGAACTGCCAGGCAGCACATCAGGCATGCTGTCACTGAAGGAAGACCAGAGGCTGTTTCTCGGTGCCACAGGCACAGGAGGGTGCCCAACCTCATTCTCCAAATAGCTACAGAAGGAGAAGCACCTCCATGCTGTGGAACTCACTCTGTCGGGACTAGCACCAACAAGGAAAACTTCCCTGAGGCAGCTGCTGCAGCTCCAGCTTCTGAGCAGGCTCCCACCAGCACCAGGGACCTTGGTGCTCCCACTTGATCCAACCCTGGACCAATCCCAGGAGGTCCTGGGTAGTTTCTCATCAGGCGCTGGCCTGAGATTTAGTGAAAAACCATCAAACCCAAGACAATTTGAATGAGGTGTTTTGGACAGTGCAGTGATAAAAGTTTTCAGAGGGAAGAACCAAGGCTGGTCAACCTAAAGCTGCTGCTGTGGAAAAGCCAAAGAACCCCATAGTTCTGGAGTCTCGACAATAGCTTGGCTAGCACAATTCAGTGCCAGCTGATGGAAAGTGGCACACATAGAAATGTCAGCTCTACCTATACACATGCAGCAAGAGACTCTGCATTACTGCCAAGAAAACATAACCTGGAGTCATTGCTGATGGCTCTCTGAAAACTTTAACTCGGTGTTCGATACGCACGCAGCTATAGCCACCTGTGGTGAAAAGGTTGTGTAGGACCAGGAAGCTTTCCCAGGAAGATGACAAGCGTGAACACTTGGGGAACACATGGGGAACTGTTTCCCCATGGCAAAGGGGTAAATGGTACTGGAAAACAGAGCAAAATTTCAAAACAGATGATCCTGCAGAGAGGGTGGGTTGAGAGCAAGTATTGAGCAGGTATCGTCATAAGGTGAGAACTAAAGGCCACCTGGAGAAATCATGGTGCAGCAGGTTCAGACCAAACAAAAGCATGTTATTACCCATTGACCCGTTGTGTGGTGGAATTCATTATCACGGGCTTCTGCAGAGCCCAAAGTGGGGTTCAGCACAGGGATTTTAAATTTGCTGTTTCTAAGTGGCTGAGGGACAAACTAATGGGACACAGGTCCACCCATCCTGCTGAGTCAATTGTCTCAAGCTCCAGAACAGAGAGTCCCTAAAGCACTGGCTGCTTCTACCTGAGATGTCCCATATACGTGCTCTGCACCATAAACTCTTCACCTGAGCACTGACTTGTGGCGAGGCGGCTCTCAGCTCCAACAGCCAAAGCCAGTTCTTGGGCTCCTATGGAGCACTTTTTTAATAATTGCTTTACTAGCTCTAGTAAAAGGCACTGCAAAGAAAATTTCCTCTAGAGCATTGCTCCTTCTTGTCTTGCACCAGGGATCTTCAGGTGAACGGCTCCATACTCAGCTCAGCCTCACCGGTTTATGCATATGCATTCTGCAACCTGGTTTGCGTAACAGAAAACACAAACAAATAGACACAGGCAGCTTTTCTCTAAAGCCAGCAGGAGCTGCCTCTTGTTCCGCAGAGCCTAAAGTGGGGTTCACAGTGCTGGTTGCTGTGTTGCATCTCCATGCAGGCACACAAACAGATGAATGATGGTTGCATATACGCAGACATGGTGGTGGCCAGGTAAGCCATACTCGTAACCAGACAGACGAGAGGAAGGCAGGAGAAGGTGGAGCAGAAGCCTCCATGCCGCAGGGAGACGGCAGGAGCTTTCATCTCCCGCCTGGGGAACTGCTGGGGGGAGCAGCCTTGGAGGTTTTCACACTGTCTGTCTCTCTTTTGGAGAACAGAGAAGAGGTGAGTGAGGGACCATGTGCCAAAACACTGCAACGGTCCGTGTGCTCCCCCATAACCCCAGCCCTCTGTTGCTGCCCTTCCACATCAGCCTCTCAAGATGCCTTCCCATGGCTGTCCCACACCTTCCCTTTGAGAAAACCACAGCCTGGGAAACTGAGAGTTGACAGGAGGCAGAAAAGAGACGACCTGCAATCTCTGCTGGTTTTAAGCGCTGAGGGTACCCACTGGTGTTCTCCTAGCTGGGTGTTGAGTGGATGTGTGGGTTCATCCTGGTTTGCAAACCACACAGTCACACCGGGCAATGAGGAAAACATCATGAGCTGCACAGAAGAGAGGCAGCTTTGGTGATATCTCAAATAAGCATGCTGCAGGCAGGGGGCTTAGTTCTTTGTCCCCTGTGTTCATACTCATAATTAGTCAGAATCATTAACATAATCCCTGGCATGATTTTGACCCAGGCCATCTAGTGCTTTCCCAAGGGCTACTTGGGAGTTTACATGGGAGACGGATCATTCCCAGCAGGTGGTTAGGATGTGGCCACTGTGGTTTGGAAGATAAGAGAGCTTAGCAGAGAGGCTGTGGTATGGCCACACCAGCCAGCTCCAGGGGTAGAGGCCCAAAGAAATTAGTCTTTGAGCAGATCTAGCCCAGGAGCTCCAGCCTCCTTTGGCACTTGAGCCGATTCGTCACGCGTCATTCCGTTTTTGCCTGTCATCCATCACGCAAGGGCCAACGCTGCCAGTCACGCCTGTTGAGATGTGTTTGCTTATTGCTGTGCTGTACCAACCAATGTATGTCATGGAAAGCCTTGACCTTCCTTATTTAGCTTTTCTAAATGCTTCATTTACACTTGTGTGCACTGTTTTTTCCTGCTTGATGTTGAAGTTCCTCATTTCCACATTGAGCCTCTTTGTGCTAAGATTTCCTGCCTTTTTGCTGAGCAGTTTTGACCTTTGTTCAATAAATCAATAATCTTCCCAGAACCACAGCCCCCTCCCGACTGCCTCTGCCTTTTGTTCCAGCACTTACTTTTCCGCAGCACTTCAGCAACAGCTTGCTTGGAATTTCAATGGAATATATAATTACCGCTTTGCTCTCAAATTAGTTTAGAGTGCTTCTGCTCAGTCCCTAACCCAACATTTGACATGGCAGAGCCCAACTGCGTTGCAGCCAGCTCATCTCTTTCTACCTGGGACCAGGTAGACGGCGTGATCCTACATCCAGCTCCAAGGGTGATGTGCCAGTTATCAGCTCTTTTTAGACGTCATGAAGGGAGAGCCTGCAGAGCCTTGCAGCAGCGAGCCACCTCCTGGAGGCTGTTTCCTTGGATGGACACTGGCTCCTTCAGTCTTCCCTAGTCTTCTTCAGAAATTCTTGTACTCCCAGCAGCCCAGAAAGCGAGCTGGCAAAACAGCTTAGGCAGGTTCATGGGCTTCAGCGTGTTTCATCAGTCCCTCACTGAAACAAATACATTTCCATAGGTCAGTCTTTTCTGACCATGCACTCAACACCAAAACCAGACTTCTCAATTGAAAAGGAAAATGTACAATTACAAATGCTTCCCTGGGTATTTCTTTTCCTTTCCTCCAGAACAACAATTCTTTCTCCCCACACCAAGTCCAAAAGATTGTACTTTTTTCAGAGCTCACCCATGGTATCCAAGTAGCAAATTCTCTTCCTTTAGTAGACTGCTTTCCACTTTGACTTAAAAGGGGAAATAGGCTCTCAGCCAAAGGTTAGATCTAAATTCAGATCTACAGAATAGTGCTCTTTCCATCTTTGTTTGTATTTGGGCCTGTCTGGCTTCCTAGGGTAAAACTGCTCTTCCAGATCTGCACAGCAAATACCAGCTTTGCTATTGTGTACTCTGCTCTCCCTTTGGCAAAAGACTCGTTGGAAATCAGCACATCTAGGGAGATTGGTCCAAACTGCCATGGGAAACTGTCTATTTTTCTTAAATACATGATACAGATCAACCACAGGTTACTGCTTAGATTACTAGTTTGTGGTACTCATGAGATCAGACTAGGTGAGCATAAAGGTGCCTTCTGGCTTTCAAATTTATCAGCCTAAATAATGCATTAATGAAGTAACATGGAACAAAGCCACATTTGTTCATGTGTAAGGCATGTTAATGGTGTTCCTTTCAAAGATGGGTAGATGGAGCAGTGGATTGATGCACTGAATTTCACCTCTAGGGACTCTGACTTTGGTTAAGAGACAAATGAGTTTGATAGCATCAAGTAAATACTCAATGGATATTCGTCTCCATCCCCAAAACCGCCATGCAATTTGGCAGGAGCAGCAGTCTGTGCTCACGAGACGTCTAGAGGTGCTCGGGGCATTGGCAGTCCTCTGGGAGGAAGCATCTGACTGCGCCGTGCCTGGCGTTAGCCAGCGCTCTCACCCTCTCGCTTCCCCAAGCACCAGCAGCACGCTCCACCCAGAATCACTGCAAAGAAAACACGAAATTCAAGCTGAAAGAAGGGGGGAAAAGATGCTTATTTGGGCTCACAAAGTGAGCTAATGCGGGAGATTGGCCGAACTACATACTGTATCAGCTTTGATGCATTATTAGAATTGTGAAAACTTTCAGGGTTTCAAGGAAAAGATTTTTTCCAGGCGCAAGATCAAAGCAAAAGCTAAATAATATTGGGTTACAGAGCAGGGGACTTTCAAATGGCTGGTCTTGACTGCTTATGTATCTAGAAATGTTGTGATAGGAGCAGCCCTTTTTTACAAGGCCCAGTAACAACAGAGTAAATCAAGCATTAACCAGAAGTAGACAGCAAATTGTCTATTTTTTAAAGAGACTTCTACTGGAGCTGGCTTTTAGGGAAGGAAAAAAGGAGCTCTGTTTTTAATAGCATAAAAATAGTTGTCTAGAAGGCGCCACTGTATCTTTGTCCCAAAGCATAACAATGTTAAATATAAAACAACAGCCCTGAAACAGCTGATAAAACTACACACAGAGATGTTTCGACACAGAGCTGGTAGGACACAGCTCAGAGAGAATCCTCTCCCTTGTTTGGCAGGTTTTTAGATTCCTTGCATAAAGCATTTGTGCTAAAAAAAGACAGACACCTACTAGTCTGTGCAAAATAAGAGGTGTGGAAAATTTGCCTGCAAAGTCTGTCCTTGTTAGATGGGACATTTCATTTCAGCAGTCTCACAGGATCATAGAATTGTCTATGTTGGAAGGGACCTTTCAGATCATCGAGTCCAACTATCAATGTAACACTGACAAAAACGATCACTAAACCCTATCTCTCAGCACTACGTCTACCCATCCTTTAAATACCTCCAGGGATGGTGCCTCAACCATTTCTCTGGGCAGCCTGTTCCAATGCTTGACAACCCTTTCAGTGTAAACATTTTTCCTAATATCCAGTCTAAACCTCCCCTGGTGCAACTTGAGGCCGTTTCCTCTTGTCCTGTTGCCTGTTACTTGGGAGAAGAGACCGACCCCCACCTCTCTACAGCCTCCTTTCAGGTAGTTGTAGAGAGTGATAATGTCCCCCCTCAGCCTCCTTTTCTCCAGGCTGAACAACCCCAGCTCCCTCAGTCGTTCCTCACAGGACTTGTTCTCCAGACCCCTCACCAGCTTCATTGCCCTTCTCTGGACCCGCTCCAGAATCTCAATGGCTTTTTTGTGTCAAGGGGCCCAAAACTGGACACAGCGCTCGAGATGGGGCCTCACTAGTGCTGACTACAGGGGGACGATCACTTTCTTGGAGACAGAAATGATGACAGTGGGAGCCTGAGTTTGATCATGAATGCAGCAGCATTCACAGCAACAGGATAGCGGGAGCACAGACTGGGAGACTAGACATAGGGGGACAGCTGCTTCACCCTTCTAAAAATCATACATTCGATCTAAAATAGCTATATGCATTCCCTCTGTAGGTAAGGCAGAGAGGCAAACACCTCTGGAGCGTAAGTCACCCCATCCTAAGACAGGTGCTTAAGGCAGGGGCTGAACTGCCCAGCAAAGGTGCCTTTTTTTCTTCCTCCTCTGGCTCTTGAAGCCAAGAAAACTCGTCGAGCCAAGATACCTAATTGCCAGGTGGGTAAGAGGGAGTGAGATCCATCACCCCCACAGCTAACTTACCTAATCATCATGACTTCTGTTATGTTTCCAGACAGGAGGAACAGCCAAATACTTTAAGTCTTGGATATGTTTATATGAAGGAACACAACAAGAAAGAACAAAAATAAGGTCTCCCTCCAGGACACGGACACAGTTTGTCTCTCTTCTGGAAGGCTTTCAGTGAAGAGTGAAATGGCTGCTTCCCTGTGTTCAGGACTGCCTTGGTTTTCCCCGTATGGCTAAAACACGGCCTTTTGTATGGAGTCCACCTTGCCTATGGATGTTATTGCTATCTGAATGACACTGTTCAGGCACATTTATAAAGCCAAGAAAAAGAAACCTGAAGGTCTGTTTCCTCCACTAACTGCAGACTACCATAAATTTGGGCCAAATTCAATTGCTGCCACAGAGAAAGGAATCCAAAAGCAGTGCAGACTATCCTCTTAACCCATTTAAGGAAACATAGGCTGTTCTGAGAGTGACTTTTTCAGCGTCAAACTTTAACATCAAAACCATGGTTGAGCAGTATATATTTTTTTAAAAAAAACCTCTCCTTAATTCCAACATCTCTATAAAAAGATGGTGCAATTTGCATCCCTCCACATATAGTCAAAGTGGTGGGATTTGAGTAGCAAACATATCAGGCCTGGCCACGGACCTGTAATTTGTAACTGTGATGCAAGCAATGCCCAACCATCAAAAATCAATACTCTGTAGCTGTCAGGGTCATTCATTAAGGCTTACTGACTGTAGGGCAACATGCAGGCTGTGCTGACTGATGGCAATGACTGAGCCCAATAGCCAGACCTTTATTCCTGCAAATTGCTCCATTATACTGAATTTCCCAGCAGTACTATGGAGATCCATTCTCCTTGGGAAGGAAGTTGAACACCGCTGAATGGGATGCTGGGCTCCACTGAACACAAAGGCCACCAGCAGAGCTTGCACCTATCAATGAGCATCCCTTCACCGTGAGCACAGGAGGACACTTATAAGCATGTTTTGGCAAATAAAAGGCTGGATTCAGTTTATTCACAATGAGATGGTGTTTACTTGCTTCTTGACTTAAGTTTTGATGTGCAAGTCAAGGAAGGCCAGACCACTTCAGAAATCCAGTTTCTATGGCAAGAATGGTGTCATGAAAATATTTATTTGTATGTTTATATGAATATACATATATATGTGTATACAAACATAGATATGAATATACATATGCACACATCTTTGGCTAGAATGAGATTTATAAGACATAAGATGCCAAAAAGAGCGTACCTCCATGTCTGCACATACATATGCATGTAAAAATATGCTTATCTGTATAAATAGAGAGAGAATAAAAGATGGAAAATAACATGAGGAAAATCAAGAAAGAGGCAAAACAAAGAACAGTAAGAGACAGGCAAGAAAGCCATGGAATAACTGAAGTTGTAAATATGATTTACATTGTACATCCCTTGTGGCCAGGATGCTCCTTCCACCAGAGGAGGGTGCGGTGCTGAACACTACAGGGCCCTGATTCAGATTTAGATCTGCGAGGTGTTACAGCAACGCCCAAATGCGGTCACTGAGAATGGGTACTTGACTGCGCTCTCTTGCACAGCCCTAGATCTGGAAAAACTGCGTTGGAGCCAGCGGAGTTACTCCAGAATTGTACCTGTGCAGGCAGAGATAAAATCTTCTGTGCAATGTATGAGGTTTTATGTAATCCAAGAAAAGGATTTGGTCAAAGGAAGCAGAGCAGAAACAAAGGAGAAACGTGAGCCCTCTGCTTCACACTCTTTGAAGTCTGTGTTTTTTACAAGGGAGCAACCTAACCCACATTTATTCCAGTGTTTTTCTTCCACAATTTACTCCAGAGATTTTCTTTAAACAATAAATAGGAAATACTCTCACATACAGCTGTGCAGGATATCTAGTTTACAAGCCTTTTTTCCAGGGTGGGAGTTTGTTCGTTAAGCATCACAGTCATGGAAAAGAAAACACTGAATGTGGTGCAGGAAGGAACAGTGCTGGATTTCTCATTTAGCATCCATTCAATACCAAAGTTAATTGGAGGAGATATCCCTAGGTGACTACCTGCATGAAAACTAGATGAGTTCCAGCTATGTCCATCCAGGGAAAGCAACATCAGCATCCCTACAGTGGTCCCCTTAGCTATTGTAAGAAGCTATTCAAGATAATGCAGACCACCTGAAGTTGCTTTGCAGCAGCACTTAATTTCAGAGACCATCCACTAGGAATGTACCTAATAATTTGGAAGTTCCTAAGATGATGCTCATAAAGGTCCTGTTCTGTTGAGATGCAGAAAAGGTTGGATGTGGGCCCAGCTTTAGGCACTAGAAGCCCCTAAAACTTTTAACGGGTCTGGTTTGGCAGGTGTGCTCAAGGGAAGCATTAAAGAGCATTAAAATCAGTCCAGAGCACATCTTGACCTGTTTTACCCATTTCTGGATAGTATCCCCGTGGCTAGAGCAGATCCCCAGTGAGTGTGAGACCTCGCTTCCAGTGTCACCAGCCTCTGTGGGTACGAGCTCTCTTGCACGTGGAGGAGACTGTCACAGCCACCAGGCTATACCATGGCCCCTGGTGTTTGGAGGGCAGAAAAGAGGTGGAAAAAAAAAATATTATATATTATTAACATAGAAATATGTATGTTAAAGCTGGGCCACATGCAGCCTGGACTGCAAATCTCATAAGGTCAGAATATGAACAAGCGAGAAGCAGCCTCATCATTGGAGGACTGAGATAGACGGGGCTACACCCAGAGACTGATGACACTGACTTGGAAACACATTTGCTAGAAAGCTGGATCCGTTTCTGAGCTGTGCCTTGCTGGTCTCCATGCAGGCGTGTGGGACAGGTGAGTCTGAGCCAGCTGGGTGCCTCCCTCCTGTCTGGCAGCAGCACAGCTTCGCATTTCTGGTACCTGGATGGGCTTTATATGGGGAAGATTTTTAAAGTGTGATGCTGCTCTGAAAAGCGAGGAGGTGAAAATGGGATGGTAGGTCTCTGAGCTTATTCCCTCAGTGACTCAGATCAGATATGCTCTGCTTGCAGAGGAACATGAGGTTCTCCACTCACCTTCACCTGGGAGCCAGGTTGTTTGTTTTATACTCTGGTCATTAATTCTGCCTGATTTTGCCCAAGGGAAACAGACAGACATTTATCAAAGAATTATTCTGATGATGCAGTAAAGAACTAAAATAAAGCTTTCTACCTATTAGAGCAGGGGCAATCCTCCATGGTGAGCGTGAACAAAAAGTGAGTAAGTGTACACTTATATGGTATGGCGATTAGCAGATAGCACTCTCAACACATACGGAATCTGATGGAAAACCAGGTTATTTTCCCCAGCCACGTTCACAAGCACACTAGAATTACCCAGTCATTTCAGAAAATCTTCTTCAAATTAAGCTGTGGGTTTTCTCCTCTGAGAGGTCTTTGTTCGTCTCCTTGCAGTGTTTCAAGCTTTGCACGTGCCTGTGTCCCCACGCACAAGGCAGGCGGAGGACTGAGTCCAGATCAAACGTCCCAAGCCCGGGAATTCGGGTAGGAGGCAAAGGGGTGACGCTTGAGCTGTGGCACCCATGGTCAGCCATCCTCTTTTTGCAGTGCTCCCCAGCACATTCACATTAACGTTATGAGCTGCTCTTGTTTGGCCGGAGCGTTTTTGATGTATCCTGTTAAATTCAGGTGGATCATTCACCAAACTGATTGTGGTGGTTCATGCACCCAAATGTCCCACGCTTTCGCTTGCAGGAGGTGACCAACGCTACGCAGCTGCTGTCGCACCATGCCTTTTGCTCTTCCTCCTCCTCCTCCTCCTCCTCCTCCTTCTCCTCCTCCTCCTCCGCACTGCTGAGCATCACCACAATGCCACTCTCCCAGTGACGGGGTCAGTACAAGTCGCCCTCGGCCAGGCCTGAGCCCGGTTTCACTCTGTGACTACAAAAGGAGAGGAGCTAAACTGGGCAAGAAGGAAATTCTGGCAGGCGGTGCTGGCAAGCACCCTGGCCTTATTTATTATTTCATGCGTTCTCTTTCTTCTGCTCATGCAGTCAGTTCAGATCACATTTTGTCTTGCAGAGATAAATTAGAGCCCGCAATGGGCTTCAGGCCAACGTTGATGGAAGCTGCTTAAACAGAGCATGAATTTGCCCCTCTACCTTTGCTCTGATTTAAGGAAACATGCGTGCCCAGATTATTTCACCTGAGGTAGCCAAGCATTAATTAATTACATAAAAGCATTTGTGAACCTGTTAAAACTATCTATTAGATGAGCAGCGCTGCTATCTCCACCATCGCTCTAAACGTTTTAATTAATTTGGGGGAATTTACACATGCACGTTGTCTGCCAAATTCAACAAAACTTGCTTTATAAACTAATAATAGCATTTGCTTTCACTGTGAAGGAGTTATGCAAGCTCTGTATGTGCTTGCAAGTGGCGAGGGTGCTTGGCCTCTGCCCAGCGCCAAGTGCCGTTCGGTGATTTACCAACAAACCAACCTTTTCATCAATATTAGCTTCATATTAATGTCAGTAGAGGTGCAGGCACTCAGCGCCATGCACGCAAATGTGTGTTCAGCATCTCACAGGATCAAGCCCACCAAAAACAGCCTTTTTTTTTTTTTTTTTTTTTTTCCGCAGCATTCCCAGAAAAATAGCCATTTGTGTTCTCAAAGCGATGCAGAGCTGTCAGTGAGGCCTCGGTCGTTTGTGCTATCCCCTTTGCTGCAGATTTCACACTGCCTTTAGATAATATAATTGTAACAGCACGTCAGGACTCAGCTGCTGGAAATTAATGGCTGGTGCATGATTTTAAAAGGAAAAATGACTGCCCTTTTTGGCAGAATTTGAGAAGATAACTCATTAATTAGGTAGCCTGGAAAGCAAAATAAAATCCTAATCCCCTTCAGTGGATTAGCCACGCAGGGCGAGAAGGAGGGCCGGCGCAGATGTGAGGGAACTTCACGGAACAGGGCAATGTCAGCTCAGACCACATCCCAAGGAAAGCCTGATCCTCTGCTGCTCTGACAGCATTTTCCTCTGTGGACATGGGAGAAAAAAACCCTTCTTAGCACCCGAGCCAGATGGCATGAAAGCACTTGCCATGGAAATTCCCCATGAACCAGCACAGCTGCCCGTGCCCCACAGTCCTCGGGCCTGGATGGGAGGACAAGGAGATGTCCTGGAGTGCCCCAACGGTCCTCTCCTCCAGCACCTGCAGCTGGATGCCTCCAGGGATGGTGCCACCGATCCCCGTCCCGGCATGCCCCGGCCACCGCAGCACCTCCGTGTCTCCGTGCCTCCGAGGTGTCTCTCCTCACCCCATCTCTGCGGGGCATTGCCTCATCTCACAACACTGAGGGTAATAAGGTATTTTCAGGAGCGTTCAGACGTCTAGATAGGCATCTGGCCCCAGATCTTCAAAGGTGCCGAGGCAGTGCCGCACTGCAGCCGGAGTTAAACCCACTGCGGCCGCAGCTTACGCACCCCTGCGCTTGGGGTTTTCTCCAGTTTAACTACATCACTCCAAATCCACCTAGATAAACCGATACAACTTTTCTTGTATAGACAAGACCTTAATCTCTCCGTTTAATCTCTTCTTGCTATTGTTCCTCCTGGCCCGGGCCCCTCGGCAGCCCAGAGCACAAATCTCAGCGAGGTGCAGGGCTTCCTCGGAACGAGCAGAGAGCTACCCCGCAAATTCATTTCCACTTGTGGCTGGCAGCGGAGTCGTGCTCCAACTCCCTGAGGCAATATTAGTTTCGATGTTTCCAGCCCGTGAGACTCAAATTTAACATTCAAAATGCATCTCCTTAATTTATCTTCTTCCCTTGATACAATCTTCCCCCTGCGCTTCTTGGTGATTTCTTTGTCATGACAACCGCGGTGGTTTTGACAAAGATCCCCCTTCTCCAGCAGCAGGCATGATGGGATTCGGCACACCACATCACACCGCTGCTCTGTCAGATTGCATCTCCTGCCTTTGACAGGCCCTGCAACCGCATTTTTAGAGAAATGTGGGGAATCCCATGCTATCACCAGGGCTGTTTCAGAGTCACCGACACCGCACCGCCTGCCCAGCAGGGCACATTTGATGCTGGGGACATCGATGTGGTTCCCACACGGATCTGCCCCACTGGGCAGCTCTGTACTTCACGGCAATCCCACCACAACTGCTTGGGCACATGATACTGTGCTGTGCCGAGCAAGGACTGTGTTAGTTTCCCTTTTCTCCTTACAGCTGCTTGCTCCAGCGAGGTCCTGCAAGCCAGGGATGTCCCACTCCAACCCAGCCTTCACCTGGTACTTCTGCAGCTCCTCGCAGAGCTATCACCCCTCCAAATAAAACACGGTACAGGGAAATGTGAGGAGAACAAACCCCACAAAAAGCAGGAGTCTTGAAGCAGCGTTTTGGGAGCACTGATCTTCTGGTGTCATCTGCCTGATGAGGGGACGTTGCTCCTGCAAGGAGAAGATGGTATTTCATTGCCCTGGCTCAAGGTCCTGTGTTCCCCAGCCCATTGACTCGTCACGTTTGCTTGAAGAGATGACTCCGATTATATCAAAATGAGGTCAGGGTCCTGTTAGAGGTGTCACTCCAGGTGGCCACTTATCTCTGCCCGGCTCTGACCTTAAAGCCTGGATAAACCAGAGGAGACAGCAAGTGGGAGTCAGCATCTGGCTGGGGTCAGAGTCTGGCCCAGTAGGAGGTATAAGTTGTGTTTTATCGAATCTGCTGCCATGGAGGCTCGTGACCAGGTCTTCTGGGCCTAGGTTATTACTTTTTTGTAATAATCAGAGCCCTAATCTTAAACCTGGCCTGTATTTATGCAAACCCCTTGCTTTCCTAGCCTGTCTCAGTTCCCTTGCAATGTCTCCCAGGGGTGTTGTCAACTAAAGGTGCAGCTGATATCCTCTGAGAGACAAGAAGGAAGGATGTTTTCCATTTAAATGGACTTGGAAATTTTCTGCAGGCCAGTCCCCAAATTTAACCAGGCACAATATAAGGCACAAATGTACCTTTTCGCGTTAATGGAGGCGGCTCTTAACATCTCACAGGGGACACGCAGCAGCACTCAGGACTGTGCATATACTGTTCCTCTCCTGCAAAACCTCTGCTGTCCCCAACACTGAACCATTTTCAGTCGCCTAGAAAAGAAAGAACAACCCATGGTGCGCTCATGCGTGCGGTCTGCGGGCACGCGTATGTGCAGCCGGTCACATCCCCTTCCTCACGCTCTCTCACTGGCAGTGGGTATTTCACTTATCATTAACTGAACTAGCTCTCCATTCAGGTGAATGTGTGTCTGTGCTTGACATACCATGTAAGAGGAAAATACCAGAAGGGAAATGTGAGCAGACACATCTGCAGGATGTGCAAATCAGTGCAGAAACAAGGAATTTGGCAAGTCTGTCGGAAATGATGATAGGGATTTTTTTTTTTTAATCTCATGCCTTTTACTCATTCAGCCGGGACACTATTTCCTATTTCAAGACATTTCCACATTGCATATCTGCTGGGAATGTAAACACAATCCAGGATTCAGCTACGGCTTTTTTCAGGAGAAAAACATCTGCTTTCCAGGGTCACCGCCAGCCACAGCCCACGCTGGGAAGCATTCAGCAAGGAGTGACGCGGCCTGACACAGGCTGGATGGACCACAGCTCCATGTTGAGTTCGTGCTGTCTGAGCAGGGCAAGCAAGCTCTCCCCTCCTTATCTCACTTTCCATCCCATGCAGCTGAGGGATTAGGCTTGGAAAACTTCTCTGGAAGATCTCTGATGAGTGAGTAGGCACGTTTGGTAGTTCCCTCCTGCTCACAAGGTGCTGCTGTGGCCCTGCTCTGTGGTTGGAAAAGGCTTCCCACCTCCCTGCCAGGAGAAATGCAAGGCATGAGGACAAAGCACAGGAGAGGAGCACTGCAGGGAGAATTTGGGCAGCAGCAGCTCTGGGACCAGCAACAGCAAAGTCAGGGCTTGCAAATGGAGAAAAGGGGAGTGCATACCAACAGCACGGAGGGGAAAAATAAATATCATGACCTGCTTGCCACCCAGGGCGCTGGAGAACGTGATGGTTAGTGACTCAATGGACAGGGATGTAATTTTTCCTATAGGAATTAATGTAACTGAGGGGGGAATTCATGCATGCAGGGACTTACAAAAAGTGCACAAAGACAGTATCTATGGTCTGGAGGATGGAGATGTGGGGACAGGACCACCGAGTGAAGGCTTTGCAGAGGCTGATTTTTAGGAACAGAAAGGTCTCACCTGCTTTTTCCATGAGGTTGACAGCTCAATGTGCGTCTGCTTGAAGGAAAATTCCTCCTACTTCTTCTGAATTATTACTTTTCCATCCTTGTCGTCATCTTCCTTGGGTGAATAAATCTCAGTCAAGCCAATGAGGGGCAAGGGATCGGAAAATGAATCAGTGATGCAGGTTAGCAGAGCAGCATGTTTAATGACTGATGATGAGACTCCAAAACAGCAGGCACAGGAAGGCCAGGCAGCAGGACTTTGCTGTGCTGCCCAGCCTGCCTTCCCCTCTGTAATGCTTCTGTTTTCCACACACAAAACCAGATTTCCCTGGGCCCTCATAGATCTTTTCCAGAGAGCTAGAGAAGCACCTCTGGAACCATCATCCTGCACCGGTGACTCCTTTGGGGGGGCAGTGAGCGAATGAAGGGGAGCAGGAAACCCCTGTGCCCTCACAGCACCGTGATGAAGAGCAAAACACTCATCTGCCTGCAGGCTGGCAGGCAAAGGATGTTTCCCACTGTTTCCCAGAGAGGCAAAAGGACAAGAGGTAATGGGCACAAACTTGAGTATAGGAAGTTGCACCTAAACATGAGGAGGAACTTCTTTACCTTGAGGGTGGCAGAGCCCTGGCACAGGCTGCCCAGGGAGGTGGTGGAGTCTCCGTCTCTGGAGACATTCAAAACCCGCCTGGACGCGTTCCTGTGCAACCTGCTCTAAGGTGGCCCTGCTCTGGCAGGGGGGTTGGACTAGATGATCTCCAGAGGTCCCTTCCAACCCTAGGATTCTGTGATTCTAAAAACCATTGAGGCCTTCTACACCAAGGAGACCCATGGGCAGGGGACAACAAGAGATCCTTGCTCTTAATGTTCCCTGCAACTGCTGTACTAGACCAGAGCTGAAGCCCATATCACAGACAGGACAGAGCACAGGCTGTGCAAGGACTTGGTGTTTCTGCTTTGGTTTGCAGCTTTCTCCATTTATCCGATCTCACTGGGTCCCTCCTGCACTCGCCCCAGTTTGGCAGGATGCTATCAAAGCACTTTGCTGTCCTCTTCAAAGTCTGTCTTGCACTTTGAATACATGCCCCCTTCACTGATATTACATTTCTGCTGCATTTTCTGCTTCTGCAGAGTCATGTTCTCTCCCAGTGCAAAGCTGTGGCAAATTTACACTTCCTGAAGATTTGGCCCTGAAAATCCAGCCAAAAGAGCTGCTGTATTTGAGAAAAAAATCCAATATTACTATTCCAGCTGTTCTTCGCTCCCCTCTGCCTGGGGATATATGGGCACCTTATTTGCCTCATGCTGCCCACTCCAAGGTGGATGGAGAAGGTCACCTCGTCGCAGGAGGGTTTAATTTTGGCTCAGTGGCACTGAGCTGGGTTAAAGAAAACATGGAATGCACGAGGACAGGTACTCCCATAGACAAATTCATGATGGGCTCATATAAGAAATTTCTGCCACTTACTATTTCCTAGCAGATGTTACTGCCCCTTGCCACACTAACCAAAGCACATGGACTCTTCCGCTGACAGAGTCTGCAGCCATGTACGTAGAATTTAAACATGCATCAATCCTTGTTCCAGAAAAAATGGCTCAGGATGGTGACCTCTGGCCAGTGGCCAACTGGGGGCAGTAGCCTCTCAAAGCACCCCACAGACTGTGCTTGTCACTGCCTCAGCCACCATCAAAACTGGGACATGCGATCACTGCTACAGGACCTTGTCAAAGCGGTCTTAAATGAGCTCTGAAGTTCAAAACTGAATGCAGCACTTCACACAGAACCTTGATACATCCTGTTAATTACCCACAGAAGAACAAAACTGTGATAATTAGAAGATCAGATAATGGTGCCTGGGAAATACCAGAGCAGCAACAGCAGAATTGTTGGTTTAGTAATGAAATGCATGTAAAGTATCCTTAAATACCTCATTAACAGCTGGGGTGTGATTCCCAGTGCCAGCCTCAGTGTGTTAACAGCAAAAAGACACATGGAACTCCAAGATGAAATGGATATTTTCTTGCCAGTTTTGTTATATTTTGGAAAATTAGTGAAATGAAATTGTGTGGGAAAAGAGTTCTCCATTCTCTTAATGGTGAAAATCACTGAGCTGCACTCCTTCATGTTATTTAATTTTCCCTACCCTCCCAAGAGATGCAAGAAGAGCCCAAAAAGCCTTGAAAACCAGAGCAAGGAAGAGGAGGAGAGGATCTGGCATCACTGCCGGAGAGTTCCTTTAGCCACCAAATGGAAACTACCACCAGAGAGATATCTCACACTGACTTTGCCCTCAGCCCTGCAATCTTCAGGAGGAAATCACACCAGGGAAATGCATGAAGTGGGAAGGAGTGAATGAAATAAATAGATGGTACAGGGTACCTGTAACAGGACATTAGGGCAAGTCTTCCAACAGAGACCAGGTGTTGGAGCACTCTCTTTTTCTTGTATACCATTTGTGGCACCTCAAAGAGGCTCCTTTTTCAGAAATACCTGGCTTCGCATCTGCTGGAAAGTGAGCTGAATTTGGGCAATTAATTAATCCTTTTTGGAAGCTTTGGCTGTCCCACCATAGGATATTCAGAAGAACAAAGTCTTCCGTGTCAAGCAGTCTGGAGTTGGTAAGAGCAACACTTAGAATAAGTAATCTGTGGTTAAACCAAAAACAAATAATGAGAATAGCTGCATCATGGGTTTTAAGCCTCCTTAAACCAAACTAAAGGAAAGAAAGGGGTAGGAACAACAACCACTGAAGCAAATGGAGGGGTTGTCCATGTCTGGAAATGTTACAAAAGAGGGGTTGAGCACAAAAGCCAAAGCCACCCCTGCAGATGGGTTCCCGTCTCCAGTTTGCCCCAGCTCACAGCATGCGCGGCCTCAGATGGGCGAGCTCCTGCTGGGGAGGACTGCCTACCCCTCTCTGGTTTTGTTTTGCTGAATGTGATACTATTAACCATTCTCTTTCAGAGGAGGGACTGTGTTTGGGTCATTTTCTGGCTGCTTGGCTACCCTCTGGCCAGACTTGGCACCGTGGCAGTACCAGGTCAGTGTCTTTGGGAGATGTAGCTCAGTTTTTAATCCAAATACTCTACAGACTTCTGAAAGGGTTCAAATACCACACAAGCAAACAAGCTCAAGAAACTACAGGACACAGTTCAGGACAAAATCACAAGCAATCTGTCATTGAAGGAGATGGGCCATGGCAAAGCATTTTCCAGTTGTGTCCAGTGCACGAAGTCTCCCTCAAAGGCGATGCTGTTGTGAATGTGCCTTTGCAGCCCCGCATACACGACCGTGACTAAGGCCTTTTTGTTGCACTGAATCCTACTGTCACTCCCTGGAGAAGCATTTGGTCTTCCTGTCCAAAGTCTCTCATTAAAGTACCAAGCACTTTGTAGCTGGGCAAAAGAGCTCATCATGACTATTCCTCAAAGCTCGTGGAGCCCAGGAAATGCTGAACAGCCTTTCTTCAGCAGCTGTAGATACTGCTTATAGCTTAAAATAGGAACATAAACCAAAAAGTCATTTGAGGTTTTTCTTAAATCACTGAAGGCTGTGAAGTTGCCAAACGCTTGCTCTGCTCCGGACATACTTTGATAGCCAACTGGCAGAACATTAGGATTATGGGATAGAGATCAAGATACTTAATCATTAGCATCCTGTGTCTCCAGCCCGTGATTCTAAAGGTAACATCAGTCAGTACTTAATTAAAAAGTGATACAATTTCAAACTTGTAAGCCAGTGTTTTGGGTTGGGTGAGATTGCAGAAAGGGTACTTTCCAACTAAAGATTTCTCCTGCTCAGCAGATTTCTGTCCAGAATATTCTGTCTACTTTACCATTTTTGTGAGAGGCCACTGAACTGAAAACATGCTTTGGACAAAAGAGCAGCAGATACGTATCTGAGAGTGGTACCTATAAATGGGTCTGACGCTGTAAGCTGTGACCTGATGGACTCCCTGTGGTTACCCTGGGCATCTCTTCATGCACAGCTTACAAACTCAGGCTGATCGGATCAAATCACAGTGACTTAGCATCTGTGGCACCACCAAGGCTGTGTCACCCATGTCTCCTAGACCAAAGATGATCTTTAAAAATTAAAGCCGCCACCACCACCACTTCCCTTCGGACTGAAACATATATACATGGTAGATTAAATGTTTTATTTTCCTCATGTTGCTACAGAAGAATGGGGATTGGCAAGTAATTTCAACACAAAAGAACAAAGCAACAGGATTAGTTCTGCTTCTTGAAAACTGTAGTTCTCAAGCAGCTCATGGAGAGCTCAGAAGGAGGCACAAGTCCCAGCAGGAGAAGGGCACAATATCGTAGCAGAGAACCAGCCACATCACTGCAGTCTCTCCTAGAAGAAAGATTTCGTTAATCAGGGGCACTACCCTTAGCTCAGTGAATACCCAAGGGGAAACTGAACATGGAACTACATATGGACGTACATACACACACATCTATATATATACATGCTCTGTCTAACTGTGCATTTTTCATGATTGATCAGTAAACACTGATTGCCTACAGTCTTTACAACGCCTGTTATGGCTCCTTCATGTGTGAAACATGAAATCCAAACCCAGGGCTGGGGCTGTTACAGGCCTGAGCCAGCCAGGCTCTTTTCTAGCAAGGGGTTGTAGCGAGTGGGAAATCCAATGCTTAGTTTCAGTGCTAAAGTGGGTGAAGAAAAATATTTTCTTGAATCTTTCTCAGAACAAGGGAAACAGCAGAGAAGTAAGGTCCAGCACAGCGAATCCATACACAAGGGTCAAAAGCTCATCTGCCCAAAAGAGCTTTTCCAAGTCCATACTCCAGAAACACCAGGAGATGAAGTGCTGGCAGGGGACCTTTGGTATGTGCCTGTCCTCAGGAGATAGGCGGTAGCTCAGATAGCCCCATGCCCAGTATTTAATCTTGGCTGGCTCAGGACAGCCTCCAGCATGGTCTGCTGGCTTTCTGCATCTCCCTGCAGCAGTACTGACCCCTTGCTATAGACTCTGTGCGGGGCTGGGTAACTGCACCAGGCTGCCTTTGCAAGTCTTTGCTCCAGATACCTGCCTGATCCATCCCACCCCTCTTTTGGGTGTCCTCCATTTTTCTGACCCCAGGAGGAAATGATCCAACCAAAAGTGCTCAGCAGGAGTAGGCTGTGAGCAGCCTGCTTCACCTTGGGGAAATGTGCAGAGCCAAGGCAGGCTCTCGGCCACAGCAGCATCCGCCACCGTACGCGGGCTGTGGGAGTCACAAAGCACAGCACAGACCTGGCATGGGAAGTGATCCCTCCTTAACTTGCATCATGCAGAACAAAGCAAGGTCAGTCCCATCAGCAACAGGGGATCATCTTAGTGTTATTTACCAGGCAAGTTACCACCAACCTTTTCTTCATTATTTCACTTGGTCTCAGGGAACTCCGTTGTTTCCAGATGGATATGTGATCTCCAGGACACCGCATCCCACCCTCAAGTGATTTGCTTGCCTGTTACCCCAATACCACCCAAAACTAAGGCATAAATCTTCCTAATTCTGACATGTGCCTGTGGTAATCCCAGCTGTTGCGTAGGACTGGGCATTGGCATAGTACGGTACTTTAGCACAGACAGTGTTGTCTTCCTCAAATGAAGCTTACCTCTTGCTATGTTGGGTCAAACTGAAGTACAGGAAAAGAAATGACACTGTACCTGGCTATCTCTTTTTCAGAAGTTACTGTGCTTTTGTTTCATAAAACTTAAGGTCACTTCCAAGAAGCTGACAGATGCTTTTGGTACCACAGATTTTGCTGCTGCTGCTGCTGAAGCCTGATGTAGGCTACTGGGTTACCATACAAGCTGGCACAGAAATGTAAAGCAATAAAAAGCTTAGCAGTCATAAGGCGCTAAAGAGCGGAAGGAAAATTGACTAATTAAAAGGCTTTTTAAGCTGTCCCATCAGGGTTGCTTTATTTGAAAACCGTTTACTGAAAATGAGCATTTCCTCTCTAATTTGTGCTCCTTCACAGGGGATTATCATCTCATTGCCACAGTTTGCATGGCTTGCCTCTGTCTGTGTGATGTGGCAGAGCACGCTTTTCAGGGCTACCTCATCTGCACCAAAGAGGCAAGTTGCTGGCGTAGGGAAGGTGGAAGTTCAAAGTTGGGTTTACTGATAATTTCTGAGTTTAGTGCTGCCTGGAGCCACAACTGTCCTGCATCCCCTCTTCTGGGTCATATCAAGGGACTCCACATCCCAAATAGCACCACGTAAAAGACTGTAACTTGCTGAGGAGGATAAAAGGTCCATAAATAACGTGGCACAAGAGCTAAAAGCTTACTCTTAGTAGGTGTCCCAGCAGTTGTCAATGGTTTGTTCAATAGCCTCAAAGGGAACACTCCCATTCGTCAAAGGTTATTTCATTTGGCGNGCTAAAAGCTTACTCTTAGTAGGTATAGCCTCAAAGGGAGCACTCCCATTTGTCAAAGGTTATTTCATTTGGCACTTTCGGGAAGGGAATGTGTTTCTGGGCTTTCCTGTTACCGGTGCTGCTGACTTGGTTTTACATCAGGCAACACATCAGGTATTTTCATCCAGCCTTTCACACCAGACACGAGGGACTTCTGTTCCTGCTCTGAGCAAGGCCAAAGCAAACGAGGTGCAGCCAGGGCTATGCAGCTGCAGAAAGCTCCAGGACACTGTAACTCCAATGACTTGGCTTCTAGTTGGGAGTTGGCTTGGCTGGTTGCAGGAGAGCTTCTCCAGATCAGGTCAATCTGCAAAAGACTGATACTCTCTTGGGCTCAGATCCTCAGAGAAACAGGCTCATGTGCCTAGCGGGGGGGTTTCTGATGTGCCGAGCACTTTGGTTTGTGGCTGTTCAGACCTCTGAGGCAGACCAAGTTGTCTCTTTGTGGGTCCCCAAAATCAGAGACTGCTCTCTTAAAATGCTTGTGAAGGTATCTTCCAGTGAGTGCTCTTCTGGGACAAGCAGGGATAAATAAGCTCCAGTCTAAGGGCCCTGCAGGAAAAATGCTCAGACACTCTTCCACATACAGAGGGTTCTCCAGTGGCTGTAGCTGTGACAGTACAGCATACTGCAAGCAAATTATCTTATAAGCGAGATGCACAATGTTGAAGTCCAAGTCAAACTACCTAGAAGCCAACAAGCACCAACTGTCTGGATGACAGCACTACATAAAAGAAGCCCTAACATGCTCTTTTGATTATTTTGCGCTTCAGTAGCAATTGGAGACCTCAGTGGAGCTGTGCTCCAGCATGCCAAGCATTATATTAATAAATGTCATGGGCTGGTCCTTACCCCAGAGGACCCAGTGTACACAGACAAGGCATATTCTGAGAAGGAAGCAGAGATGCAGAGAGAGATGACATGACTGCCCCAAGGCTGAACAGTAGGTGGCTGGTGGGGCAGAGATCTCCCAGCACCACACTGCTCTCCAGCCTCAAGAGTCCTGGCTTTGTGCACCAGCAATTGGCAGAGGTCAACCACAAAGCCCTGCTCAGTACCTGAAAGGCAAAAGTATGCGTCTGCCTCACATTCCATTTCTGGAGGAGGTAGGAGGGGTTTTTTTGTTTTTCTCATTGACTTTTTTTTTTTGCTAAGAAGGTTTCTGTAACTCTTATAGAGACAAAAAAAGACAGTTGCCAAGCTCCATGTTCTTCCAGAGTTGTGTACACATCCACCACGTGGCCAAAATACAGGTGATCCCCAAGAAGCGACGTTTGTGTGCCCACTCCCAGGGTGGGATACCAGAACCTCTGTCCTGTGTCTCAGTGAGTGAAGACACTCCAGACACACAACTGGCTGTGTATCGCTCACTAGGCAGAGGCACTGGCATTTTTTTTCACTTGCCTATGTGAACAGCTTCAAGAACCTGCTGGGAAACAGGTGAGCTGAGACTGGGTGACACCGAGACTGCCTGGCTTGTCCATCCCAGTGTGTACGGAGCTGCCGGCATGCTGGTAGCACTGAACCAGCCACGGGGGGAACAGGAGGCAGAGGGGAGCACGGAACTGCCTCGAAAAAGGCAGCAACACCGCAGCATCCATCCTGAAGTCATTTCAGCTCATTGAATCATTTCGCTTCTAGTAATCAATATTTAAGGAAGCCTGTTCTGGAAAAACAGTTGTGGACCAGACTCCTTTAAGTATTCTTAGTCTGTGGGCCCAGGGTCACGAGGCAGGGCCTCACATTACACTAGGCTCATTGCCATGGCATCAACAGGGGATTAATTAAGTGTAATTGAAAAGCACCAGCCCAGCTGTTTGTAGATTTGTATGGCTTATGCCAGAGTTTGGACAGCAAGAATCACCCCTCTGTGTGCAACATAAAATAAGCTGTAAGAGTCTGAGGACATATATATTAGAGCCTCTCCACAGCCCAAACATGCCAAAGAGTTACTGGCTTTCCTGTGGACATAAATAGTAAACCCAGTTAATCATTACTCCCTCGGTAGGTGCTAATGATACACTTGGCTTTCTGGCCATGTTCTGGAATAAAAAGGAGCACATTATTAATTACAATCAATGTATTCATTACACTATGTGGGACCTGGATGATGCTGTTGTTCATTTTAAATCAACTACAAAATGTGATTATTGCAGAACTTAGCAAGTCAAATGGGTTTCTGAGGTAACGTAAGGTAATTAACTGTTCTTGCTCTTGCAAGATTCCTCTGTTCTTGCAACGTCTGTATGGACAGCAAACATGTGGAATTGCTTACACGAGGATGTGGATGAAAGTCAGGTCTTTAGCACTCTAGCCGTCAGCCCTCCACCTTAAATAACCCATGAGCCTCATTATACTGGACAGATTTATAGGGGTGAAGATGCCAAAGTAGCTTGTAGAGTACCTAGCTAATACCGGGCATGACACTGGAGAAATGCCTCACGTGGTGCCTGTTTCAGCTTGCAGCAAGGCAGACCCATGGTTTTCCAGGCTGCAGAATGATGGTGATCAATCAGAGGGTGACCTGAGCTAAAAGAAGGCAAATCTGCAGCTGCACATGCCAAGGTAACAATCCCAAAGGAGACAAAGGAAATAAATAAAATGAAATAAAGACGGTGCAATTAAATTTTTCTCACATTAACTGCATCACTTTGAACACAGAGTTGCCGAATATGATTGCTACTAGATAAGGAACAAACAGTTCTTCAGTGTGTTCCTCCAAATCCACTTCCAGTGCAGGCAGAAGCACAGAAAATAGCACCAGTGACAACTGAGAACAAAAACATATATATATATAAAAAAAAGAGATAAAATGACTGATGTATGAATTTAATGTGAATAATGAAAAAAAAAGGCATTACAGGTTTCGTTGTTATAGATATTTTCATAGTAGAATGCAACACAACATATAAATCAATGCCATACTGAATGCTGGACAGTTGTGGGGTAAAATCCATATTGCCTTGACCCTTGTGAAGGAGCCCACCTAACTCCCACAGACTGCCTCAGGATGGTGACTGGGACCTCAGGCAGAATATTTCCTGGGAAAAGCTGCTTTGCTCTACCCTGATTTTTTCATCATATTCAACAAACAGCCCAAGTTCAAAAACCGAAGAAGACCACCCTTCTCTCTTTAACTCAGGGTTTAGGACATCTTCCCAGAAAACAAGACATCCCTGGTTCAAATCTTTGCCTCATTCAGCACAAGGCTTCAAACTGAGGGTCTGGCATCACAAAACAAACTCTAAGGTACCATGGTGTGGGTAACCCGCAGTCCCTCCTGTTCACAGGAGCAGGAACCAGAGCCTGAAATTAGTTGTTGAAAGGCTAGGAGATAGCGGGGTATTTTTTTCCTGTGGATTTATCATTATTTAAGTTACCTTACAGAAAGCAGAAGATGCAACATGTGGGACTGAGAGTGTTTGTGAGATCTTTCTCCTGGCCCTCAAGAGTATGCTACCTCGCACCTGGTGGCTAGGGCAATGTCCTCACGGTGGGAGGTGCAGTTCCCAATTCCCTCGGGCGGAGGAATCAGTCAGGCCCTACGTCTCCCACATCCCAGCCCCAACCTTACTCGTTACAGCTAGCAACCATGGGCTGGGCTGTAATACCCGAGCCTAACCTTGCAAAGATGCTTTAGCTCCTCAAACAAAGAAGTTCTTTGTGGATGTCAAGGCATCAGCTCTTCCTGAAAGGTTAAACAGGGCCTCGACTCCTTCAATTACTTGGCTTGGAGACAATGAGCTTTAGCAGGCTAAGCAAAGCTCTGCATGTGAAAACAACTGAACTGACATGTATTTAGTATGTTGCTGGCTTCTCCTCCCAGAAGCTTTGATCAATGTTCAGAGAGCAGGTAAAATGTGCAGTGCATGCCCAGAACTAGGATGCCGGTGGCAGTTCCAACAAGACACCCAGGCAAAAAAACCTCCTGATCGGACAAGAAGGGAGGTCTGAGATGCAAATAACAAATACCACACAAATCCTCCCATCTGCTGATCTAAAGAATTCTGCTAGTGGTTCCTCAATGAGTTTTGCAGCCACCATGGGAGTAAAGTATCTTCTCCATTTTCAGTGCCAAGAGACTGAAGCTCAGAGAAATTTGGCGAACGCCACAGAGCAAATCTGCCATGCCTGAAAAGAGCTCCAAACTTTCAGCTCCTATTCATGTTTCAGCTCCTTTGGTCTTGATACCTCTTGGTGCACCAAGAACAGGAGCTCCAGTGAAGTTACTTGTAAATATGACTGGAGACCACATCGGCCCAGTCCTGCCCGTCTAATCAAGTCCATCTACTGTGTCCCTTCAGAGCACTGGAAAAACAGGATGGCCTCTGGGGTGCATAAAACCCTAAGAGAGGTCTCCCTGGGTATTAAATGACCACTCTTACTTCAGATAACACCTTTGTATTACAATGATACCTTTAGGATTTAGGAAAACTGGGGTGCAGACATTGGAAAAACAGTGAGATACAGAGGGGACAGAAATACCAGCAAATAAAGTGGACCAAGACCCATTCTCTGATTCTGAGGTCAACGGCCCACCAGATCACATCTGTCCAGCTTAGGTACCGGCAGTGGGGTGGCCACATCCGAACCACTAAGTGAGACTGGGTGCAAGCTGATCCCCAAGCCACGGGCTGGACATTGCCTGAAGGACAAGAGGAAACAGGTTCAAGTTATGTCAGGGCAGGTTTAGATTGGATATCAGGAAACATTTTTTCACTGAAAGGGTTATTAACCATTGGAATAGGCTGCCCGGGGAGGGGGAGGATTCACCATCCCTGGAGGTGTTTAAGAAATGGTAGATGAGGTGCTTTTTGTCAGGGTAGGTTAATGGTTGGACTTGATGATCTTAAGGGTCTCTTCCAACCTCAACAGTTCTATGATTCTGTGAGGGTCCAAGCTGATTCAGGCCCAAACCATGCTAGGCACAGCAGCAGCAGGTCAACAGGACTCCGCATACACAAGGGCTGCAGCTGCAAACCGCCTGCATCTTTGGAGAGGGAGCCCAGTCCAGCTCCGAGTGCTCACACATGCTGTGAACAGACTTCTAGGGTTATCTCTGCCAGCAAAAAGCATTTTTATTTCCAAGGGCACAACAGCACCTTTGTCGTGATTTAACCCCAGCCAGCAACCAGAACCACACAGCCATTCACTCGCTCCCCACACTTCCCCAGTAGGGCAGGGAGAAGAGGGAGAAAAAAGAGAGAAAAACCCTCATGAGTTGAAATAAAGACAGTTTAATGGAACAGTAATGGAAGAGAAAATAATAATAATAATGGGAAAAGAATATATAAAATAAGTGCTGCAATACAACTGCTCACCAACCGATGATTGGTTGCCCAGCCTGTCCTGAGCAGCGATCACTGATTCTTGCCCCTTGGCCAACCCCCATGTGCTGAGCATGATGTCTACGGTATGGAATATTCCTTTGGCCAGCTTGTCCTGTCTGTGCTCCCTCTCAGCTTCTATGGGAAGCAGAAAAAGTCCTTTACTTAATATAAGCATTACTTAGCAACAACTAAACCAATATGCGTTATCAATGTTATTCTCAATACTAAATCCAAAACACAGCAGCTATTATGAAGAAAATTAACTCTATCCCAGCTGAAACCAGGACAACCTTCTTGCTCACAGCAGCCAGCTCTGTGGTCTACCAGCAGGAGGGAGCCCCTACAGCAAGACTCCCCAATCTGCTGTTGCCAAAATCAGCCAGATTACTTTAATATACCAGTGCTGACTGTTCAAACCCATGCAGATGACTGAAGGTGGTGAAAGGCTGTTTGTATGGTCTTGTCCAGCATCAGGGCTTTGGAAATGATCACCTCCAGCAAAGGGACAGTCACCTGTACCCTGAAGAAGCAATAACATCTTCAAATGACATAGCTGACAGCAAAGGGAGGGTTTGCTTGTGCCCCTGCTGCTGGGGCGCTGGCTTATCTTTTCCAGTTGGTGAAAAGCACTGGGTCAATTTTTCTGTAAAAAGAACTGTTGCAGCTACAACATGGGCAACAACACGAGGAGAAAATCCAGATGGGACAGATACATCCAAAGGCACACACTACCTTGGCAGGGGTCAGGTTGAGAGCAGGTTAAGCTCAATTGTGGTGGTGATTTGTGACAAATGGGATTGGATTGGTATGAACTGAAATAAATCGTATCAAACAGACCACTAGAAAGCTACCGAAATGCAGCCTATTTCAGCCACGACCGATCCGATTCATAGCCAAATTAGCAACCCAGACAGTTAAAAGCTCCATATCGCATTACCCATCCAGCCCAGCAGCTATCTTTAGACACAGCAGGAGCTCTGTCTTGTCTTCAGACCATCCCAGATCTCTGGGGGTGAGTTGGAGGAGGCAAGAACAGGAAGGAGGAAATGTACCATGAGAAAAATGAAGCATGTTTAGTCTTGTGGGCTGGATGTGGAAAAGAGATCATAAAGGATCATAACCAAAGCGCACTGACAAAAAGGAAACATTGGACCTTGAAAAGATAAATAGATTTAATGGTGGTGTGAAAGTATTTTTAACTCATGAAGTCTTTCTGCTGCTTTATAGCATATCAAGAAGGGTGGATACTTTTTGGTTTTACTTCCTGCCTTTTTAAAAGCTCATCTTCCCAAGTTTTATTTGGCATATTCCTAAATAGAAAGGACAAGATCTGAGATTTTACTAAACTCATTCTGAAAGTATCAAAGAAGTATTTTGTCTTCTGATTTGAACTGCCACTGTTGTACAAGTGAAAGCTGGTCTAACACAGTGCAAAGAAATAAAAAGCATATTTATGCTCAGATTTCTGCACCAATGTAGCAACATGCTTTAAAGACTGGTTTAGAAAATGGCATAAGCAAAGCCATGTTCAAATTGATTTCAGCAACCTGACCAATTTGATGAGGTTAATGAAGAGGCTTTAAAATGCAGTTTTTAAATCAGTGCTAAACTGCGTGTGTAAGATGCTTCAGAGGTTCTATGAAAAACTTCCCTGGTTTATCAGCAGGCTGCTGCCATTTGTGCATGTCAAAGAGCCCTTTGAAAACACGGGTTTAAGCAAAGCCAAAGCCAGACTGTCAACAGCTAAAATAGAGCTGTTACCTAATCTGCACTATTAACTGCAAAAACATGTGTTGCCTTTGGGAGCAGGAGGAGCAGTTTCAGAAGTGGCTGCCCCTCGCTGCTGGCCACCTCTCTGCCAGAGGTTTCTGCTCTGGCAGTGACCGTGTTGGCAAATTCAGCACGTTTGTGTTCCTCAAAGCACAGAAGAGGCTGCTGTGGCTTGGTCTGCTTGCAGAGGCAGTCCTAGCTAGGACATCAAACTGCCTGCTGGAGCATCCTGTAATGCTGGATGGGGCTGATGCTTGGGGAGCAAAAGCACCTTGAACTGCTCAGTCAAGAATCACTGGAATCCAGCCGCCAGTTCATTCAAACGGGAGTGCCACCTTCATAAATCATGCTAAAGCATCCTCAAGTCTAACCTTTTTATTGCTTATACCTAAGATGCCCCCTCTAAAGAAAAAGAAAAAGAAAAAAAAGGATAATTTAGCTTATTTTATCATCAATCCCTAGCAAGCTTCAGAAGAAAATAAAATTTTTAAGCTGTTGGCTCCCGCTCCTTGTAGAGAGACACTCGTAGTCTGTGGGACAGCTGACTTCAAAAGAGCACCAACAACTTCAGCTGGCTGAGAGTATGGCTTTGTAGCAGCCCACTGCTGGTCCCAAGGGTCTCGTGATCCCCCAGCCAAAGTCGCTTACACGCCTTCCCTTCTGGCTCTTTGTTCTGGGCTCCAGCCCTGTCTCTGCAGCAAAGCTCTTCCCCATCCCGATTTGGTCAGCACTGGTTTATTGACTGGGACAGAGGTCCCCCGCTTAAAACCACCTTCCTCCGAGCAAAAACCATGGGTGAGAAAAGCCCAATCAAAACCACTAATTGTGAAATTCAAATGGCATCCGAGGTGTGTCCTTGTCTTCTCACCATGTCCTCAGTGGTGGAGTGAGGGCAGCTAATCAGTCTCCAGCCTGATAGTGCTGCAGTTTTGTTGGCCAGTTCCTGAGAGGAGTTTCACCCGAAATAGGTGTTTTTAAAGAGTCTAGCAAGTTCTGGACCTGTCTGTTGGTGATGGCAACATTGCAGGAATGTACTGTCATGGTATCCTCATGCTAACCATGAGGAAGGACTTCTTTTTGTGGGCAAATTTGCCTACACACAGATCCTTGAAAGTTATACACAGCAGGGTCAAGTCTCTCCTTACTTTTAGGCTGCATGCTCCAAAGATCTCCCTAACGACAAAAAGCTGAACTTCAGGTGTCTGTAGGAGACATCTTAGGAAAAACAAGAAAACCCACCGAACTTGGAGGACTCCTGCCACCATGATTACCTTTACCACCACCAAACAGGATCCCCGAATGCCACAGCCCAGCAGCTTTCCTCCTCTCTCACGCTTGTTGCTTGTTAGGCTCTCATGACCATGTTCTCCACTTGAGACATAAACTTTCATTACTTTTTCTCCTCTGAAATAGGGAGTTGCTCCTGTTCCTAAAATGCAACAAAATGAAGCAGAGCTTAAGTGACTTTCAAAATTGCACAGGAAAGCGCAGGTAGAAACTACAACTGCAGTTCAGTCCTACCAGCCCGATGTCCTAATTGTAGGACCCCCCTTCCTTCCAGATGCTCAGCTTTAACAGGAAGCCGAGATAAAAAAGAGGTTTCCAGTGCTGCTGTGCCCCACCGCAGCCTGCTCGGCACAGCAGGAAGCACCATTGTTATTCCGAGATGGGCAATCCCCACACATCCATCTCTGCAGCAAAAATACAGCCAGTGTCAGCAGCCACAGCCAAGGACACTGCTGATGAAGATGCCATGTTGAAGCGGATGTCCGGGATGTTTGTGACCCTCAGGGTTTGGGGGGGGTGGTGGGGGGGTGGTGGTGTCTCTGCACCTGGACCAATTCCAACACAGAGGTTTACAGTCTTCATCTGCCCATCTTGCCCCCTTTCCTGGCTCCCGCCTGCCCTGTAGTTGAGGGTGCCAACATTTTTGCTTGTGTGGGGAAAAACAGGGACAGAGAGGAATGTCCTTTGCAACACATGACATGAATGGGAACACTCTGCCTCCATTCCCACCTTCCTCAATTGACTTAAACGACATAGATCCTATAGCAACTAAAAAGACGTGGGGGCCCTATCTGCTGCCACAGCCCTGGGAACAGGGAAGCTCTGGGGACTCCAGGACGAGATGCAGAAACAGAAAAAAATCCAGTGCCTGGATTCATGGTGGCTTCTTGAAGACCATCGCCGGGGTGCCAGCACTGTGCTGGACTCCAGGACTATCCCAGGTGGGCTTGTGGCCCCTTCGCACATTTGAGCTCACGCAGGTAAAATTCCTGCTGCCTTCCAGCGACGGTTGCATTTTTACAGCGTGCAAAGCAAACAGATCCCTGTGTGAATGAACAGGCCCTTCTGCCAAAAGGCTCAATCATAGAAGCAGTCTCATCGGCCTTGCGGGGGCCGACCCGATGAGTAAGGACTAGTCCCATGAGTAAGACCCACGGGACTGGACGCAGCTTGCCATTTATTCTTTTTTTTTTCAAGTGCGTGCAGGCCTGCTAAGGCTGACCTGCAAATCGGGAAAGAAAGCAAACATTAAAGGTTACCCTGTCCTCTCTTCTGAGACAAACCCCAGGATGCCTGAGGCACTCTTCTTTCCCATCGTACTTCCTTGGTCTCTCCAGACAGCCCCAAACTGGGACTCACAGAGCCCTTGCCTGAAATGAGACCATCGTCTGACCATTTAGACGAGCCGCACCAATTCCCCAGGCCTCATTTGCTCTCCTTGCTTTACCTGGAGTCCCTCCAGCGCAGCAGTCAACGTGCTAAACCCCCTAGCACCTACTCAGACACAACCTTCTTTAAAACACACGTGCAAAAGCGTTAAAGCCTGCACGGAGAGAAGGGCTGGAGCTGGGGGCAGCCAACACCACCGGCTTCCCTCTGCTCAGAGACCCCCCTCCTTTTTCTGAGTGTGTCTGAACAGAGCCGACCTCTTGCTAGAGCTACTCTGATTAATCATTTTTCCTTTAGAAAAGTTTTTACTGCTCCTACAGCAACTGCGTAAACCCAGGCGAGGCGAGTTTGCTGGAGGTGGGTGTGCAATTCACGTTCCCTGCTATTTCAGTAACTCATTCCTAGCAGGACCTTTACAAGAGTCTATGTGCGCCAGGTGTGACAAGGAACGTAACGTGACTTCTGCAGTGTCAGCAGCATCGTTAGCTTCCAGGAATGAAGAGCAAACAAAAGCACATTGTAAATGCTGGTTTCGCAGGGAATGCCCCAAGATAGGAGCCACTGGAATTTGCCATGTGCTAAATCACAGTGAAGATGTGTTTGCATTCTTCCTACTCAACTTTGCATGCTACTCCCAGATTTGTTATCACCAAATAACATATAAATGCAAGCATTATCAGCTCCTGTATGTACAATCATTTAATTTCCGTATCTCTCTGAAACACCTCCTGCTACACAGCTGACACAGGACAAGAGAGATGAGAGAAAACATCAGTGGTGACACTGACCTAGTAAAAGGTTTGCTGCAGCCTGTCTGTTTATGGGGGATTACTACAATGTGCTGATTAAAGAGATTACTATTATCTCTTTATAAGAGGTTTATCTGCAGTGATTGTGTGTACGTAAATACCTGACTGCAAGTAGCTGGAGGAAAAGCTATAGCCAGATAATACCAGATCCAAGAGCAAAGTATTTGGGATGAGTGACAACAAATCTCTTACAAAGCAAAGAACGTCTAGCCAGATGCCACTAAATCACAGCTAGATACTATTCCATCTCACAAAGCCAGTGCCCAATCCCCATCTGGCAAGAACTGGCAAAGCTCCAGCAACCGTCTGAAGAGCTGGCCTATATCTGGCAGAAATCCCATCTTTCCCTTCTGCTTCCGAAATAAACCAGGCAGAAAAGTCAAGAAACCTAGCAAAGCATCAGAAGTGAGCTAATGGCTGTTACGGGTTGAGGTGGGTTGCCATAAATCAGCTTTCAGATTAGCCTCGGAGAGGTCCTCCGCAGAGGTAATGACATATTATGCAGCGCACACAACACGGCTGCGGTAGGTCATGTCAAATCTATAACGTTGCAGACGTGAAGCGGGGGGAAAATCCAGACCCATACTTTTTTACATGTTATGTGTTATTTCAGCTTTAGAAATTAGAGGTCACATGAAGGTGGTGTCAAGCTCACCTCCAAATAAACATCACAAGAAGCCAGTTGGCACCACTGCCAGCCACAGACCGATGGAAAGGGCACCCCAGGCAATGGGGACGCAGGGAGCCAGAGCTGAGGCTTCGGCAGCAGCTGCATTATTCCCTGCTGCCCTGACAGAGCTCTGAGACGCATGTCCCTCCTGCGAAGCTCTCCCTGTAAGCAGGACGCCTGGCCCAGTTGATGGGTACCCTTGGAGTCGCTGGGGGATGGAACTGTTTAAATCGGGGTGTTGCAAAAACTGGGACTTCAGAGCAGATCAGTGACAGCCAGTTGTTTGTGATCATCTCTTCTGGCACGACTACATGGGAAAAGGCCCCTTTTAACTCCGGGCTCTGGCAGAACAGTTCTAACAAATTTTGCCGCAGTGGTTTAAGACATCCCCTTTATCTTGCAGCGTGTCCAGACAGACGGGGCTCACAACTGCACCCCGGCTACCCAGCTCACAGCACAGGGGATTAGCCTGTCCACCACGCAGGCTCTGAGGCCAGCCGAAGGCACCCACACCGCTCTGCCACCATGTCACCTCATCCATCACCTGCACCAGTTCAGAGGGTGACGACGACGGAGAGGATGGCACTGAAAAGTCAGTGACAAAAATCACCCCGGCCAAGCCGAGAGCTATGGTGCACACCTCGTCCTGTTTGAGGTTTGCTGATGCAGCGTTGTTGGTACCCACGGCTCCTGGAAAGTCCCGCTCAGGAGAGGTTACCTGCATCAGAGGTCACTGACAGCCCCAAAAAGCAGCAGCCACGCTCATTACAAGAGAGGAGAAGCATCCAGAGGAAATGCCAGCAAGATGAGGCCAGTTCAGACCTCAGAAGAGACAGAAAGATGGATCCTGGGCTCTCACAGCTTCTAGGCTTTGCTCCCATGTGTTTATCTTCAACACCTCTCACTCCTGGGTAGCCCCATCCGACAGCCCCAGGGACAGGCTCCTCTTAGGCAAGAGTGGTCCCACTCCAACCTTGACCTGAGCACTGGGATGTGAGTCAGATGAGGTGGTTTCAGACATAGTCCGGTCATCATCGTTGATTTGCCTGTCTGCTTGTGCTAACTGGTGGCAGATCTCAAGCTCAGGTGACCTGGCACATAGAGGGAATTCATGCTCACCTTTCCCTCCCCAGACCCTCTCTGCAGCCCATGCTTTGGACTTCTGGGTTCCCACAGTAAAGCCAGTTTCTTCCTCCCTTTTCCAGTTACGAGGGGTATGAGCAGGAGGTGGAGTGTCTCAAGAGAGGCTGGTAGGACCAGGGACTCATGGACCGCATGCCGGCAGCTCCCTGTGCCTGCCCTGCCCGAGCTCCTGGGGTGGGCTGAGCCCAGGCTGGGTTGGCAGGCTCTCCTTCAGACCTTCATCTTCATCAGAGCCTCCAAGCCAGCAGAGAGACAGGGTAGCAGCCCTCAGAGCTGATCACAGTTCCTCAGTCCAGATTCGAAGGCCATCGAGTTTCTTTGTCAGAGCTGGGAGCTGAAAGGGTAGATGTTTTCTTTGGGAAGCAGGGCCTAAACATAGAAATACCTTGAAAGCAAGCAGTTATTCTTATCTTCTAGTTCAGTGAGGGCAAACGATTTACGGTTGCCTTTGTCTCCTATATTGATGAGACACGTTTTTCCCTATCCCCTTAATTCTTTCCACCTCCCATGGTCAGCACTCCTCACTTCTGAAACCTGGCAGCTCTTCCCTGGGCTCATCCAAATCTGCTGTCCAGACTCAACTGTGGCACGTTCTCTTCCTCTTGCTTGCACCGATACAGAACAAATCAACATCTGCTACCAAGCCTTGTGATAAAAGGGAGACCCTTGCAAAAAGAGTCTCTAACACTGAATGCAGAATTTTATTAGAATAAGAAAAAAAAATTATTATTAACACTATTCTGCCTTTCTCCATGCTCCTGCCAGAGACATACCCAAATTACTCCCATCTGCCACCCCACTGCAAATTTAAAAGCAGCAGTAATCCATAGATCCTTGCAACTATGATTAATTCTATCTGGGAAGGAAGAAAACCTCAGAATTCAATGAAGAAGTTACCACATACAAAAGAGATGTTGCCTAATCGTGGCCCACTTTTTATTTTATTAGAACTATAACACTGAAATTAGTTGCTAATGTTTTGAGGTCTGCCTTTGATCTTAATAATATATGTGGTGAGAATTGGACAAATCGGTAATTGTCTCCAGCTGGAGAAAAAGCAGTTGGAGGAGAAGCCATTTCAGGATCCTCTGTAGTTGCTTAAGAAAATCCTAGGATCAGGGACATGCAAATTTTACTGGGGAAAGGAACAGAGGAGGGGCTTGCAGTGTTGAACAGAAAAATGAATACCAATTATTTTAGGTAGGCTAGAAACTGAAAATGCTTGATTTTAATTAAATTCAAGAACACGAAAAACTCAGTTTTGGCCTTCCCTATCTGCAGTGAAAGCCAATGGCTGAGTTCAGAGCTGCAGGTGACAAACCTATCCACAAGGTTTGTCAGAGCTGGTACCAAGAGGGAGAAGAGACACGACAGAGAATTGGGTTTGGAAGTCTCTGCTATATGAAGTCAGGCGTGTGGACGGAGACGTCCCTCCGAGCCGTGTCTGTTAATCACCTCCATACACCATTCTGAGTGGAGTTATCCCAAATTCACCTGATGAAACTTTCCTGGAATCTGCCAAATACTTAAATCATAGAATCATATAATCAATAGAATAAATATTAATTTGCGCACAAATGCATAATGCTTTGTAAAGGAATGTTTTAACCATAGGCTATAGGATATTTGTTTCCAAGCTAAAATATAGCGGAAAGTACACCTGTCCTGTTTCTGAGCAAGAGGGGCCCTACCCCCAAACCACCTTGTTCCTCAGAGGTGAAGAGATGAAGACTTCTCTAGTCAGCTTGGGTAAGAGATCCCAGTCTTTTTGCCCATGTTGCGAGTGGTGCCCAAATCCTTCAAGAGTCCTGCCTAAAAAAATCGTGGGAATTCAGACCACAGTTTAAACAGGCCAAAACTGCATTTCTTAACAAAACAAAATGTTCTCTAGAAAGACTCGTTAGGATCCTGCTTAGGACGTTGCAATGTAATCTTTGATTTCCCTAATGCTGGGAGCTAATAAGGACACACAAACAATAATGGGCTGATACTGCATCATCCTCCTCCTCCAACCATCACGCGATGGCTCCAGGATGTGCCTAGCTAAAATAGATGTGATTCCTTTGGTCTATCCATGTTAAATGCAGAAGTACTTTTGGAACAGCAGAAGTTATATCCTGTCAGGCTCTATTTTCCAGCAGGATTACAGAAATGCCACCTTCAAGACTACTAGCAGTCAGACTGGCATTCTTCCAACTAGGTTTCATCCCACAAACACATCCCATATGCTCTAATTTTTTGTGCTATGCCTCCATTTAATGAATGCAAATAACATAACAAAAAATAAACAAATGAAAGAAACACGCTCTTTAATCGCTTCAGAAGTTGTCAGCAACACTTAAAAACAAGCTGGAAATATTTTCATTTGTTGCTCTGGTGTCAAAAACATGAGGGAAAGATCTTGCCCCATAGGAAAAGGATAGGGCTTGTGGAGGTGGAATGCATTTGTGGACTGCAAGGAGCTGTTTGCAATTATTACTTGTAGAACATACCTCAATGGAACCACACTGAAGTGGTTTACTTGTGGTTCAAAGACTGGGTGTTGCTCATACTTTATATGTGGTAGACACTATGAGGCTGACTTGGGCAGGAGCCATCAAATGCTTCTGAACTGCTCACCCTCATAACATGCATGTCAGGGCCATGGAAGGCACCTTCAGGTTTCTTCACAATAGCTAGTCAGAGCCTGGAAGCTGTTTTGCCTCTGAGGAGGGATTTCCAGGCTTGAGTATTTGTGGTTAGATGCAGCTCCAGTCTCCTGGACTGAGGGACGATGAGCTGGACTGAAAGTTAGAGGTTCAGCTATCTTCTTGGCAATACTACTTGTCTGTTAATAACAGAGGACCTTAAAGTAAGTCTCTGGAAAAAGATGGCTGTAGCTCATATAAATCTTCAGACATTTTCAAAGAGGACATAGGGGAATACGCAATAATTCACTGTTTGCTTATACCTTTCTTTTCTTGCATGCTGTGATTTTCAAATGCCAGTTCTTGGTATGTTCTTTGAGTTCCTTGGGAGCTAAATTCATCTCTGTAACTGCAAGTATATAACTATTTTTTTTGGTGTTTTTCTCCCAGCATAATCTGCTATCTCTTCAAGTCTATGGCTGTCCATTTTCAATGCTACCTACAGGGACTGGTTTTGCTGGGGGTGAGAGAGTGGGAGGGAGACTCAGTCAGTGGTAACTTCCCCATGGCACTGCCTTGAATAATGTCCACTCTGAAACACACGAGCATCTGTTGTAGCTGCCCTCCCCACCACCACTATCACCCTGCATCTGGCAACAGGGTCCTGCAGGTTAGTTTACAGTCCAAAACCATAATCATACCAAAAGGAGAGCAATATGTAGGGATGAGACTGCTATCTGCCGTGAGCCCACTCCTGTTCTGTCCAGGACATTCCCATGGAAAGCTCATGGGCCAGATGTGTTGTGAAACTGCTCCTTAGATGTTTCATCTGGATCTTCACCGCTTTTGCCGCAATGTTATAACGACGGCTCGTACCTACAGGCTCAGTGGTTGCAATTCCTTTCTCCCAGGGCTTGAGGCAACCGCATTCTGCCACTCGCGCTCCTCCAAAGCGGGCTGCCAGCAGCACAGCAGACTGACGTGGCGCTGGCTCCAGCGCCTGCAGACCTCGCCGATGGCTTAGCCCGGCCTTTGAGTCACCTCCCAGCGTGCCTGCTCTGCTGCGCTTCAGAGGCGTAACTCGCCCTCAGCCTCCACGGTGATTGCGACGGCGGGCACACTACACGCCGGCCGCAGGCTCTGCCCTTGTTTCAGACCTTCTTTCCCCTCAGCACCCAGGAGACCTTACATGCTGGTGACAGCCCAGAGGTGGGCAGCGAAGAGGTAGGCACTTTCCCTCACCATTTCCACAGAATTGCAGGAAACGGGATCAAACTGACACTTGGAGGTCCCCGAGTCTACCTTCCCTTCTGAAGCAGGGTAAGCTCTACCCACCTCGCAGCAGAGACATTTAGCTAATCTGCTCTTAAGCCCCTGTGATGGAAATCTCACAACCTTCAGCATGCTCACAGCGACGTACAAATAGAGGCAGACCACAGTTACCTGCTGCATTGCAGGTACGAGAGGGAGAGTATAAGGAGCAGGACAAGTACAGAACGATCTCTTTCTCAATATGTGCCTCCAGCTTCAGGCAATCACTGATTTAAGGATTTCTTGAGCTGGAGATGGCATCCAAGTTCTCAAGTACAATAAATCTCAGTAGATTTATAGCTTGTGATCGTATCTCCCCCCTTCCAGTACTAGTACCTATGTCTGGCCTCCATCAAAGCCTAAGCTTCATAATGTACCTACAAATCATACACATAGATACCCATATATTTGCTTTAAACCCGCTATCTGGTAATTTCATTTCATGGCATCTGGATGTTCCATTCTGAAGATTATTTAATAGTAGTTTTGTAGCCTTCCTCTACACACCATTCCAACTATTTTATAGGTTTCTATCAGCATGCGGCTGCTCACCAGTCTTTATTTCCAAGCCGAAAAGTCCCACATGATTTAATCTTTATTTGCAAGGAAGCTCTTCATGTCTCTTATAAAAAAAAGGCTGTTTCTCTTCAGTGCATAGTTATACCACACCCTTTCTTAAAATGAGGTGGTCAGAACTAAACAGAAAACCCAAGGTACAGGAGCTCTGGGGATTTATGTATATAGCACAGATCTTCAATGTTTTTTCTCTTCCTCTCCTCTCATTTCCAATAACATTTTACTATTGCTGAATGCTGAATCAATATTTTCATGGAACTTTCTCCCATGGCATGGTCTTTCTTCAATACCAGTGAGTTGGGAGCTCCCTGTTGTGTCACAGAATCACAGGATGGTTCGGGTTGGAAGGGACCTGAAAGATCACCTTGTTCCAACCCCCTGCCCTGGGCAGGGACACCTCCCATAGACCAGGCTGCTCAAAGCCCCATCCAGCCTGGCCTTGAACACTTCCAGGGATGGGGCATCCACAGCTTCCCTGGGCAACCTGTTCCACTGTCTCACCATCCTCACAGGAAAGAATTTCTTCCCAATATCTCATCCAAATCTACCTTCTTTCAGTTTAAAACTGTTACCCCTTATCATATTCTTACACTCCCTGATAGAGTCCCTCCCCAGCTTTCCTGTAGGCCCCCTTTAAGTACTGAAAGGCCACAATAAGGTCTCCCTGGAGCCTTCTCCAGGCTGAACAACCCCAACTCTCTCAAGTCTATCCTCACAGGAGAGGTGCTCCGGCCCTCTGATCATCTTTGTGGCCCTCCTGTGGACTGCTCCAACAGGTCCATGTCCTGTTGGGGGCCCCAGAGCTGGACACAGTACTCCAAGTGGGGTCTCACGAGAGCAGAATAGAGGTGGAGAACTACCTTGCTCACCCTGCTGGCCACGCTTCTTTTCATGCAGCCCAGGATATGCAGTCGGCTTTCTGGGCTGTGAGCACACATTGCCAGCTTATGTTGAGCTTCTCATCAACCAACACCCCCCAGTCCTTCTCCTCAGGCCTGCTCTCAATCCGTTCTCCGCCCAGCCTGTATCTGTGCATGGGATTGCCCCGACCCACATGCAGAACCCTGCACTTGGCCTTGTTGAACTTCACGAGGTTTGCACTGACCCACCTCTCGAGCCTGCCAAGGTCCCTCTGGATGGCATCCCTTCCCTGTAGCGTATCAACTGCTCCACACAGCTTGGTGTTGTCAGCAAACTTGTTGAAGGTGCACTCAACCCCACTGTCCATGTTGCCAACAAAGATGTTAAACAGCACTGGTCCCAGTACCAACCCCTGAGAAATGCGACTCCTCACTGGTCACCACTTGGACATTGAGGCGTTGACTGCAACTCTTTGAGTGCAACCAGCCAATTCCTTTCACACTGAGTGGTCCATCTGTCAAATCCATGTCTCTCAAATTTAGAGGATGTTGTGTGGGACAGTGTCAAATGCTTTGCACAAGTCCAGGTAGATGACACCAGTTGCTCTTTCCTTATCCATCAATGCTGGAACCCCATTGCAGAAGGTCACCAAATTTGTCAGGCACAATTTGTCCTTAGTGAAGCCACGTTGGCTGTCACCGATCACCTCGTTTTACACGTGCCTTAGCATGGTTTCCAGGATGATCTGCCAGCTCTTGCCAGTAAAGACTGAGGCAAAGCAGTCTCTGAGTACCTCAGCCTTCTCCATATCCTGTGTAATGAGGTCTCCTGTTTCCCTCTGAACAGGGCCCACATTTTTCCTTTTACCACTGACATACCTACAGAAGCTTTTCTTTTTGTTCTTGATGTCCCTGGCCAGATTTAACTCTATCTGGCTTTAGCTTTCCTAATCTGATCCCTGACTGCTTGAACAATTTCTCTGTATTCCCCCCAGGCCACCCGTCCTTGCTTCCACCCTCTTTAGGCCTCCTTGTTCTGTTTGAGATGGTCCAGGAGCTCCTTGTTCCTCCATGCAGGCCTCCTGATGTTTTTGCCTGATTTCCTCTTTGTTGGGATGCATCACTCCTGAGCTTGGAGGAGGTGATCCTTGAATATTAGCCAGCTTGCTTGGTCCCTTCTTCCCTCCAGGGCTTCATCCCATGGTACTCTGCCAAGCAGATCCCTGAAGAGGCCAAAGTCTGCTCTCCTCAAGTCCAGGGTAGTGAGTTTACTGTGAGCCCTCCTCACTGCCCTAAGGATCTTGAACTCCACCATTTCACGGTCACTGCAGCCAAGGCTGCCCTTGAGCGTCACAGTCCCCGCCAGCCCCTCCTTGTTGGTGAGAGCAAGGTTGAGCATAGCACCTCTCCTCGTTGGCTCCTCTATCACTTGGAGAAGGAAGTTACCATCAACACATTCCAGGAACCTCCTGCATTGCTTAATCCCTGCTGTGTTGCCCCTCCAAAAGAGATAAGGGTGGCTGAATTCCCCCATGAGGAGCAGGGTTTGTGATTGTGAGGCTGTTCCTATCTGTCTACAGAGGGCCTCATCCGCTCAGTCATCCTGATCTGGTGGCCTGTAGCAGACTCCCCACTGTAACATCACCTGTCCCTGCCCTCCCTTTAATCCTGACCCATAAGCTCTCGCTCAGTTCCTGGTCCATCCCCAGGTGGAGCTCCATGCACTCCAGCTGGCCACTGACATAGAGGGTGACAGCCCCTCCTCATCTCCCCTGCCTGTGCTTCCTGAGGAGCCTGGATCCTCCCATTACAATGCTCCAGTCACAGGGGCCACCTCACCATGTGTCTCTGATGTCAGTAAGATCACAGCCCTGCAGGTGTGTACACGTCTCTAACTACTCTTGTTTATTCTCCGTGCTACACGTGCCTTTGCGTAGAGGCATTTAAGTTGGGTCTCCAGTGAAGCTGACTTACTGGCTGGAATTCCTGTGTGCTGCACTCCAGCTGCTCTCCTGCTGACCTGTGATCCTGCCCTGGATTTTCCTGCCTGTCTCCAGCACTTTGCACAGCTGACGTGCCACTGTCATGTCGCAGCATGACACAGCGACAGCTGTCACTTTGTCTTCTACCCAGGTTTACTGAATTCTCCTACAGCTCTTTGCAGCCTTCTTTATTTTACAATTTCCTGGGTGATGATTTATCTTTCCAAAACACTTACAAATACGTGGAGGAGCACAGGGGTCTGTCCACACAGGTCCCTGGGAGACCCCACCGTGACCCTCCTTCTGTCAGGGAAATTGCCCATTTACGTCACCCTTTCTTTCCCAGCTATAATAACTTATTAACCCACAGGAGGACCTCTCCTCTTACCCCATGACAACTGACAGAAACCAAGCCTAGTTTCCAAGCAAAAGGCAAAATACATTATTAATGGCATTTCATAAAGCCAAGTGCACTGAATTGCTTGTGGATATCCCAAACACTGGGCGGCTTCTGTACAAGGAGTGACTGAGCAGTTCAGGACTTGAGTCTGGAAAAGAGATGAATTTAAAACGGTCATGAAAGAAGTCTACAACGTCGAGTGTTGTCACAAAGATGAAAAGAGAAGAGCTGTCTCGCTATTTCCTCAAAGCCAAGAACTGGAATGAAGCTCAAGTGAAGCCAGGGAGCCAGGGGCAGCACTAGCAACGGGAAGTGTCTCACCACACAGCAGCAGTGGATGGTGTGGATGCTAACATCTACAGGATTCAAGGGAAGCTGGAGGAGTGCAGAGAAGCTGAGGTACCAAGGACACAGAAACCATATCAACCTAAGGCTGTCCCCAAGCCAAACAGCGCTGGCAGCTGAGTGACTTTTAGGTAGAAGCCACTGGTGTAGAAACAAGTGCTACATCTCCCAGCAGACATGGGCTACACCATAACTAGTCGCTGCTCCAGAAAAGTTCTGCCAGAGAAGTACCAACTTGTCTGGAGCTGCAAATTTCCACAGGGCTTTCGTCTCTCCCCAAGCGCTCTGACAGTTTGCAATCCCATCGCCCTTGTCTTATCCCATAACCATGTAAGAAACCTGTGCAGTCACCTACAGACACTGAACCTGTTCTCCAGGGGAAACTTCAAAGCCTTCTACATATAAAACCCAAGCAACAGTGGCATTGAAAACCTGAACAGCTCCTGATTGCGGCTGCAGACATCTTTGTGAGCAAGATCCATAGAATTTCAAGGGCACAAACTACACAAAAGTAGTTTGGCTCATCAGAAGTAAAGAAAAGAAAAAAAAAATCAGTTGTTTTGTTTATTTCCAAGTATTTTTTAAAGATTCTCCTTCTTTCCCCCCTCTCAACTTGTATCTTCTCAGAGAAAAGCGTCTTTGGTTTAAATCCTTAGCAACAGCAACTGGGGCACAGAGATGTTTTGACAAGCACCGTCTCCAATTTCAGAGTAGGGAATGCACCTTTTTTTTTCCTGCCTCCCCTGTAAGGCAGGACCCATTTGCATTTAACCACCTTCCTGGTGTATGATGTGCCATACTGCCAGGAAATCAAAGTACAGCTGTAACAGGGCTTGTCCACCAGAGCAGACTGAAACTTCGGCTCCTTCCCATGCCTGCTAAGTCAGTGCTCTGACAGAACCACTCAGTGGATCCAGGAACATCCACCTTGCTCTTCTGAGACATGGTCCTTGTCTCATCCCTTCCCATTTCAGGACCCACCACAGCACATACACTGGGAACAGGTGTGAAGCGAGGGAGCAGTAGAAATCCTACAGAGCTTTCAGTCAGTGTTTACCTGCGTCCTCCTTCCACTTTGGGAAATTATTTGGCACCCAGGAACTGGGTCTATGCAAAGCATACGGCAGAGGTCTGACTCCCTGAGGAGGGCACCCTGCTAGACTTGTGCAGCGTGGGAATCGCAGGGTAGGAATCGCAGGGTAGGCTGCATGGCCATCACTAGGGCTCAGGGCAGCAGCCGTTAGAGCAAGTGAACTCACCACGCCTGAAGTGCCATTTTCCCTTATCCCGATACAATATACTCCTTCCCCTCAGTTCCACCCACCAGAACAACCCAAACCAACAGGCAACCAGTAAGGCAGACAGTACCTTGCAACTGCCACAGTAAACATACGGCCAACAGGGGCCACCTCAACATGGGCAAAACTCCTTTGATGTCAGCGAGAGCGCCGCTTGCGTCAAAGCAGCGGGATTGACCCTGTTGTTTTGGAGGCTGTGTAGGTGGAAAAGAATTGAGAAAGTATTCAGTCACAGTTCAAAGCCCCGCATGTGGGATGAAAGCCGACTTATGCTTAATAAATCTAAGAAATGATTCAGTAATAGTTCATCCTGTGCAATGGATTCCCTGTAATTAATGTAAGCGGCATCCATGAGAGCCAATACAAATTAAGTACCAGTCGTTCAAATTAACTCTCTGCCTTTGGGCTGCTTTACTTATATACCAAAGTAAGAACTTTTAATTGAGAGAAAAGTAAGTCTTTCTCAACAATCACATGCTAGTCAACCCACGCTACAGAGTTGTTGTTGAGGGATTTGGAGCATAGTCACCACAGCTTTCTGTTATAGTATCATTGCTTCTCTGGTAAAAACACAAGCGATCCCACTGATATAACAGAATATCCCTCTTTCAGTGCTTGAAATCCACATGCAAAAGGGTGTTCAAAGCAAACTGTTTGAGTAGCTTTCAAATTTCTTGCTTTATTTTGAGGCATTTGCATCAGATGCTTTGAGAGACCGACACTGAAATGCCTCAAAATTGTTATTGTTCCTTGTTTATTTATGCCCTTCTGCCTTAGGGCTTAGTCCTCCTTTCTCTGAACCCAGTGGCCGGCTTTTCTTTACTTTCAGAGACCCTTAATATTTATGGAAGAAAATAAAATCTACTACAGACAGCTTTACTTCTACTGCTTTTCAGCTTGGTGGTGAGGAACACTGCCCAGGCCCCACAGAGAGCTTGTGGCACCTTTCTGAAACACCGAAGATATTTCTAGATACACTGGCCTCAAAATACACCGACATAGAATCACAGAATGGTTCGGGTTGGAAGGGACCTTAAAGATCATCTAGTTCCAGCCCCCCTGCCCTGGGCAGGGACACCTCCCGTAGACCAGGCTGCTCAGAGCCCCATCCAGCCTGGGCTCTGAAGACTTTCAAGACGGAGCAGGAAGATTTCTCAGAGGATGCACGGTAGAGGGAAGGCTGGAAGCCCGGCTGTTGCTAGCTCTTAGGACAGTCCTGTGCTGAAGATTTCAGAGCTGTGGTCAAAGCAGCGACAGGCCTACGTTCTTAGATTCAAGCACCTTTGAACTCCGAACAAGCCTGGAAGCCAGTCCGAATTCTTGGCTTAGCCAAGAGGCAGAAATGTTGACCTATGGGAATTACACCATCTAATAAAGTAGAAGTTGGTTGTCCATATGAATACCTTACACAGAGACAGATTCTTAAGCCCATCTGGTTCTTCAGCCTTGTATGTTTTTGTATTGGTTTGTATCTTGATGCATTAGTTTAGATGCCCTAAAATGCATTTCTTAGTGTGGTGAGACAGATGAAGTGATGGATGAAGGAAGCCAAAAGTAGGCTTGTTTCAAAGCCAGAAGCTCCAAAGCTTCCTGTGATTAAGAAATTGCTTCCACTTAGCTCCTATCAGTTAGTCGTCACCAAATCCCAACTACACTACGAAAAAACCCCAGCACATCAGCACTGATAATAATTTTCCTTCCCACTATTCCTACTTAGCGCAGAAACTGGTTTGCTGTTATGACAACATCTAAAGGCAGCTTGAAGAAATTAAGGAGTTGCCTATCAAACTTCCTGTGACTGTTTCATCCTCTGAAGAGTATTGACTAAAACCACTTTACAGCAGCTGAAGGGAGGATGGGAAACCTGTTGCTGACAGCTGCTGTGGGTCACTTTCTTGATGCAAAACATGCCTACCCAGAAGGAAGACAGAAAGGGTTCAAGACAGCTCAATGTTTCAGTGGTCCCAAGCTGCAGGCGGTTCAGACTGCTGCTCCACAGGGGCACTCACTGACCCAGGGACTAGACAGTGCCCAATTATCGGACCCTCAATAACTACAGATGCTGAGGGGTTGGGGGGAGAATCAGAAAAAAAAGTTTGAAAGAGTTTGCATTACTATTTCTACCTGACCAGCTCTAGTAACCTTGCCATGCTGGCTGCAGAAATCCAGTTTTTAAAAGACACTGAAGTGCAAGAAACCAGAGCAGCTCAGGACAGGACTGTACCCTCGAGGAGAAAACGGTGGTAAAATTAGAAGCTGGAAAGTCTTCACTGAAAAGCCCAAACCAGAACAGATTAGTTTCAGCTCTTGGAAATCTGACTTTCACATTGATAAGCTCTTTTCTCTGCTGGAATGTGTTTTAAGAGAAACATTTGGCCAGATCTCAAATGATTTTCCACCTCTCCTCTTCTCCATCCCTTCCCAGCTGCTTTACTGACTGCCGTACTAGACAGTTACTCTTTTTCCAAATGATCTTTCTCTATGAGAAATTCCTCTAATTTCATGGGGAGCGGTGGCCTTTTTGAAGGACGGAGCTCTGCTTCCCCAGATCTTCTGAGGCAAGGGGAAACAGGACATCTTGACTGAGAGGAAAGGTCAATTACTTTTCTGTGATTCAGTGGAAGCATGAAAATATCACTAGAGGCCAAGACAGGGCATTACTTTCTAGAAACTGCTTCAGAAGACATCATGTACACACCATATAACAAGGGAAGCTAAGAGAGGTCCTCTGGAAAAACGCTGGAGAGAAGGAGCGGCCCGCCTTGACTGTTTGGCTATTTCATCCTCCCGTACCCTGAGGCGCAGTGGTCTCTCCACTCGGGTGTAAAATCTCCCTTGCTTTGGTCACATTAAATATCCCCCATAGCCCTGCCCTCACATCTATCCAAAATGCCGCGACTGAAGTCAGCTTTCATTCCCACCACTCCAGGGGGGTCAAGCGTTTCTTGAATACCTGAAATAGCCTCATCTCCCCTCTGAAGAAGTTTCCATCTTCTTCCAGTTTTGACTGGATCTTCTCATGGGTTGAGAGACAGGCCGGGAAAAAAAAGGATCGTCTCTTTTGAATTCTGCTAAAATAAATTTCTCTAGATTTCACAATACTTCTGATTTCTTCCCTTAACTGGCAAACTACAGCTAATTAGTGATACTAGTCCCCAGCAACATGCAGATGCAGGATATTATACACAATGCTCTTGCCTGTGTCCGTACTCGTAAACTGAACAGCATCAGGCCCCGTCCTAAGCACCAGAGCGTGATCATCTCTGCTCTGCTTCTAGTAACATTAAAATTGCAGCAATGTAGTTACCATAGCATTGTGCAAAACTGATTTGTTGTAACCTGTCTAAAATATCTCAGATAGAGGACATATATTTGCTGTGGAGATCTGTTTAAAATATTGCCTCATATTTTCAGTGCAACAGTGTCATAGTCCCGTTGGGCAATCTCTCATTTGCATCCGGGATAGGGGAAAAACACAGTAGCTATGATGGGAGTGTTGCAAACTTCCCTTTTGATTCAGTTTACAAGAATATCAGCAAAACCCTAATGGACAAGATAATTACTTTTAACAACATTATCATTTACATAAGATTATTAAATCCTTACAGGTAAGCCAACTGCATCCTGGGCTGCATCACAAGAAGCGTGGCCAGCAGGGTGAGGGAGGCGATGCTCCTCCTCTACTCCCCTCTGGTGAGACCCCACCTGGAGTACTGTGTCCAGCTCTGGAGCTCTTAGTACTGGAAAGACATGGACCTGTTGGAGCGGGACCAGAGGAGGGCCACAAAGATGATCCGAGGGCTGGAGCCCCTCTGCTGTGAGGACAGGCTGAGAGAGCTGGGGCTGTTCAGCCTGGAGAAGGCTCCAGGGAGACCTGATAGCCCCTTCCAGTACTTAAAGAGGGCCTACAGGAAAAATGGGGACAAACTTTTCAGTAGGGCCTGTTGTGACAGGACCATGGGTGATGGTTTTAAAGTGAGAGGGGAGATTCAGATTAGATATTAGGAAGACATTTTTTTACAATGAGGGTGATGAGACACTGGAAGAGGTTGCCCAGAGAGGTGGTAGCTGCCCCATCCCTTGTAACCTCGTGACCCAAGGCTAGGTTGGACAGGACTCTGAGCAACCTGATCTAGTGGAATGATTCTAAACATGTGGTCTTTATGACCCCCTACTGTATGCACTTCACTTGTGATAGAAAGTTGCAATATTGCAAAGGTCAAAACACCTAAGAAAATATATTTACACTAGTAGTCCTGGTAAATGGAATGGACATAATATTCATTACTGAAGTCAGATGATACATAATTTGAATGCTTTTGAATGTTGAACCTTTTGTGCAAATGTATACAAAGTAATGTAATTGTGCATGTACGTAACTGCACGTTGCAACTGCACTAATGCAGTAGTAAAAGTCTTGAAAAAATTATAAAACACAACAATCCCCCACAAAACACCCAGACCCTTACTGAAGCAGAGCTAGTACAGGGGTACAGACGCACACAGAGCAGCAAGAATAGAATTTTGGGGGGTGAAAGCAACATTCCTTCCTGCCTATCACCAACAACGTGCACAGGAGCACGTGCCTGCCCCCTGAATCCCCCCCATGCACTTTAATGTCACAGCTCCCCACATCTCCAAGTTTATACAAATCCGTTGTGCTCAAGACGTGCCTATACACAACCTGACTACTATTACCATTGGTGCTCATCCTCAAATCTGTGCTAAATCTGTACAAATCTGTACTATAGATCCTGATATTAATAGAAAAACTGGAGCGTAAAGATAGGCGCTCCACAAGAAATAGCCAGATGTTAAAACAAGAGATAATAAGGAGACAGAGCAGCTTTGGCAGAAACCGCTGTAGGGAAGGGAAGGGTGGTTCCAGGAATTGGGAGTATAAATTTTGATTAGGGCTGGGCTGGTATTTCCCACTTCAACTGCCTAGTCTTCTCTTTAATGAGGAAACGGGATTTTCACTTTTGCCCCACTCAGAGAAGAATTAAATGGGAAAAAGCACTTGCCTTCATAGGTAAGCTGACCCAAATGTCACTTGTAAAGCATGGGAACGGTAGTTTTTTAAACTCATACCTGGTCTTGCTGTAAAATTATTGTACTTAAAACTCTAATTGAATGTAGCTGTCAAAGGAAATGCAGCACTTATCTCTGCAATTATTTCTTTCAAACAGTAAGAGAAAAATTACTCCTTTCTGAACATGCTCAGGGTCGATCTTCACTCCTTGTACGTGCACCGCAGTCTGAAACACTGAGCAAACAAAGAACAGAAGATGAGATCCTGGAAAACATGGTCAGCAACTGCCACACATTTCTGAATTTATACTAGTATGGATGATTTACAGTCATTGCCGTTTTCATTCATTTGTACAGAAATCAGTTCAATTCAGAATCGGTGAGGTTGGAAGGGACCTTTAAGATCATCAAGTCCAACCTACCCTGACAATTTACCTTGGCTGATGCGTGAGCGAGCAAACTAGTCTGTACCACAGGATGCCCAGAAGTATTTTGTACAGAAATGCCACTTACTGTACAAACACAGGGTAATGTGTGACATATTATCCATAGAAATTTGCTGCTAGGCACCATGTGGATCAAGGGTGTGAGCCAAATTAAAAAACAAAGGAGGAAGGAAGTGATAGTAAAATGCAGTTAACACAAGCACAGTCATCAGAGAGAGAAACAGGACAAAGAGAAAATGCCTAAATTATAGGTGGGGGAATGGGTGTGGAAATTAGCAATACCCAGTTTTACACAGAATGACTTATAAACTGCATCGCAAGGTTTACAGTTATCCAACTACAGAGTCTTTAAAATGTGGGAATTCTTTTTCTTCCAGTTGTGTAAACTACAAGGTCTGCTAAACCTGATTGTTTTTTGCAGGCTGTGCTATAAATTGTTCATTTTGGTAATAGGACTACTTCTTCACGTTCAGCACAAAGAGTCAGTTGTTGAGTTAAATCGGCTTTGAAACACAGAGATAACTATCAAGAGCTGAAGTTTATTAATAGATTTATGCGCTTTCATTCAGCTTAAAAACCCCATACTTCCCAAGATCAGACGAAATATATTAGCTATGGAGACAAGCCAAAAAAAGTATTTAATCTTCATGAAAGAGATAAAAAGATAAAACTAGTGAGTGATTCAGTTGAAGGATGGGACAAAGGGGGAAAATGACTCCAGTCGATTAATGCTGTATGCCTCTTCCTTACGCCCTACAACCATTCATAGAGCCACTGGGCTGGAGAGGTCCTCTAAAGTTCATCAATCCACTCCTCCTCCTCAAGGCAGGCTCCACTATACCTGTGGGGTTCCTGCAGATCTTTGATCTGACATCCCAAGTCTTTTGGTGGACATTGCACAACCTCCCCAGGTAAGCTGTTGTACTGCTTCGCTCTCCCTTCTGCATCTGGAAGTTGGTCCTTGCTTCCTGGAATTCAAGTCATATTACTCACTTTTCCATCTGGAAATATGGAGAACACAAATATAAAAGGCAGCTGCAAAGTAAGATGGAGTAATTTGAAAATGTGTTACACCTTCCCTCACAACTCCTCCCAATGCTGGTAATCTCAAGATCCATACTTAAATGAACCCCACGAGTATAAAAATGTGTATGTATATTTTTCACATACTTGCTACTTATGCAGGGGAATATTTTAACTCATATTTCACTATTTTGTTCAGATATTAAGAACCAGCAGTGTGGTACAGTAAATTCTTTCATTGTTTTCTATAAAGTGATGGATGCTCTCTGTTTCAGACAATTATACCAGCCACAGGAACACAGCATGCTTCTTGGCTTGGTAACAGCATTTTGGAAAGAACATTACACAAATAGTTTTGGTCCAATGTTTGTTCAATGACTAATAGCCCATCTGAAGTAAACTGCATTACTTGCGGAGTAAAAAAGTACTGACTCATCAGATCCAGCTCTTTTCTTTATCTCGCTAGGATTTCACTCACGTTTAACATCTATAAATTTATTTATAGGGAGTTTTAAAACTGATTCTTTCCACTAAATTCTCATATGTATGAAACAATCAGGTTTTCCACAAGGCTACAGCATCCGATCACTCTTACCTTAGGGTATGAACCTTAAATGTCAAAAAGGATCCCAGCTGCTGCTCAGCTTGTAGGAATGGCAATACTGGATCAATACTGATTCCTGCAGCATGGAAAATGACGTACCATTGAATGAAAAACAGTTGATGCAATCAGGCTGATAGCCAAGAAATGCCTGCTTTGGTTGCATTTATGAAGTTAATTGGTTGCAATGATGTTGCATTAAAATGTCAGCTTCTACTGAAACTCGCAAATCTTCCCCCAGATAGCTGCTCAAGGACATTAACCTGCTTTATCAAACTCAAGAATCTAAACATGCTTCATGTCGGGTCCCTGTGCAGGACCTTAGGGCTCTGCTACCTCTCCCCCACCTTGCCGAGGGTTTGGCTGTCTATGCTGCAAGCCAGCTCTGGTAACAGCATGGCCAAACAACGGGGGACCAGGCTGCTATGAGAAGAGAGGTGGGAGAAAGACCTCTGAGCAGCCTTGCTTTGCCTGGGAGCCACGTCACCCTTAGTCCTCACCTAAGCTACATGTGCCCATGGCCTGCCCAAGCGCTCACTTGACCTTGGACCTGCCATGTGGTAACAGACATGTCTCCGGGGTCTGTTGGTTGGACCTCATTGCTGTCACCCTACTATCTTGTTGGTAACTCAGGACTGCACCTCCTGTCGGGAGGTCCCCACCTGCCTTCCCTGATAGAGCTGCCCTCTTGCTGCTCCTCCATACCTCAAAAGCAAGGCTTGCAAGGAATCTCCATCCCTGTTTCACCAGAAAGCACTTGGGCTCAAATGCGTGCCAGGCAGCTTAGCACAGCACACAGACTATTGCTCATCTGTGCTCCAGAGCTCCAGCGCTGGACACCCTGGAAGAGCCATGCCTCACCGTTAGCAAAACGCAGACTTCCAACACTTCTGACCAACGTGAGCAATGCCTAAAGAACAGCACCCTCTTTCAAACATTTAATGGTCAGATCAAGGCCAGGAAACCCTCTTTTCTGGGTAACGCTGATTCTAACCACCTGTTGGTTCACTGGGAAAAGCACTGTGAGAGTAAACATTAGTTCAATTAATTTATTTATTTTATAATTATATGCTATCTTCTTGCTTTAGAGACATGCTGGCTATCCCTCCGCCTATATTAGAATGATGTGTCCTTCCTTTGGGAATACGGCTACAGCAGGAAACACTTTCTGTCACTACAGACCCATTTTTGGCTAATTGTCTCTGGTCTTCCAAAATCTACACGAGCCACTAGTTATCCAGTAGAGCACGAATTCAGTCATAGCTGAGACGGAGACTGCACAGTCCTCCTCTTTACCTGCTTTACCTCTTCACCCTACACAAACGCCCCATTCCACCACGTTCTCAAGCCAGCCCAGCGCACAAAGGGAGAAACTGCTGAACGAAGAACCGCCCACAGGGCCGGCATTCCTAGGAAAAGACAAGGAGACGAACTTATGACGCAGCACAGTCTTCCTCCTTGGAGGGGCACAGCACAACCGGCTGTTACATCTGTCGTTCACAAATATTCAGATTCTCGAGCCAACTCTAATATTCTCATTAACAAATGCTATCTGTGACCTCCAGTTTTCTAGGATTGTTCTTCAGGATAGCTGGTACCTACTACTCACACTTCTAATTAGCCTTATTATAGCAAGATTATATACAGAGTGAGTTTATACACATTGTACCAAAAATACAGCATAATTACAGGCAAAACCTGCAGTGCTTTGGGAACCCCAAACAGTAGAGACCATTGTAGAGTATCTGCTAAACAACATAAGCTACTAAAAGTGCATCATCCCATCTTCCAGTTCCCACATTGGCTTTTTATAATTTGCAAATCAGTCAAAGTCCTGTCTTTCCAGGCAGCTCACTGGTTATGCCTAGTATATATTTAAACACCGTTGAAAGTGTATCCCAAATATCCTTCATGCGAAACAAACGGTGTGTTAAGCAAAGTATGTGCCTTTTCTCTAACAGTATGAAGTATGTTCTTTTAATCATACGGGCTACAACCTAAATACATGACCAACTATCATAACGAGGTACTCTAAGTGCATGAAAAACAAAATATACACTGACCTAAACCAGTGTCAGTCAGGAGAATCTCAAAACAGAAGAAATACAGCTTTTTCTTTTTATTGTTACATCTGTCGTTCACAAATAAGTTAACGTCTTCAAACTCAGTTCACTACTACCCTGCAGATCAACTGCGTTTTTGTTTTTTACGGTTCTTGACAGCCAACAAAATCATTGCTGAAACTGGACGCCTGAAACCACAAATGCACCTCCAGCTCTTGATCAAACATCATGGGATTTAGGCCTACCACGAGAAGGAGCCAAGTCCTCCGAGTTCCTGTTCTTACAGTGCCAGCTCTGTCCACCTAATCCCCAGTTCTCCCTGTTTCAAGCAGAATGGTGGCAAGTTTCCACCATTAACCTTTCCACATTCAGAACAGCCACGTACATGAAGCAAACACACCTGAACCGCATGCAGATAATTTCTAAGAGATAACACAACGCTCCAGGGGACAGATGCTGCACTGGTACAAACTTTCACTTGTCATTGCACTTGGATTTCAAAGGCTTGCACGCTATCAAAGGACAAGGCTCCAAAAAGGGGGACATACCCTGGAGCAACCACAACTGCGTTACATTTTCTCAGTGATTAAAGCAAAGTAATAATGGTACTTCTTGATATACAGCATGGGTGAGACTGACATTAGAATACTGGATAGTTCTGTGTTAAACAGAAGGCAGGAGAAGCTTCTGGGCAATGCAGAAGTTTGACAGCTAAGAGGTACAAAACAGGTATGGAGAGACTCATCCTTTAGTTGGAATGCAAGGACAGAGAGGTGATGATTATAATGTATGTTTTAAAGATGAAAACACCAGGTGCAAAAGGCATTTTCAAATGAAAGGAAACAATATAACTGAAAATAGAAGGAAGGAACTAAAGCAAGTAAAATTAAATCAGAGAGAAGAAAATAAATTTAACCACGTGACTGATTATTCTACCATCTTAAAAAAGAATGCAAAAAGCATCAGGCTGTGAGAAACCAAGGTTTTTACTGAAATAGCTGCAAAAATTCTATGGTAAATACTGTCCAGGAGACCTGATCAGATTATTAACCTCTCAGGTTTATAAAGCAAAACACTCAAGAAATCTCAAAGTCTCTTAGTAAGATTCACAGTGACAGGGAGATTTCACTGATTCTTGTTGGATCCAAAGTTTGCAGTTTCTTGGATTTAGCAAAAAGACAATTTCTAAAGCCCTTTAAAAAGCAATAAACAAAGCTCCTTTAGGATCAAAGGTAATTTCTTTGCTTAAATAGTGAACCGCTTATGTAAATGATGGGTTTGCAAGATAAAAATCAAGAAGAGATGCTGTATCCTGGTTAGCAATAAGCATTCTGCTGGGAATCAAAAAGAAGATACAGAAAAGAATCAATCATTTCCTTAACATAGGTTCTAGTTTTTTAAGTTATTTAACTAAATTAACTTTTTGAGTAATAGGAGGCTACTGGCACGGACTTAATGTGCTTGTTATGTGAACAGGTACCACTTGATCTATGTAGAACCATGGCTGGCTTACCAAAACATATTAAACCTTGTCCTAAGGATGCCGAGTAAGGGCCATATTCACAAAATTTAACTTAGTAAGACTATGCTTCCGAGACTCCCCTTTGTACATTGGTGTGGCAAGAGAGGTTTCCTTACGGAGTGACTTAGAGGAACCTACATCAGGCATTCTCAGTTGCCCTCATGACAACCATTTGTAGCTCCACCTGGCTACTAAGGCAACCCAAGAACACAAAGCCACAGTCAGTTCTTAAAAAACCACAACTGTGTGTCACCCTTTCAAGAACCATGAAAGAAAAATTTGTTGTGCTCTTGTAAAGATACATTTTTAGACAAAATAACTTACCCTTGATCTTCTATCTAAAGAGTCACAAAGCCTTCAGAAAACAAAAATCCACAGCTCTTAAGTTAAATAAAAGACAGACAGCCTTGCTGTATATATAAATTCTTATATAAAAAACATCCAAGGTTACACAATAACCAGTTGCTGGTAATTTCTGCACAAATCAGTTCACACTGGAGTTTATAACACATCATATTTGTAGTGTCCTTTGGTCAATACTTTTACTTTCATAAACTTTTCAGTAATTAACACAGGGTTTAGCAAGTTCCGGTTTTTGTGTTCATCAATGAATCAAAATACAAATACATTGGTACTGTGTTCCCAATTTGAAAAAGTCCCTTTTTCAAATGAAAAAGGAGATAAAGGAAGTTTCTTAAAAAAAAAAATATAAAATAAATCAATGAAACGGTCGTCCTCTTCCCCGTTTGCTCTTGAGATGATTAGCAGAACGCCTAAGAGTTTTCCTCTCTTGACGATGTTGTTTCTCAGCTTCCTGCTGTTTCTTTTGCTGCTCTGACTGGAATGTTAGAACAAAAATAGACTCAGGTTCTTGTAAACTTACACATCACCTCATTGTTCAAGCATCTATATATCAAGTCAGAATTCTACTAAGGAAATCTGGAAGCATTACTGTAAGTGGTCCCATGCTATCTTATCTTATACTGTACCTGTTGATTCTGGGTATCCCCAGGCATTATCATTCCAAGTAATTCAGAGCAAACATTTAAGACAAAGACAGTGAAAAACAGAGAAAAAACCCATGTATTACAGATGAAACCCAATGTCTAACAACAAACTGTAAAATTAGACTCCAAAATTTATGTTTTAATGCCCTTAAGAAGACACAGCACAATGTGAGGATATTTAGTATCTACTTTGGTTAACTAGTTAACTACACATTTAATATTTGCACAAATGGATTTCAAAAGACAGAACAATTAGTTAAATTTGCTGAAACATACAGGTTTTCTAAAAAGTGTTCTTACAAGTTCTTGAAAGTGTCTGATATGCTGTATCCAATTCTAGAAAGACTTTACACATCAAAATAATTTAACTTCTCTGCTCCTGTGGCACATATTTTATTAATGTTTTTCCTCTTCATCAAGAACATGCTGAAAGGGTTTCATTTACATACCACATAGATGAAATGACTCTTAGAGCCACAACTACTATTTTCTTTGGAAGACTACGGCTCGTCTTCAAACTAAGAATAAATTTGAACTAGCAGACTTGAACTAGCCAAGCTCAGGCAACTGTCCATGCTATAAAATACTCTAAATATGCTATAATATACTGTAAATAAAATCAGAGCAATTTCAACAGCAGCACAGGAACAGTCTGACAGAATTACTGGTCATGCAGCTGTATTCCCAATGCATCTAAATCCGTAATCAGCAGCACTCATATATCAGCCCATCTCTCCCTGAGTTTCCCACTAAAATACCATTTAAACCTGAGCTAGAGATCTGCACGCATGGACAACATTTTGGCTGAGGTGAGATATGAACCAATTTACCAAACGTAGCAGTAAGCCCACACCAGTATCATGGTAATAAAAGCAAGTGGCCTTTAGACGTTCCTGAAATTTATTGACTCACGTTTCCACTGCAAGTAGGGAAACAAGAAACCCACTATGTGAAAATGTAAGTAGCTCCGCTCTGTCTCCAGACTTTGTCTGAAACGGTCTTGAGAAATCTTACTTAATTTAATGTTGACTGGTACCTCTAGTGTACTGAAATGGAATGATCTTGATTTGCATTTGAAGCTTTGTGGGTTTTGTTTTTTTTTTTAAAAAAGTCCTCTATACCTCCCTAGTAGTGTAAGTACTTAGGTATTTTAGAAACCCTGCTCTTTTGTCATAGCTATTTGCTATCATAAAGCATGCTGAAATTGAAAAACAGGACGGCACGCTGTAGGAACCATACTAAAATCCCCTGAAAACTAAACTGTGAAATACCAATGACAAACAATTTCCTCACTGGATCTGTCAGTTCTTGCTGGCCATTTGGGAGGCTGCCAATATATCACAGCTGCAGCAGCAAAGTTCAGTCTCAGTTCCACCGATGTATACGGTCGAGTCATACCAATCCCAGAGAAGCACAATTCTCTCCCCCACTAAATCTTTCCACCTACTCCCAAATACACCTGCACTTTAAGGAAAGGGCATCACAAAGCAGAAGCTGATGATCAGAGTAACACTAAAATCCCTTTTTTGGCTTCCCAACTTCATCCTCTGAAAAGGAGTGTCAAGACTCAGCATACTGCATCGCGTGACTTCCTACTAGCTCTCCCTGCTCCATTCCCTGGGACTTCAGAATATACACACGGGATCCGTTTATTTGAGAGAAGACCTGTAAGTCTTCTTTTGCTATTCTGTGGATGGGAGAAAAGGTCTCCTCTGTAGATGCATTATTTCTTTTTTAATTAGACTTTCAAAAATCTTTTTAATGCAAACAAGCACAATGTACGTATTTCAATAAACCAACATCAGTTAACAGCAGCAACATCACTAAGAAAAATAAATCAAAGCTATAGCATATCTCATAGAATCAAGTAAAATGGCATTCTGAACCACTGCCGTCTCTCTTTTCTTCCACCTTACTCCCAAATTTTCACAGAACTGTTAGCAAAAGGTGATCATTTATTGTTTAACACCAACTAAGAAACCTTCTGGCTCTGCACTTTCTAATTTAAGGCTACTATAAAAAAGACTGTGCTTTCAAAGCCCTGCAAAGCCCATTTAATTAGCTGCAAGACACTAAACATATCAGTTACAGCAGTTGGTAAAATCCCCAGAATGGTTACCCTCCACAGCACTGCAGAGGAAGCTGTGACCTATTCCACAGTCACCACATTTTAAATTGCAGCAATACAACAATCAAAAACAGATGAAAAAGGACATCTGCAAACAGACAACAAATGGGTAAAACAAGTAAGGTAGAAATAGTCCAATAAATTTGGTTATTTAAAATTGTTTAAGGCATATCCATTGTGACAATCTTAGCCATATTTATGACAGCATTTTACTAGCGAGAATAATATTTGACCACTGGTAAGGAGATATGTATTATAGCAAAGAGCCTCACAGAGGAAAACCAGTTTTAACTGAAGTACTTTTTGTCAGCTCAAGTATGAATCAAGATGAGTTTTCAGCTTTTATGATGTGTCCTTTCATCAGTTCTAAAGCCATTTTCTAGCAAAAATACCCCTTAAGTGTTCTACAGCAGCAGCAGATGCACACATGCATTTAACTCTGCCTGCACTATGAAGTAATCACCTGTCTGCGATCTACAAATTTCCTCAGGATGGGAAATCAAAACCCTTTGGGAAAGTTAGATAGGCAGCAGTTAACTACACGCTTCAAATGGAATTTGGCAAATAGAACAGGATCAGAGCTCATTCTTGTGATCTGTGTTAGACAAGTTCAATGACAAGGTCATTAGGAGCTCTGTTTTCATCATGCTGAGACCTAGCGACATGACCAACCAGGAGCAAGCTGGTCACATACAGCATCCTGATTGCATTTAGACCTGCAGACCAAGATCGGATCAGGCCTGGCACTGAAGTCAGGTAAGGTCACAAGCTTCTGATAGTAAGTCTGCAAATGAACTGTCAAAAGATGGAAGGCAGTATTTTCCACCGGAATATAAGATTTTGAGTGCTAAGTTATAAGGGTATAAACACACAGTGTACTACCGGAGGCTTTCATTCTCTTGGCAAGAAGCAGAAGAGTTGGCAGCTTATAAAGAAATGAAGAGGGACATTTGTTTGATGGTTCTAAAGTTCCTGTTCTTTCATGCAAAAACTAAAGTTACTTCTGTATTATCTTAAAAAATTATATATATAGCTCACCTTCTTTAATTTGAATGTTGCCTGTTTGCTGCCTACTGTGGTATCACACACATTGAGCGTGCCAAGTTTTTCTTCAAGCTTTAAACGATCTCCAAGAGTTTTCCTGCGGAGAATAATTAACATTAGTCCATATTCTTGCCATCTTTTTACTATAATAAAGGCTGATAATGCAGTCAAAACTAATCTCAATTTCTCTGAAAGCCTGAAATGCCATAAGTCTAAAAAATAAACATTCAGTAAACACAAAAGACAAGTTCAAATCATTCCCTCCAGATACTGCTTTCAGTAGAGAAACACTTTTAAAATGTATGTAAAGTTCATTGTTTTTTCTGCTAAAAAGCAACAGGACTCTGGTTGAGAAAGAAACCACACCCTTCTATTGCTGTATTTTTCTACAAAATGTCAGAAAGTGACAGAAATATTCATTTGCAGTAATAGATACATACACAAATAAAAAAAACCCAGTAAGGCTGGCTATATATATAAGCCTTCTTGAAATCTTGTCATTTCTGAATTGTAAACACTTTTGAGGGAAAGAAAATAGTCTTGACTACACATCAGAATGAATTCACCACCAAGTGAAACACTTCACTGACAGAGACAACCTACTCAGCACAAATACAAACGACTGTTCGGACACTGCGCCCGTAACAGCCTAATGCAAACAGTTTTCTAAATTAAAGAACAACGCAAACAAGCGAATGTGATAAGACAGACCCTGACCGCAGAGAGGAACTCCACATGAGCCTTCAAGCGCATGGTACTCATCAGTTAGTTTCTGTGAGCAAGCTGGTGTCGAGCCTCTCCCTTGGGCACCGAACCCCAGCATTTCTACAGAGGAGGTAGCTGCTGTGGTCAAAACCAACAGTGTTTTCAGCTCTCCCCAAACAGGACGTGCCCCAGCTGCTCCAGGTTGCAAGCTGGTATTTAACATCCCCCTTGCTGACTTCAGTAAGGCCGGCTGTAAACTGGAACAGCTGAGGAGTGGGAATACACCTTGCTCCGGCACAGCTTCCAGCACAGGGGTGCGGCAGGCAGGCAGGGACGCTGCTGGCTTCAGCCACCCACTAAAGGCACCTGTGAGCCCTGGCACGGCTCGTCCTTCCTCTGGAATGTGGGCCCTGCGAGCACAGATACTGCCACCCGAGAATACGACACGTACGATCAGACAAACTCACTCTGCTTAGAGATCATTCGCCTAACTGTAAATGAAATCAATTTCTGCAATTTGAGATGCTGCTGTCTTATTAAATTTCTCTGGAGAAGGCTAAGAGACCTTTTTTTTGTACAAGTTTTAAAGTGGAAAATAAGTCATCCTAAAAATCCAGAGGACCAGCAGCCACCAAAGTCATGGCATTTCTATGGTTGAAGGGCTCACGGATTGTGGCACGAAGTCTCTGAAGTCCACTGAATTTTGGTTAATGAGCCATTTTGCGTAACAAAGACCTTCCAGATTAGCAATCAAAAATTACTGTCAAGAATTACTTTATTTCTCATGACTAGGTACTTTGATTGTATTTTTTTTTTCCTGTAGTATATTTTTCATTGAGTACATGTAAAAGCTTGTTCCATCTGTGCGAATCGGGAAGACAAGCTAAGCCTTAGAGCTAACTATGGCAGCAGATCAGTCACCGACATCGTGGTGGGATTTCTACATTCAAGTGAAGTCCCATTTTTTCTCCCCTTTGAAAGTGAGCTGGAGAAATATGGCTACTACCCAGCAATTATTTAGCATGACTGCCTAGACAGTGCTTCAGTCAGGAGAAAAATTAAAATGAGGAGATATTAGCAAAACGCTGTGGGCTTGTAATTTTACTGAATAATTGCAGGTATGGCTGTTATTTATCAGAAAATGTGCAGACCTCAAATGATAATGAATTGTACGCACTGATACACAAACACAACAGCTGGCTTGTTTGTTTTTTGTTTTGTTTTGTTTTTTTAAATCATCCTCAACAAATTGATTCAAGGGATATGTTAACAGTGTTATTAAATGCAACTTCCCCTGCCCTACAGTAAAAAACAAACAAACAAAAATTTGCCTAGGCATTTCTTTCTTTGGTGTTACAAAGTTTTTCAGGACTTCTCCTTTTCTGCTGTTCTGCTTTAGCAATACCTAGGAATGTCAACTATGCTTTTGTTGGCTTTTGTCGACTTTCTTGGCCATCTCTGAAGATACAACTACTATACTTTTTAATTTTGCCATGCTCTAACTTCAATAACAAACCTTTTAAAGGGATATCAAGAAAATCAAAAGAGCTCTTAGCACACATCGTGATAAAAACCCTTTCCTTTTACGGATACTTTTAAGTTACTATGTAAGGAACTTATGCAGTAAGTAAACAAAGCAAAGTTTTGAATCTTTGCTAATATGTTCAGCAGGTTTTCCTGTGTAAGCACAAGAGTGAAAAAGGGGAAAATGAAATGTAGACTGATTTGAGACAAGGTGGTTTTTTACAACCAGGAGCAAATTCTGCAGCTTTCCTGCACAAAGAAATGCGTAGACTGTTGGTCTACGAAGAAATTTATAGTACGCACCACTGCTTTAGAAGTTGGGCTTGGAGCCTTGCTGAGTCAGGAACATGTCGAAAGAAACACCCAGTTTTATATAAGCCATAAACTGTTTCCTCAGGTAGAACATTATACGATTAGAGAAAAAAAAAGAACACCTAACCATTAAATGCATAGTGAAGGTATTAAGGTACTTAATTATATTGGTCACAGACCATCATTCCATAACTTGGATAAATCAAATCAAAGACAAACATGCCAGCCTCACCGGATTGTACATGCCACTACACTCTTTCCAATTTTCAGCACACTACTTGAATTAATTATTTTTATGCTGACTACTTATCACTGAATAAGGCCAGCAGAAGACATATTCAGGTATTTTCTTCATGAAATTCTATTATGTAAAAACGCTTATTAACCAAACAAGTTAGCTCACAACACAGGCTACGTCACTATGGTTACAGAATCATATCAGCTATATGTGATAAGAAATGATACCAGCTGTTAATTTTTAAATTTCCTTTAAGAATTTGAGGGATATCAACCTCCATACTCAGACCAATACATAGATGAGCACAAATTGGATCACTGAGTATAAAACTAATTGCTTGGACAAAACAAAAAAAAAAAAAAGGAAAGACAATTCAATGACAGCAATTCAGAAAAACACAAAGGATGTAATGCTGTCACGTCCATTTTTTTGTCATCCTATTCTATCCTCCATTTTCTCTCTTCCTCTTATGGTTTTTTAAACATTTTACATTACATCTCATCTGTATGTTTACCAAATAGAGTGCATCTAACCCAAGCCAGCCTAATTATGCACCACACTTTGCAAAATATTCTGCAGAAAATGATCAGCAAATCTTAAGACAGATTCTCTCTGCCCTAAAAGTAGTCTTTTTTTTAGAAGTTGTTCTGTGGTTTCTATCATCACTGATATTCCTCCATCCACTGGACAGATCTGTGGTATTTGGTTTCAGTTTTCCTGAACCAAAGCAATAATTTCTCTCCCTCTGTAAACCAGATGAAAGAATGTATTTTGTCCTGCGTCACACCATTTTAATTTTTTCTAAATGTTTCTCTTCCTTACACCTGTCTGGGCTTATTTACTTAACTTGCAGTATCCCTGTTCACATTTGAGCCCTCAATGTTTTGAATGAAATGAAACTTTAATATTTCAAATTGAGTGTCCTTGAGAGGTCAGCAGCTGAATTTGCGTAAAAGAACAGTACGTGAGTAGGCTGCAGCTGTGCTGCCTTTTAGGGAAGTATTACAATGGCAATGAGAATACAGTGCCATTTGACCACTCTCTCAGGGTCCTTTTGAAGTCACTTGCTAATATGACGATAAATCCAAGTACAACATAAAAAATATCCTTAACCTACAATGCCCTGTCAGAGTGTCCAGAGTGGATTTTCCCCTGACAATGAAAAAAAAACCTGACAAAAGTAAAAAGCTGCTTCATGTCCTGGGAGAAAAAAAAGAAAAATAATCAGAAAAAAGCTGATGGAGAAATCTAAGACTCTTAGAGTACAGAATGAGTGGGTATATTCATTATAAAGAACAAAGAAAAACCCCTGTGTGAAAACACTTGCTGATTAAAAATAGCTAAGGAAAATATTGGAATCAGTTCTACAGAACTGCTACAAATCCCAATTTATAAAAACTACTTATGTCTAGTTAAAGAGGTCTTGCAGGCACAATATGGAAATCTCAGACTACTAGACTACTGTAGAAACACTGTCTCAGTAATAGTTAAAGACCATTTTACATGATAAATTCCAGTTAAAAACTTGCATATTTAAGGGACAGGCTGAATTTTTGTCAAGTGTTTCTTCACATACCTCCACCAAATTTCCATCATGAAACAACTAGGTTGTAGAGTCAGTCATTAGTGACATACAGAAACATTCCCCATATATATATTATTCACTTCCTTTTCTTTGACTGTATAATTTCATTCTAAGTAAAAACATAATGGCTATTACAAGATCCATCTAGCCCAGCAACTTGTTTCCAACATTAGTCAAAATTCAGTTCTGCAACCAGTGTGCTGCAAGAACTTTGAAGCTATTGTCTTTCAAGGTTTTAATATTAGTGTCTGCGCTCCAAATAATAAGAGACTATTAAATCTCATCTTCTGAAGGGCTCAACTCACCTCTGAATAAAATAATATCAATGAGATTTGCAGGTATTAAGCACCTCAAAGCCAAAGCTTTGGTTTGACGTGCTCTTTACACAGTACACAATTACTTGATCATCAATTTAAGGAAATCCACATTTTAAAAAAAGTCTGAACGTTTGTTTTGCAAAAAGAAAAACAGAGATAGCGAGACTTGCCAACGTAAGGACAGCATAGTTTTCTTGAAGTTTCTAGATGACATAAAAATACCCAGATAGAATAATTTTTGTTTACCACCTTGATCCTACCTCCAAAATAGTGGCTAGTTATGCAGTATTCTACACCTTTTTAGAGGGTCTGATGAAAAACATCCAGACCACCAACATCATACTGACACTGACGGAGAAATATAACCAGTCTCGTAGACATCAGTGTTGTTAACTATGAGAGCAACAGTTCACCAGCACTGAGCAACAATCCCCAAATCTCACTCAGCATATTAATCTCTTACTCATCTCATTTGTGTTGTCTCTCTGCCATACTTTAAACATTGTATTTGTTTTACTACAAAACAAAGCCTTCAACAACTATGTCACTTTAAGTTATATTCCTGAGTTGCCAGATGTGGCTTTACTAGTAAAGCGTTTCCAAGCCAAAATGCCACTGGCCTGAGAATCGTCCACCCCCATCTATTAAAATAGCAACATTAGTCTTACTTCATTAATTTTTGCTTTTTGGCAGAGTCTTTGAAGCTTCTGAATTCCTCTCCTTCTTTAATCTCAAAAAACTGAGGTTTCAGTGATGTTTGCTGATCCTCCTTGAACCTTTCCTGCCGCTTTACTTTTTCCTCTTGGCGTAGAAGCTTGCGCTGTTTCCTGACCTCTTCAACCCAGCCTTTTTCATCATCTGAACTCTCAGAACTTTCTGCATCACTTGCTTTTCCTTCTGGTTCTTCCTCCTCTTCCTGCAGACAAAAATAGTGTAAAAATAAGAAATCACCCGCTAATTTTCTTTTCAAACCATTCCTGCAATTACAGTATGTGACAGCTTTTACATAATACAGTTGAAGAGAACTGAAATTTGAACAAAAGCAGTAACAGCAAGTGAAGCAGAAGATATATTATAAAATTGTTTCCACCTACATATTTTACGTTTTTCAAACCTATATTCATTTAGACACAATATCATTCACATCTAAAAACTAGGATAACATTATACATTAAACTTAATTCTTGTAGCTGATAAGACATTCTTGCATTGCCCCCACCTTTTCTTCTTTCTGGGGTGAAAATTCTGAATGCCTGAAACAAAGAAAAAAACCCAAACCTATGAGTTTTTCTTAATCAAATGCAAAACATTTTACCTGTTCTCGTGCTTCTAGTTCCTCTAAGAGCTTTAGTTTCCTCTTTCTTTTCTCACTTATTTTAGAAACAAGTGGGTTAAGTAGCCTGAATTCTTCACTCTGCTCATCCACTTGGAAATCTGGATTCTCAAACATGACCTTAAAACGATCATCTTTGAGAAGGCTAGGCAGATTCTGGAAAAGAAGCAAAGTATGAGTGAGTTATAAAATTCTGAAACAGACATTGGTAAAGTAAGCAGCAACTTTTTAATTAAACAAAACTCAAAACCGGTATGTGACATGTCAGTTGCTTTATCCTTCCAGGTCATGTAAAATCAAGATTTATGCTTATTAAATTTTACTACTTTCACAAAGATCAAATAAATATCATTCTAAGCTACCTGTAAGCAAGACAGGAATTTTTATGCACACTATAGACACCTTAAATACACAGTTACTAGTATTTTTGAATTAATGTTTCTCATACATTCCACCAGCTAGTCTGGAAACGTGTTGATATCTATTGACTAATCAGCAGTACCTCCAAGGCAAACACCCTGTCTGACGGGGATGATTAGACAACATGTACAACAAATTATCAGGGTAAACATGTCTTTATGCAATGCTACTACTGTTTTACTGTAAATACGTGTTTCTATACATCTTATAACACTTTTTCTTCACTGCCCACGCATACAAAATGGAACAGACAGTTTCATTCATGTTAAAGTAAAATGATCTCAGTGCAAATTATGCTACTGTTGAATTAGGAACAGTTCAAGCTACAATTTCAGCTTAGGTGAATACCTGTTGTCATAATTTTAAAATTCATGAATATATAGCTTTTTATTACAAAAAGCTGGTCTTTCAACATTGCCAAACTTATATCAGCACATTCATTCCACCCCAGCATTAAATTTTCATCGCTACCTGAGAAGTGGGAAAAAAAAAAACCCACAGAAAACAGTAAGTGTAAATTTCAAACACAGAAACTGTTGCAAATGTATGACTTGCAGTCACACACCAAAAAATGCAATCCCAAAGACAAAAATCAATTGTTCTTCCTAAGACTCTAATGCCATTTCAGGAAAATAATCAATACATGCATTTTTATGTATACTCTTTCTAGTCCACTTCATAACACAATCTGTATGTACCCCTAGACAAATCAGCCTTCATTTATTGAGCTCATATTTCCATTCGAACACTGGCTTTGTTAGTCTGCATTTCAGGTTTTGCCACCACCTACTTTCTCAGTAATTCATGCTTCCTACTAACTGTAACACACAGGATTTCATTAGATACCACACGAAGCTAACGCCTGCCTTTCATGAATGCTATATTCCTGTTGAGAACGAGCACCTATGAAGTGCTGCCTACAGAAAGCCTCTCTCTCACCAGCTACTAAACATTAACTCATTTTTTTCCCCTAGACTCCACTTAGGATAAAAATGGATTATTTTCAACATAAGGAAGAATTCCTGTTGCATAAGAGCAAAATAGCCATTTTGGCTATCTTACAAAATGTAGTTAACTGTGTACACAAAGAAAGGCAATTCTATCTTCACTTTTACAGAAAACACCTATCTTGTCGTGGTCACCACTAAAATACCAACAAATGCAAACAACAGGTCATTTCTGAACAACTTTGGTATTGATTCTGCATTTAGCTAGCTTCTGGAGTCCCACCAAGTCTGTATCATCTTCACAGTCCGTATTTCATCATTTTAAGCTCTAAGTTACTACATGTCCTTTTTGGTGCTGCAGATACAGCAAAGTTCACCTTAAAGCCACTAATTAGAGAAAGTTATTTATGAGAAACAGAAACAATGGAATTTTGAATCTGGCCAGGTAACACACACACACACAAAAACCCAAACCAAAACTCAACAACAACAAAATAATACTGCAAGCATTACTATTTCTGCGCTCCCAGTTAGAAAAGTCTCCAAAACAAAAGCTCACCTTCTGTTTCCTTTTTCTAGTAACCTGTTGCTCTTCCCCTTCTTCTTCAATCAGTTTGAGTGCAAGCTCTTTATTGACTTTTGGAAGTTTCTGAAGAGAGGAAAGCAATTCATCAGTAAATTACTCTTTTACACATGCAAAAATCGACATGCTTTACATTCATAAGTGTGGTGAAGAGAGAACTCTTATTCAGTCTTCTAACTTTTGCTGAAAAGCTCCTGGAACGGTCCCAAATATTTCTAGGTACTAGTAAAGCTATAGCACTTGGAGAAAACTAAAGCAGAACTTTTGTATCATTTCTTCGTTGCAATACAGCAGCTTTAGTACTTTAAAAGCAATTATTTCTTCTTGTATGTTGAGAAAATTCAATCTAGAAAGTTACTTGTTGTAAATACAATACTATTTTTATATATCTCTTTCCAGAGTATTATGTTTTAATGGCTTCAGTCATTTAGTTTAATGACAAAAGTAGAAACTGCAAGTTTTACCAGTGGGTTACCCACTCGAGTGGTAAATGTAATGAGAGCTGCTCTTCTACAGTCTGGTGTCAATCTTTCTCATCTGTGGTAATCACACGCCGGGGAATTTTACGGTTCCATTCAAAAAGTTCTATAAATTACTTTGTGTCTCTGATGATAAACAGAATCAAATCCTAAGTGATTACATCTCTGAGATACACTTAAGAATATATTACTCTTTATGAATAGTTTTCCCAGAAGTATACTCATTGTTTACAGGATTTACCTTTAGTTGAACTCTCTGTGCACGTGTTTCTTCTATCTTCTGCCTTATTTTCTCTCTTCTGTATTCTTCGTAGGCAAAGGGGTTGGCCATCATTTTTGCCTTTGAACAAGCAGGAGGAAGTAAAAGGAAAACAACATTAATACAGGATGCAGTCCATATTTTGGAGGAAAAAAACCAACCCCGTACCACAAAAAAACAGAAAAAAACCCACAACAAAAGCCTAACAGACATATTTTATTGTCAAGAGTAAAAATTGACAAGCGTCAGTGTCATTTACCTTATGATAAAGTCTTATGTCCATGAAAAAGCCATGCATGTATGCTCTGAGCAATGATGATCCAATGAGATGAGCAAGGCCTGGGAAAAAAGTTACAGAAGATTTCAAAGAGCTTTCGTATATAAAGAACTCCTATTCCAAGCTAGCGACTTCACTTACCCGATTCAAGACAAACAAGCACTGCCAACACAACGCATCAATCTAACAGTCACATCCATTACATCAAGACCAAGTAAAACCGCAAAAAAAAAAAAAAATCAGTTTGGCCAGCAAGAAATTTGAGCTGCTTCAGAGCAAGAAAATCCATTTTTCTTGTCATAATACATGTTACTGTGCACTTTTTAAACATGCCCACAAGCACTATGCTCCATAAAAGTTCACTAAGAAAAATTCAAGAGGATTTTTTTTTTAAACTCCATAGATGTTTGAAAATCACTTTTTTAGTGTGGTATAGAGATGTTTTTAATTAAAGAGTTTTGCCTTGGGTCATTATCTTTGAAGAATCAACATGTTGAAAAAAAACACAGTACCACATCAGGTCATAAAACTGTCACCCTAGGCCCTAAGCTAAGTAAGAATGAAAATACTTAAGAGTTCTCTGATTTTCATGTATCTTCACAAATTCCAAGACTGAGAAGAGAAAAAGCTTTTTATAGAAAATTATCCTCTACAGACCCCAAATCTTTAGAGATTAAGAATTAACAAACTATTTCCAGAACTAAATGGCAAAAAAAAGTGAGAAACTGCTGTGCATCTCAGAAAGCAGAGCTGTCTCTCAAAACTTTTTTTAACTGTTTCCAGGAAACAATCTTCCTGTGTATTCTAAAATGAGAGTACTCCAGCCAGTAATATAAAGAAACCCCAACAAATGAAATACAAAATATCCCCTAAGATGGTTCTTCATTTGAAAGCTTGCATTTATCAGGAAATTAATTTGACTAAGTTCTAGTGAATTTAAAGTAGAGTAACTATTCCCAGCCAAATCTCTGTCTAGATAATACTACATTGGCTAATTCCCTTACAACGGGGATAGGGCTCTGCAGGATACATTCAGACCATCTAGACTAGAACACTAACGCTGAAGATGCTGGTGCTTTGGACGACCTCCTCCTTGTATGGCCTCCTGCCAGGCCAAACTCAACTCCCATATTCAGAAGTAAATTAATTAAATTAAACTGGAGCAAAACATTGCAATCAAAACACGTAACAGACAGAAAAAGGACTAACTACGCTGGGAGAACAATGCTTACCTTCTCTGCTATATAATTTTCAGCATTCCAATTCCTTGAAACTTGTGTTTCTATTAGCCCTAGAATGATTTGTATTTTCTGGAAATTACGACATTCAAACAGGGTAGCCTTTGGCAGATTTTGCTGTAAGTTCCAACATACTATTTCAGGACCTCAAAAATATTTTGAAAACTAAACCAACTTCCCTTCCTACGTCTTCCATTTAGTGTCTGAAAGCACACACAAGAGATTCCTAGACATATTATATCAGTAAGTATCAATCATCTTCTTGGGATAAAAATCCAAGAAACACAAATATCTCGTGTTGCACAGGTTGGGAACTAAAGAACATAATAAAGCCATCAGTCTGGTATATTAATAACCAAGAAGACTGGAGGAAATTACTGCCAGTGAATTTCTATCAGTCCTCATATGTCACATTGGAATTTCAAAACTTACATGTGTAAATGATCAAAAACTGAATGAAGTCGTCAGCTAAAGAGGATATTCAACTGTTTTACCTAAATTTTCAAGGTCTTGTCTGGTAACAAATTTGTAGTCATCATAAACTGTGGTCTCTGGATTCTCTTCCAGTTCTTCAGTCAAGTTGTCCAAGAAGGAACACCATTTTGGGGCAGGTCCTAAAACCTGAGGACATTATAGAAAGTTATAACATTATATATTCTTACCAAAAAACCCTACAGTTAGGCTCTCAGCTACTGTGCCATAATGGAATAACAAATTAATGCCTCTGAGATCAAACAGACTTTAAGAGCAACAGAATTAGAGAACACAATTAAACCTATTGCTTGCATTACCAATAAGGAGTACTATACATTAAGTAAGCGTTATTTTAATTTACGTCATTTATTTGAGACCAACAATCTAGAGGTTTCAAGTTTAACTGTTTCAAGTGGTCCCAGCCTGACTGATTTATTAAAAGCTCCGAGCCAAACATTATAGATTAAATTATGAACCAACGGCACTAGGCAGCAACTAATCTCTATAGCACTGCTGGATCCTGAACTCATTGGGCTCACTATGCAATCATGTTAAATCCTATTCTGCCCTATTTATTTTAATTAAAACACAATAGGTATATTTCATGTATTTTTATTCAAGGATAAACCCAGACTGCATAAACAGATAATGGGAAATACTAAGAAACTTGCATATTTCCACCATGAGGCAAAGGATTTATTTGAACAATATTATGTTGCACTATCGATGTACTTTTCCATATAAGCTTCCTCCAATTTCCCAAGTTAACAATTAGCTCTCTTCACTTTTCCCTCCCGCTGTTCTGATTGAAATTCCGCTCTACCCTGATGCGCGCAGCCATACTCAACTGTTCCAGTGCTATTATTTCAGTAGGTGAGCTAGCTGGACGGAAGAATCCAACACTGCATTTTTCTCTCTAGAGCAGATCAGCTGACACTTCAGAATGTAAAGTGACCAGCTAACTCCTAGACTGGGACTTCTGATGAGGCTTCTGATTTGTTTGCTAAAAATGTACGTTAAACACTCTGATGCCAACATGACCACAGGAATGGTCGCAATTCAACAACATTTAAGATCATTGTAAAACTGTATCCTACACCGTAATACTCTACTAATATTCTAGTCCATAACACTCCAAACAATAATATTGTATTCTAGATCACCAGCGTCTCTGGATCAAGTATGATTTATCTTTGTAAGACTTCAGCTCTAGCTGAGAACCATGACATGCCAAATGAAAAAAATTAACTTTTTTTACTGTGATGCATATTCTATTCCATTAAGTAAGAGCTTCCAAGGAAAGACCTAAGATGCCATTAACAGGAAAGACTCTGCCTACTTAATGAATTAAACAAATTCCGGTGCCGGATCCAGTAATACCCAACTTAAACACTGTATTACATTCAGACTGATTTCCTGCCAACATTGAAGAAGCTGTTGTGTCCATCTTGTCTTCATCCAGATTTTAATCTTTTCAGTTATTTAGCCCAAACCCACTTCAAATCTAAACACCAAACTTTAATATTAATTAAAAAGCACTCTAAACTGGTTCTCAAGCCATTCAAGAAATCAATTATCTCTGCTTCATTACCATCAAAGCATGACTGAGGTGGAGGAATATCCTCTAAAGTTTACCTATAGTTTTGTTTTGGATTACACCATCTGTCATTCTTATAAAAACCAAGTTGCTTACAAACTAAAATTTTATTACAAGAGAAGTTCTGTTAAATGCAAGTTTCTCTGCTGAAGATGATTAGAAATGAGATTAGAGAATCCTTGACTCACGTCCATTTCTATTAAGTAAAAAGTTCCCCTTCATTCCATCTTGCTGACTCATCATGTAAAGATCTCTATCACTTCAATAAATCTCTTCCATCACTTCCATGTCTGTGGCACTACCTGCTCCAGCCTTACAAAGAGCACGTTATTCATTTAAACTCAGGCCACTCCAACCACTTAAGGTAATCCCCCCAATGTGATCTTGAATGAATAACCAAAGCAGAAGTCTCACAAATAACGGAAAACAGTTTATTTGCTCTTCAGCTGCAGCTCCACTCACTGTTCCAAGTATCCCCATGCTCAAACCCTGATATTGAGAGTAAAACCTTTCATGGCACGTAATCTGTGGCATGAAACACACTAAGCCAAAAGACCTGATTATTCGCTGTAATCTGTGAAGCAAGTTGGACAATCAGATCACAGAAAACAAGGGAGGGGAAATGAGATAATTAACGGAAAAAAGCAGTGGCAGAATACCAGGAAAAAATAGAAAGTCCAACCATTATTCAAATTTCACATGTAATCTGAAAAAAAGGAAAACCCCACAGAGATGCCTGCGTATGTTTTATTGCCTTATTTCCCTCTCTTCCACCCTCATGAAACCATTTTCCTATCTATTCTAGGTCACCTTAGGAGCTTTGCTTTGTATGTTAAAATGGAACATATTTTAAAGCTTAGGAAGGAATTTAAAAATAGAGAAGGCAAACTATACCAGCCACAATCACAAAAACATAAAGAAGTGTCCTTCTCTTGCCATAGTGATTCTTCACAGAATTTAATTGCCACTGCAGAGTTTAATGCTTTGTCATCCACTGTCAACCAACAGTCGTGGCAGGACGGTGCTGAGAGCACTCGGAAACGGCCGGCGCTGCCATTCCTGTGCCCAGGTACAAATCCAATAGCTGACGGGTCTCCATACAGTGGGCAACGCAGTGGAGACACCTCGGAGCTCCTGCCACCACTGCAGCCTGGTGTGCAGCCCCTGCCAATCCCAGCAAAGCAGTCACAAAGCTGTGGAGTTTGGGTAGGCTAATTAATACACTTGTCAATTTAGATTGGGACCGTACAATTCTGCCATACTGAAGGGAGAAAAAATGCACTGGAATTCACAGCAAGAATAAGAAAACGTTACAGAGGTAGGTAATTGCATGCAACTAAACTGACAGATCTCATTTTTACAATATTTATAATATACCAAATAGGCTTCTCTGCAAGTTTTAGAAAAGCTGCACACAGCTAATGGGAAAACCATTACTAAACGAGTGCACATCTACACTCAGCTTTTACTCTAAGACAGGAAAACCAGACATCATCACCAACAGTGATCAAACCAATATTTTTGCCGTTTTCATTATTATTCCATTTTCAGGAGGATAACCACTTCTTGAGACAATTTCTGCCAACTGCTGGTGAAGGAAGATTGTCTTTTAAAATACTTCTGCCCATCAACAGAGAAGCCTCCCCTGCAGGCAGGGGGGGCTGCTCCTTGCTCCCCTCCTTAACCAACTGGGAATAGCACCTAGAAGGTGACCAAAACATGGTTATCCCACATCCTGTCCCACCACCGCGCTGCAAGGCAGAGTGTTGGCTGGGTCACACCGGGCAGGGGACAAGGAGAGCAGCCCTCTCCTCCCCATGGGTGAGCCATGCGGGCGGACTTACCATGGGGGGCTTCCCACTGCCATACACGGGTAACGCAGACATCTCACCACTGCCTTCCATGTCATATACCAAGCCACAGGAAGCAAAGATGTGGACTCTATAATTATTAGCACCATGCCATCCAATGGCATTTTTTTTCAGACACATTAGAATGTCTTCTTTTAAAAAAAAAAGTTTAGACATAGGAAACACAAAATATCACGAGTAATCTCGCATGCAACTGAGCGGAGATGGTAAGTGCAAGGCCAAACTGTTCAAGTAAAGGAAGAGAAAAATGTTGACAGAAGAATATTTTTTAAAATTGTAAAATAACTTCAAGAAACACACTTCTTTGTATTCTATTTTACAAGACATTTAACTTAATAGTTCTGTAGCACCACAAATCTTACTGGGACAGCTCTGCATTGTCCCATTCTTCCGGCCATGCCTAATTCCCGAGCACTTGTGTCAAAAATATCACCCTGTCATCGGTCTGTAATTCCCCTAAAATTAATGAACCCTAGGACAGAGCAGGTATTATTCCCAACCCAAAACAGATGTTCCTTATCTCCAATCTGGAACACCAGACAGCACTTGTACACTTTTAAATGCCAGTCAACAATCTGGCAGCCAGCTCCGCAGAGCCCTTAGAGCCCCAGAAAAACTGGGTCTAATCCTAACTAGTATTAAACACGCTCAGCAACTTAAAAGAAACCCAGGATGAGTAGCAGCTTCCAGAGTCAGATGTCACGAGATTTAAGTTAGACGGCTTTGCATGCACATACAGACGAGTATTGTTAAGTATCTGTTTGAAGGTTTCAGGGACCAATTCTATATGAGTGAACTGAACAGTTGCTCTTTCTTTGCCAGGGAGTCAAAAGAGGTTCCAAAATCTATTTTTCAAGATGATAAATAGCAAGTCCCTGGAAGATTTCATCCAAGGCAGTGATAAACTCTTCAGCTGCAAATAAGATGTCAAAATATTTTAAGACTCAACCAGCAGAAACTCCTCCCAACCTTCAATGATGTATTTTAGCAATCAGAAATACGCAAAATGTTCACAGATGGCATATTTGCAAAGTTTACATTGACTGAATTCCCTCTAGAAGACTAACTTAGTGTATGTGGACATCATTCAACAAAACACTTTCAGAGGCTCTGGAAAGCAGAAGTATTAGCTGCCGCGGCTGTACAAAACAGCAACACACAGTGCCACTGAAACTTCACAGTTTCAGGAAAATTAAACTGTAATGCTGTATCATGCCATACCACAGTAATACAGTTAACAACAGACAAGTACGAAAATACATCATATCACTGCTCAAAAAGCTTCAATTTTTTTGTTGTCAAACGTTCTATGGATTTTAAATCAGGCTGTAAGATCTTTACCAGGTAGCAAAAAATATACTACTCTATTCAAATAGTATGGCAGTGGATGATTTACGCTGATTACAACAAAAATAGCTTGTTTTTAAGGCCTTCAACAGAGGTCTGGGTAGAGTGTATTGTGTAAAATTACTAAGATAAGGATTTTGATAACTGCAAGGCAAGATAGAAACTGGCTAACGAGAAACAATTTATGCTGAACAGAGTGTTACTGCACAGAAAGTTGGTTACAAGTAAAGCTCCAAGGACTATTAAATATTTTAATAAATATTTTAATAAATATTTTAAATATAAAGCCATTAAATATTTTCAGTAATGACTGACACATATAGTAGGAAAATGACAATAAAATCTGCTGGTGACAAAGTGTCACTCAAGAAGGGTCAAAACCTCTCAGAGGAAAAAAGCTACCTTGAAAACTAAGATGATGGAAATCGGATGAACTGTGTAATCCTAGAATCATTTTGGTTGGAAAAGACCTGTAAAATCATCAAGTCCAACCGTTAACCTACCACTGCCAACCGTTAACCTACCACTGCCAAGTCCACCACTAAACCATGTCCCTCAGCACCACATCTACGGGTCTTTTAAATACCCCCAGGTATGGTGACTCAACCACTTCCCTGGGCAGCCTGTTCCAGTGCTTGACAACTCTTTCAATGAAGAAATTTTTCCTAATATCCAACCTAAACCTCCCCATATATAGCCAAATCACTATCAGCTGTAAAGAACAGAATAGGAAAAAATGATACCAACTGATCACAAGACAGTAAAATAGTCATATAAGACCACTGTACTCGTATAGGATGGGAATAATGACTCAGGGGAGGCATCTTGTACAACTCCAGGCAATAATGTTCAGGATGTGAACGCAAGCCGTTAACAAGTACAGTGAAAGGCTGCTAGGATGATTTCTGAAACAATAATGTTGCACAAGAATAAATACATGCAAAGCTATCACAGTGACACTATAAATTAGAAAAGTTAGGTAAGCATCAGAAGAATGTGTCTCTTGAACAGCCTTTATAATAGAGATAATGAGGAAGAAACAAACAACTAATTTGCAGATGAAATCTGACACGTTCATGGAAAAGATTATACAATCTCATTGCCTGTGATAAGATGGGACTGGACTCCATGATCCAAGGCAGCTTCCCCCATTCCTTTGTTCCCATTTGAAAAGAAACAACCCAAACTTAAAGCACTTTAACAATGAGAGATTATTTCCTAGATTAGAATTTCTGTAAATTAAATACATTTTACACATGTGACTCAATGACTTCACATACATTTACCCACAGGAGACAAAAATAACTTTTTGGGGGAAACAAAGAATGATGATAAAATCTTAATTTTGGTGTTCGGGGTTTTTAATAAAATGGTATAATAAAAAACATTTTAAACTTTCGATAGGACATATTTATTGGAGAAACCAAATGCACATCTATACATGCATATTCTCAGCTTCAATAATGCCATTTAACAGGAGGAGATTACAGAAGGTCTAATGAGGGAGGATAAAAAAAAATAGGTGATCCCCAGGGTGTGGGCAGTGATTGAAATGTGCAATTGCGTTTTAAACATAATTAGCTCCCTAATTGCATAGCCAAGTTTAATTAATGCAATTACATGAGTAATTAATTACTATCCATTTTAAGAGTACTGTTTTCAATGTTTTGTTCTCTAATTTTAAGAATTAGACAGATCTCAATATGTAATAACTTTGAAAACTTTCCATCTATAAGCATTGAAAAGGCAAAAGAAGAAAGAACACCTTGTACCTCGTTAACAGTCAAGGTTACATCAATTGCAATTGGTAATACTCAAAGATGGATTATTTGTAGCTTGTAGACATGAAAAGCTGCGGCTCTCCATTCTTGTTTCTCTGCTTTCGGGCCTCAGTCATACCCAGCCTAAGAGCTCCAGAGAGCCCAGGAGATTATCTTCTGTTAGAAAGGAGCCTTGCCATCACTTTGCCTTGCTATGTTCCTATCCACTATGCTGCCATATACAATGTTTCCCTTAGTAATCCATGTGCTCCCAACAATCCGTGATTTTGAGTTTTATTCTGCCATTTCTTTCTAATCTTTCCCCCTATGAATGCTTTACAATCAACTCCAATTGCCCCCTGTTAATCTAACGAGTAATTCCATTTAATGTACTGAATAAAACTCTTTAATTCTCTAAATTAAATGGGTTTTGGCAATAAACTCAAAACAAATCTCCCATATATTTTCATTTTTCATAATTTCATTCACCCTACATTATATGGTGTAGACTTGATGCTTTTACAGCCATCAAGTAGCTCACTGGAGTGCAGCTACGACCAAGAGAGACTGAAGAGCCCATTTTTCCTCTTTGGCATATTACTGACAACAGCACTGCGTTTGGTTTTAAGCCCACACACTCATAAATTTCACTGAACTATACAACGAATTGGCTCTTTCTCTCATCCTAACTCCAGCAAATCCAGACATCTTTGGCAGATTCATTAATCAGAGAGGTTGGTTTTCCTGCCTTTCAGTATGCTATGGAAGCTGCCAAATCAACAATTTGGAGGTTTTACTCCTTAGAGAGCATGTTAAAGGAAATGTTGCTTTTAAGATCTTCCCAGAGTTAAACAAAAACTGCTGCAGGAACACGCACACATCTTCGAGGAATGAGATACTAAATCTTTCTGCCCTGGTAGTTATCAGATAGTAAGTACTTCTTTTTCTAATCCTAAGTAGTTTATCTTAATAGTGTTGGTGTTTTGTTTGGTTCTTTAAATCTCACATTCTCTGATCTGACAGGTATTGCAGTCAGTTAACCAGTCACAGGTCTGCTCTCACTGAGTATCTTCCCGGTGAAGCCACCATCTTTTGAAGGAGTCCTCTTGCTCATAATGTTGGGAAAAAAAACGCCCTCCAAGATAGGAGCAGCAAATAATTTTTCACCAAAGAAAGTTACTCCATAAAATCGTAAGTAACGTTAGCAGAATAGTTCTTTTCCTCACAAGACAGGAAGCAAAAGGGATACTTTCACAGAAGTCTGTTCTTACTCTAATGTAGCAGCTTTTATAGCATATCTCCTGTAATAATAGAGTCACTTAGGTAAGTTACTTAAACACTGTGCAGTAAGTTCAGCTGAGACTCACTTCACAAGACTCATTTATCTGCGAACATCTGCTGCTGGTCTGTTTCTTTATCCGTAATAGAAAACAGTTGCAGATCAGGTTATGTTAAGCTGACAACAAAAGGCAGCAACCACATTTTACTTTGGCCATCCACACCTCTCATTCCCTACCAAATCTGACTGCCTGCTCTTACCAATTCCTTTGCACAGGTTCTGGGACTCATTAGACCCTTCACGAAGCCAATTTACTGTTCAGTGACACAGTCTCAGTGAACCGGCACAACCCCCCTCACAAACACAACACCCCTGTATTTTGTATGAAGTCTAACAAAAAAAACCCCACCCTATCCCAATACTCTTTGAAGAATAAATTCCCCACAATGCTCTCCCCCTGCATTTGCAATTTTGACTGGAGGGGAGGCAAACAAGGTAATGGCAAGTGGGAGACTTCGTAACTGCCTTGGCCTTTTTCTTACATGAGGAGAACACTTCTACAGAGGTTCTACCTGGTCTAACGCAGTCAGAAATCTGTTTCTCAAAATATAACAGCATTTGTTGCAACACTAAGGGCATGGGCCATCAATGGACAAAATTTCCACTACTAATCGAGATGCGGGTAAGATGTGCATTGATTTTAGTATGTACGTAATAGCCTCTTACTGCAATCTAAATTAACAAGTAAGAAGAACTAAGAACAATCCAGAAATGCAAAATCTCAACAAGTCTCCAGTTCTCTGATGGGACAGGAAAATTCCTAACGGTCGTAACGGTGTGAGGGGGGACTTGCCCCTCGTGCTTTTAAGTGACCAGGAACAACAGGGCTCTCAGAGTACAAGCCAGATGCCAAGGAACGGTACAGCACAAGTACCTTTACAGTCATGAAAACAACACTTACTGTACCAGCACTGAAAGCATGACCTGTGTTACGTGGAAATTTGAGGGATGCTACAGATACAAAAGTAATGGCAAATCCAGCTATACGTCTACCTTACATAACGGACAAAATACTGGAAATCTAGGAACGCTTGAGCTTCTAATAACTCCCTACCATGGCAGCTTAATTGCTCTTTGCAAACCTGGGAGGATGATTGCTCTGTGAGTTTGTACAGCCACTGCCAGGAAACATAGAGGGAAGGAAAGGCAACTGCCTGTTGGGAACATGCAACTCCTCCAGACAGATAATGAAGATAACCTCAGCACAAACCAACCTGCTTTTTACAGAGCATAATGCTAGGGAGAAGAAATTGTATATAACTTACAAAATCATTTTCTTTGAGTGGGAAACCTCTTTCAAATAGATATTTGAAAGCTTTCACATATTTGATGGGTTTATTTATCTCTCAGGTTTGTGTGATAGAAATCTTAAAGCCTCACAACTCGTTACTATTTTTGTATGAAATAGTCATAACTCACAACACATTTGGTTCACTGAATGCAGCACAAAAGATGACAATACAGATAAGCCACAAGAGTTACTTGCCTCTGCTTTAAAATACAATGAAATAAAGACTTAGCTGAAATTATCACATAGAGAAAATTCTCGCGTGCTTTGTCTTTTCTGATCCAAAAAGCTAAAAAAGACACTAATACTTATTACATGGTGACAGACCATAGTATAGTACAAACCTTCCTTTCAGCAATCACATCTTTGCATTATCTGTGACTGACTGAAGCTGAGCAGCAACTGCATCTCTAAATTTTCAGAAACCAGGTGAAGAACGGATGGTCCAAAGAACGGAATAAATGCAACTTAATAAATAAAAAATATCTTTCAGATACTTAAGGCTTACGTTTCCTACCGCTTAAAAAGGGGAGCACACTCCCTCCTCAAAACCCATTTTCTTAAAACAAGAACTCAAGAACAGAGGGTCCCATACTACCAGTTGCTTAAGAAACAGTCACAACATGAAAACACATGTGAATCTATCAACTAGCAGAGCAATCACTTGGTGTAATTCAGTATAACTTCTGCTTTTAAGAGTTTTCTCCTTTGCTCCAAGAAGGGTATGATGTAAACTATAAAGAAGTATGGACTTAACAGTCAGCATGCTGCTATCTACTAAAAAAATAATGAAGTGCTGCCTATCATACTATCATTCACAACTGCAGTGTGCAGGGATCATACACCTTCATAACCCATACATGATGTTGAACTACTTCTTCTTCACCATCAAAAAACATCTAAAACAAGTTTTACAGGAAGATCAGAAATTGCTTCTTGATTATTGCACGTTGGTGTTTCCCTTCTATATATGTGTGATAAGTGGTACAGTGTCTCTCAGCCACTCATGGGAAATGGAGGATATCCTTTGTTGGGAATAAGCCCAGCATGTTATTTTTCAGCTTGAATGTGTTTAGGTTAAAAGTAGGAAGCTTGCATTTCTGTTTGTGAAGTTAAGCAACATTTTTCCTATGCTTGTAAATACTGCGAGATAGATAATGTTTCGTTCACCAGACATTCTTTTTATATTGTTTGCACAATTTTCTGTGTACAGGATTATACTGTTCTGGATGGAAAACATCGTTCTAAAACAATGATATACTGAAACTCAGAATTAACTTAAAGGCCAAAGATGGACTCGAGTGTCTTTTTATTAATGGAAAGTTTTTTCTTTTAACGCTTGGCAGCCCCAAAGCACAACTGTAATATGCTACTTCATAACAACCCTACTTCCCAGTCATTTCACAGTTCTTAAAATAAGCAAACTAAGGTTAAGACCAACATTTCCCATTCTATGTCATAACTACTGTACTTTTATTTTACAACATTTTTTCCAAGGGAATGAAATGTTCTTCTACACTATCTGTTGTTTCAGGATAAAAAAAGACATCTCTTAGGACAATTCAGTTTCATGGCTGCTTTCTACTTTACCTGAAACTTCTTAGGTAAGGGTTGTATTGACGGAGATGAACAACTGTCTTCTAAAAAATACAGCCTCATCATACGATCTTCAAGATGACAGCTGAGGCAGTGTTAATCCAGAACGACCTAATACTGCTAACCAAAAGACATGAAAACATCCTAAAAGAAATCAAAACCTCTCTCTAGCCCTAATGTGTTCTATTAGTGTCAAAATGCCAACCATAAATATAAAAATAATTGCATCATTTACTTCATAGCTTTTACCACGCAGAAGCTAAAAATCAGTTCAGTTCTTGCTGTAACTCTAACAGCACCCATAAACCATTTTAACGACAGCTGACTCTACAAAACATTGGTCTTAAGAGCATGAAGTACAAGGTGTGGATCGGTGTTTTTCTCTAATTGTATCCCCACCATATAAAGACCCAAGACAGAACAAAAAGACAGTAAGTCGATGAGAGGAAGGATGAGAACATGAAGTCTTAGAGTGATAAAATTGTTCTGAAAGGCCATGACCATAGAGGTAAGCATGAAGCGTGCTACACGAGAAACCTCCCACATCTTTTAAAGTGAAAAATCACAGACTGTAAGGATAGATACCTGATGATTATAACCCCTGGCACAGAACTAGTGCGACCAGACTGACAGAAAATACTAACCCAATTCAGATAAATGCTTTTTCTGTCAGTCAGTGAACTGAACACAACTCCCTGTTCAATCCAGTCACAAGTAGGTTTAGAAGCAGCTAATCTGGAAGCCTACAATCAAAGTATTTTCATCCTTAATTTACAATCCAGAACTGTTCCAAACTAATATTAAGAAAAAAAAAAAGTTGTGAACTAAGGTATTAAAAAATTGCCTTCACTTGTATTTCCTTCAGTAAAAGTTCCCTTTGCAGATTTTTTTCATCAAATATCCACTGCATTAAATGAAAACGTATGAGCTAGTAGAACCTGGTGCCTTAGTCTGTGATGATGCTATTTCAGGGTTAACTACTAAGGAAAACCTAGCTTTTTCTACAGTTTTGCTAAAACTATTTTTTCTAAATCTAAGCAAAAAACCCTTTTTATTTTTCTCAAGAATGAGCATTTTTGAGTCATATTCAGAACAAAAAGATGATGATAAACAGTAATTAAACCAGGCAAGTAGAAGACCTAAAAAAAAGGAGAAATTAAATAATTTAAAATAGCATGTATGAAAGGAAAGCAGTACCAGCAACGGCTGGTTTAGTTGAAAAGCCACCCAATGTGAAGAGGACAAAATTCATAAATATTCCTAGCAATAAAGAGATCCACATATCCAAAGCGGGTATTGTGTTAGAAACCAGACCTATTATAACATATTCTTGGAGAAACTGAATCATTGAATAGGCAAGAAATACTTGTCCTTGAAACATTTCCAGTTTATAACTCCAACAACCCTCAACTAGGAGAGTGCTAGGATATCAAATGATTTTCCAAAACCACCTGAAAAGAAGCCAGAGACGCTCCAGGATTTATTTTTTCTTAAAGAGCTTAATATCTTCTTCTACACCAAAAGTACATTGCTTCTAGCCTCAACAGGGAGTTTTCTGCCAAGACTGCAGGAAAGTAAAAAAAAAAATAAATATCCAGAACACAGTATATTACACTCAATTAATTACATGCTTAATTGCTCTCTTCTTTTAACAGCCTAATGAACAGAGCAAGTTTCAGTTTCAGTACGTATATGTAGCCCAAAGTTTCACATCCAATAAAGGAGACAGGACTGATTTGAAACGTCTGTGCTAAGATCAGACATGTTCATGTAACCAGTAGTAAACACTTAGAATAAATAACACCTCTGCCCCTTGCCTTCCACTCAGAGCATCCAGGACCTAACATGCAGGGCGTTTTCTGCACAACCTGAAAAGAGAACATCATGTATCATGGAAGCTGACAGCCTCAATTAAACTTAAGAGAATCCAGCTCATCTCAGATCCCAGGCCAGTGGACCACCATGTGTTGGTGGAGCTTCTTCCTCTCTTCACTTCGTTGGCCAGGACCTGGTTGCACTATTGACTCAACTTACGTTTCTGAGTCAGTAGTCTGAAAAGTATCCCAAGGCACACACACCTTTCATTTCAACCTTCCCGAGGCACACATCAAAGCCATATACCAGGAAGCCAGCTGGCAAGAAGTAGGTTCCAAATGTTTGCATAAACTGCAAGCTAACTATTAAACTATTGGCAAACAGCCCAATTCCAGTCAGAGGCACTTGCCCTCATTAAAGCCCAACAAAATAAAACAAAAACAAAGTCTCTAAGCTAGATGTTACCTGTGTAAAACAAATATTTAATTTTAATGGCCAGTGAAGGTACAGTTACTTCTCCTTCTCGAAGTGTATGAATTCAAACAGATTCGCTTTGGCTCATACTCCCTCCCCGCACTGTGTACCTGCATAAGGCATCTTCTTGCCATTTAAAAGCAAACCTGCCTGTCCTTTCTAGTAAACCAAAAATCACCTTCTTTTCCCTCTATTAACATCTTTGCACACAGAAGGAACAAGTGTGTCAATTATTTCTTTTTTTTTTTTTTCCCTTAAGAAAAGCATAGTTCTCTCAGACATTCCTAGCCTCAAATGTCATTGCTATATTGTTGAAAATTCTGCAGGAAAAGCTGATGCATGCCATTTAATTTACAGACAATATTATGATACCCGTTGTCAACTCTTTTATAATCCTGAAGTCCAAGAGACAGTCATTTTTTCGGTTCTGCAGTGGAAATTTAGCTTTGGCATTAACAATGGAGAGAATGGGCACATGTACACAGATAATTCAGTCAGACATGAGCTCAGTCAGACCGTACTCCAAGCTGGCCGGACAGGAGCCAGCTCCGGTTCACAAGTGATGGAGCTCTGTTAGCTCAGCGCTGTGCCCGCGCTAATAAAACCTGCAGAGAGGCTGGGTATATTGGGCTGGGCACAGTCCTGCACTGTCTGGCCAACTTCAATCAAGGACTGAGGATGCTGGGTCTGGCTGCACCCATCCGCATACACAGGCACTCCTGCTCTGCAAGACTCCGACTCCTGCACATCTCTTCTTCTCCTTCTGAATATTTTTATTGCTTATGTTGTAAACTAGAAGGCTAGAGCACAGCACCATCCGTTTGACATTTTAAATATCCTCCTTGACCATAACCATGGTAATTCCTTGTAGCTGTTCCAATGAAGACTTAAAAAGAGAATAATTATTAGCACTACAGGGCAATGAGGGGGCTAGGGCAATCGAATGGATTCTATTTACACAGAAGTCCTTCCAAGAGCTCTGAAACACAACTGTCCTTTATAGTAGTAGCATTTCCCCCAGGCATTTATTCTGTTGCGGAATTCGAGAATTCTAACTGGGTTCTTGTCAACATCTCAAAAAACAGATGGCACATTTTAAGTAGTATTCACGTCTATCTCAAAGTAAACAAACAAATAGAAAATTAAGCTATTAATTGGAAAAGCAGTGAACCCTAGTATTTGGAAAAAGCCAGAAAACTAGACTGTGAAAAGAGATCAGGTAATACAGCAAATGGCTAGTTTTATGCAGTTAGTTTTGCTCCAAACACCTATTCAACCAAACTCATCTTTGCCTGTGCAAGGAAATTACTCAGTGTTCCAAGGATGGAAAAAAAAGGTCTTAATAGTTTACTCACAAAGAAACCAAAGGACAGGTGTGCATCTCTGAGCTCAACTAACTAGCCCAAAAGATCAAGGAATAAAACTGTAACATGCACACGTTAATAACATTGAGCTTTCCTTAATAACAAATGCCCTGGAGCATGTTAAAGCTGACACTACTTCTCCATTTTATATTTCCTTCATTTAAAAAGGAGATTAAAAAAAAAAAAAACACAACAGCAAAACAGCCAACCAAAACAGATCTACTGAGCTACATACTTGATTTTTAGGAAATGCAGTAAGAAACCCTTCAATTATACAACACTACGCACCAGTCACTCTTCAGCCCTTCAGTGCCAGCCCCCCCCTTGCTTGTGAAAAGGCAGACAGGGTTAGAAATCCAGTTACTTGAGCATGAGCCTCCTGTCTCTATTTCAGAGTAACAACTTCTCACTGCCTTCAACTTTTCTATGGTCTAAAGTAAGTGCTTTGAAATGAACTATAGATTGTTGAATAAAAATAAGCCATGCCAGTATTTAAGATACCTTCGGCAGCCTTCAAACTCAAAGCCATTGACGTGAACTGGAGAAGTTTACCTTATGCAAAAAGTGAATTTAATCTGGGCAGTAGCCTTTGAATAAAATTTTAAATTTTCTTATACAAGAGTATTTCAGAAATAGAACTCATACTTGGTTTTATGCATTAATATTCATAACTTGGGTCGACTTGCATCCTTGTGGCACAGTGAATGTCAAACCCATAAACAGGTATGATCCAAACAAGTTCAGGCAGATTCAGGTACTGCTGATCAGAGAATGGTGACAAAAGAAGATGGTTTAAGGAAAGATTTGTGTTAATTTTCATTGGAATAGCCTGCATGCTGCAAAAATACTAGATAGCATTGGTCAATATTTAGGTTTGCAATATTGTCTGCTAAGTATGATCTAACATAGAGTGCTTAAATTTCTTAGCTAAAAATGACTTATCTGACTTCAGAAACATGAATTCAGTATTTGCAGAGGATTCTACAAGAGTGAGATTTCCGAGAGAGTAAAAAAATAAGTATTTTTCATCTTGATTTACAATATGTGCAAGAATACTCAAAATAATACTGGCTAACAAACATGCATTGCTGGTGACAATCAAGGCAACGGAATAACTTTTTGGCTAAACGGCAATGTTGGATATACAATTCTAATGTACTATAGCTGTGAAGTTCATACATCATGCACACTTGCATCAAAAAAAATCTCAGTGCACAATTTTCAGAGAGAAGCTGAACCTTACCCTCAGTGACAGAAGGAATGCTTTTTCCATCTGAATTACTTAAATTGAGCAACCAGTCCATTCAAGTTTTAAGAACACATGAGACTTTGAAAGTATGGGAGTTTGTCTTCCCCAATCCATTAATTAAAAAGATGACAGATAAATTTTACCCTCCTGTAAATGCAAAAATCTAATAATAAAAGCAAATATAACCAGACTATAGAATTGTTTAAGGGGGTATACTGCTGTGTTTAGACATGTACATACAACAGCTATATAGTATCTGTTCCACAAAGAAAAATGTCAACTGATGAATCTCCATCTTAAATGTAATCAAGATCATATGGGGAGGGAAGGAGACGATTCAGAGATAAACTAAACAAAATTAAATTAGAATTAATTTTAAATTGATAATCTGAATAAAGACTTCTTGGCTTCTTCACAGTTAAAAATATATTTCAAACATAAGAAATTTTACAGTTTGTCCAGAATGTGAATAAAATTAATTAAGATTTATAGTCTGGTCAGCTATTCTGCTTGTAACACTGGCATATCCATCCTACTATTTATCTCCAACCGCACCAAAAATGTCCTAGTGCACGCACTGTAGAATCAAAACCAAAACAAGAGTGAAAGGCAGGTGTAGTTTTCAGTACCATTCCCTAACACCAGAAGGCTTGCTGTTGAGTCTCCCTAAAACCAACCTGCAGAGATGCAACATACAGTTAACCTACAGTTAAGCCTTTCAAGCGAAGAGCTTCTCAAGTGAAAAGCTGCCATTCCAGTAGGGCATTGAGCAAAAACTACAGCCACGAGTCATACTTGAAGCCACACAATAACATTTCTTTGTCAGAACAGAGAATAATATTTACTGCCGTGACTACATCATTATACACCACATATTAAAGACAGTAATGAAGTATTTCACAACACAACAAAGCAAAAAAAAAAAAAACAACCTTTGAAAGTAAGGTATATGGCCCTTATTTAGGAATTCTTTTCTGATTAGCTATCAAAAACTACTTTTTCTGGCAAAGCTCCACTTGAATTTCCTACTGCCACTAGCCAGTTTTGTAACTGGTAGCAAAAGGCATATTACAGGCTTTTTTTTTCAGTAATTCAATGTTACATTAATAAATTATAATTAGCTTGAATTTATCATCAGAAGTCAGAGAATGTAGACATGAATTTGCAGAAGTAATTTTCCAACATGAATACCTAAATGGCACCAAACAACTGACTTAAAAGAGCGGTATCAGCAAGAATTTGTATTACTTACTGGTATATAATAGATATTCATTTTAGGAGCTTCATTGGCTGTCATTAGCATTCCTAAAAAGAGATTTCCGCATTAAAAAATATTAGTCACAAAAGGATAACACTACTTTTAAAAATTCACATATATACTTGAGGCATTTAATTGACATGAAGTAGATTTGTACAGGGGACTTAAAATATCTTTCCAGGGAAATAAATGGAAAAATAGGAAAACTTGCTGGCATCAAAAAAAAAAGATAAATTAGAATGGCAACCTGAGTATTTGTAAGGAAAGAATCCTTCATGGGTTAGGGGAGGAGGGGTGAAATCACATTACCTGCAGTTCATACACTACATATTCTGGGCCTGCAATGGAACAGCTAATTGGGACCCATAATAAATTGTTTTGTCAAATACTAAGGAAAAGAGGTCTGATAGCAGCACAATTGATGAAGCTTTGTTTCCTACATACTCATCCCCTTTGTTCTCTCTGTTCAACGGCACTTCAAGCAACACGAAGTCCTGACAACTGCAGGCTGCCAATTTTCATAACAAATTTAAATGGTTCATCCCATAATAATGTTTAGAACAAATCCAGTTAGCATTGCACTTAAAAACTACCTTGGTCATAAACTAGTAGTATTAATACAAGGGGGGGGTGGTTTTTGTTTTGTATTTAAACACACAACTATAGTCTAAACAAAGCCATAAATCATAACATGGTTTACACCTTTATTCATATTTCATCTTGGGAAATCAACGCAACAGTAGCTTGTCAACACAAAATGAGAGACAGGATATTGTGGCTTCAAGTGCAGTAGTATTAGCAATATTAGTCAACTGGGGCAAATGCAAAATTTGCAATATCTATGAATGTACCTAAGAAACACCATGAATATGGGTTGCAAATACTCTGAATACAAAAAAACACTGCAGAAATATTAAAATCCATAGAAAATCTCCAACTGTCACACAACTGTGCCTAAGTTCAAAATGAGAAATACTATCAATTTCCTTCTACATAACAGACAAATAAGATTAGGCATATACTTTTACATTTATCTCAATTTTGTCTTCCAACATAGATCATCACCAGCTAACACAAGAGATGGAACGTGAAGAAGAAAAGAGCAATCACGTTAGATAACATTCTGATCTAAAAGTACTGTAACATAACTGAGACTATGAATAACTGGGTCAATTACTACACACCTAGAGGGTAGAAATATAATTTACACCCAACTAGAGGAACGCAATTAACATGGGTGGAGTAATCCTTCCTACCTAATCCTTTTATTAAAAACACACAATGCAGCTTATAATGTCAGAAAACGGGGTTTGCTTTCCTGGCAAAGCAAGAAATTTGTGAAAGCTTAGTCAGCAAACTGAGGCTAAAAACCGTACCTGGAAAGGTTTGAAGGCAATTTAAGGAAAAAGGAATAATTTGTAGCATATACACATATATATACACACACACTCTCTTGTACTATATGTATATACTATACTATAGTGTACTATATAGATGACACGTTCCCTTAACTTATTAACATGCTCACTACTATTTCAGGAGACAAAACTTTTCTCCATTGACTGAATATGAATCACTAGAGATAAAAGGATAGAAATTAATTCTGCAGGTGCTACGAAGATGACAGTAAAGCGTAAACCTCCCCTTTGAGAGTCTTCCACCAATAATTAAAGGAGGGAAAAACAGTCTTCGGAACAGTACATGGGCGTATATTACAAGGGAAATAAAAGAGCAAAAAAAAAGGAGCAACTCTGTGAAAAGAGAAGTCTACTGCGCACATTTTCATTGTTTCAGCTTGTTGGTTTTAACCAATTTTTATGAGAAGAGAGACCACACCCTAACAAACTACACAGCAGTCTAGTTTGATCACTTTAAAAGAGAAATAAATGAGGACTTTTTCTCAGAGAAGTTTTAATAAGACCAGCTTTGGAATGTGGTCTTCTAAACAGTACCTTCAATTTAAAGGAACGAAAACATGAGTATGAACCAGTAGTAAATGGGAGAAACAGTTTTAGAAAATGCAAATTTGTAACTTCAAAAATTTTTTTACAATAATTGAAACAAATGAGGCACAGATTTCTATACACTGAAAATGCGGTTACATTTCATTTATATTTTACAACTTAACTAAAGCTGAGTCAAGGCTACTCAGTAAGTGGTAAACCTTTTTTCCCCAGCCCCATTCTGTGCATGTGTGATCAGAAAAAAAAGAGAATCATAACTAGTTTAAGAGATCCACTAAAGTTTATCATCATGTACTTTGGTCAAAGATACACAAGGGTTTGCTTCCCATTAAAGGTGGTAGTACTGGAGCTGGCTGATAAAATAATTAAATTAAAAACAAACACCACCAACAAAACTCCCAGAATACTACTGAAAAAGAATAATTCACATTATACTGATCCGCAGTTTAACATAAATATTTCATGACGTTTTACATTACAATTTAATTTCACTTTTCCAATTCTTTTTTTAGGCTTTTTTTTTATATAATTGTGACAATACAGTGTTAGAACTATTTAATTACTGCACAGGCAGCAGACATTTTGATGGAAAAAAGGGCTGCAACTAACACAAAGTAGCAGCTACCTTCTATTATTTTAAAACAAAACTTGATTAATACAACTATTGTAATAAAATTATAAATAGAAAACAGAAAAGTAAAATGTGTAGACATACTGCATATCAATTTTCTCAACACAAAAACATTCTAAATATAGATTCAGTGACTTCTGGTTCATGACATTTCTGAAATTGTTCTCTTCAATTTTGTTTTGTTTCAACAAAACATGGAAGTGCTTCTCATGAAACAAATTCTGAATTTTGATCCACACTAGTGAAATAAAACATGGAAGCATTTTGTTGTTTGCAATGATGAACTGCAAAGGCATTTTAAGTGAACATAAGATAATAAGGGTGAGATTAGGGTACGGTCTTTCTGAGCAGCAGTTTCACAGAAAGTGTTAAAACACAAGCTAGGCAAATATCTCTTGAGCTTCCCAAGCCATGCTGGGGCCACCAACATCCATCCAGCGGTGCTCTGAGAACGCTGGGGCACCAATGAGGGCACTGAGCAACATCCATATTGGTACCTAATTGGTATTGTATTTGCAGCTTCCTACAACTGCAAGTTTGTATCACTGAAACTATTTCTTTATTTTCAGATGTTCAATCATTATTCTTTAAATTCTGATTGAGCATGAGGTCGTGCTAGGCATCTTAAATCCTAGAGCAGCAGTATTTATGACAAACACGTAATGCACCACCTCTTACCTTAAGTCTCTTACTTTTCACCGCAACAAGTTCTAGTTTTCCCTCCTCTGCCTCCATATGATTGTAAAACACAACCTAGTTTTCATGCCACAACAGTTCTTACCAAAAGACATCAACCTGCCCCATCACAGACACTACAGACATAGTTGAAGCAAGAACAGTAAGAAAAGCAGAAATGACTTAAGGAGGAGACAGGGGACACAGGACTGGAATGCAGAGTCTTGATCACTGACTTGGATCTAGATCACAGACACGTGAAAAAGTAATGTCCAATAAGCAACATTAGGGAGACATGTGCATTTAATTCTTTCTGCTACAAAATTCTTCTGGCAGAGCCTCATGAAAATCATTTCTGCAGAAGCACCTGAGGCATGTCTACATACCACAGAGGCTACAGAGCGTCCACAGTTGACTAACAGCCATCCTTGTAGGCATTTAAACTCGACTGGTTATGACCCGAGCAACCTGATCGGATCTGAAGTTAGGTCTCACTTGAAGTTGTTCCCTGCTTTGAGCAGGAAATGTATGACCCCCAGAGGTCTCCTCCATCCTAAATTACACTAAGATTTTATAATCTGAAATAACTTGTTTTACTCCCTGTCTTGAGCTCTTCATTATGAATGCTGCATGGATGTTAATTCACTCCTGGGTTCTCTTTTGGATAAAATCAGTAAACTCAGTGAAACCTGGATGAAATGCAAAAGATAATTCACTCCAATGACCTCTCTCTGTAGTCTCTACTGGATGAGAGAAGACCAGGTTTTTCTACTGCCACGTTGCACAGTCCACACTGTTACCACACAGTTATTCTCAAATGCACCCAAATGAACTCGTACATACAACCAGGGCACACAAGATGTACCCTCAGCACCACGCCATAAAGTCGCTGTTGTGGCAGCCTTCAATTCTTTGCTTAAATTATTTCTGGCACTTTGATCCGGGAAAAACGAATATATGGAACACAAATAAAAATTATACTGATGCCTTTTTGAGGGCTCAGAAAAACCTAGCCCAATTCCTAAGTAGTGGAACACCAGTCTGTTTCAGAGGGGGCTAAACCTGAGCAGCATGGAAGCAAGTTAATATTTTCATCAGCAAGGTCCTGCAGACTATTACAGTTCTGCTGCTGCATAAGGTCAAAAATGCCCACCATCTCAGCAGGGATCAATATTTAAGTGCTCATCTTACCAAAAAAGAAAAAAAAAAACCAAACCACATTCTCAACTGAAGTTGGCAGAAAAGACAAGATAAGTTTTAACTCGTTAGAAATCTCAAACTCACTTATCTACAATCTTGAATTTGAGCTGCTGGTATGAATCAGAGTCCAAGTCGCTCTGTCTTTGCTGCTACCTCTCTCTAAAATTAAGGTAATAGCAGAGTTTGCAACACAGGCCTTCTCTGGATCAAGAATTTTGTCCTCTGCCACCCTAGTGCCCCTAATTTTAATTTCATCTTTTTCAGTACTGCTCTCTAAAAGGGAAGTGGGTGTCAAATAGTAGATAAGAACTAAGCAACTCAGATCAAGCAGGGAAAATTAAGGCCAGTTGCAATCTGAGGTATAACCAAAGCACATGCGTACATACAATCAGCATTTTGTAAAGTATTTTTACTTATAAGGTAGGATCTGGATACTTTGGTTAAAAGTGACCCTCAGTTTTGCCCTCTAACATAATATCACGAGACACATCAACTCTGAAAAGAGTCATAAAAAGCATGCAAATCTATGCACTTAAGCATATACACTTAAAACCAAAGAAATAATTTTCAGGGAGGGCACAATAAGCGTAATATCTAAAATGAGGAAAGATTAAATAGTTTTAAATGCTTGTAAAAATTTGTAAACTTGCTGTAAAGAGATTTTTCCTAGCTCCAGAAAATAAACTCTGACTTATCTGGAACTTAGCCGAGAAAAAAGGCCAAAATTCTTATTCTTATGAAAAAAACCACTTCAGATATTTGAAAGGTGAAAAGAGGTCAACCACTCAATAGACAGCACAGCAGCTCCTAGCTGCAAAGAGGCTCCGATTTACTACAGATGCAGAGGAAACAATGACAGTAACTGACAACTAACCATTTTTTCCTAACTCTGTCATAAGGAGGAAAAGTGGACCTAATTCATATCACCTCAACAGAAAAAAAGACCACAGCTTGTGTTAAGACAAGCTTTCCTTTTTGAATTTATGAAGACNCCTGTGCAACCTGCTCTAAGGTGGCCCTGCTCTGGCAGGGGGGTTGGACTAGATGATCTCCAGAGGTCCCTTCCAACCCTCTGATTCTAAGACACTAATATATCTAACATACCTGAATTTGGATACAGGCAGACATCATTGATACCATGTTCTGGCTCCATTGAAGTAAATATCTTCCCCTGGAATTGTATAAGAAAATAGATTATAAAGAATTCCAAACAATATAAATAAATTTAGTAAATCTAAATATGAAGAATAGGCATTATAGAAGCTAAGAAATATGACAGAATAAAGATGCAACAGATTTTACAAAAAAACAAAATGTTATTAAAGTACCTGAATATAACACAAGGAACTCAGTATTGTATTTTGTCTCTGATCCGATCTCTTACAAGGAAGTGTAGCCTACTGGTTATTGAATGCAAAGCAACGTACAGTGGCACTTTGAGTTTCTCAACTCACACTTCTGTATTGAAAATATGCATGTCAGATCTGCTTTATTTTATTTTACACATAAGGCAGGGTGAGGTCTGTAAATTCCTGGCACATTGCCAGCATAACCCTCCTTTTGTTCAAATCTGAATGAGGTCGTTTTAAATAATTTTATTTTAGTATCGTGAGCTGAAATGATGGACTTGGAGTGGAACTCAATTCTGGAGCTTGGTTCCTCCACCCTGCTCATGTCTACATAAAATGAAATATAGCTCAGCATTTTATCTGTAATTTATAAACTCAGTATTAAAAAGAGGACTAAATACAAAATAAAAGTAGTAAAAGCATCCAGTAGTATCTAGCTCAGATCAGATTTGAAGTTATAAAGGTTATTTAAGAAAAAGGTAAAAGCAGGAAACAACATCCTCCAAAAAAAATAAGAATTGGAACAGAGTCTGAAAAACCCAGACAAAATACAGGTGCTCTTACAAGCCAACACACAAGACAGCCAGCAAAGGAAGAGTCTCTAAGAGCTGGGCCACAGAATCCGAAGCATGAGAGTACATGCCTACACGGTTCTAAATGAGGGACAGGAACAGAGCAAATTTTGATCCTATTCCTCTTTTTTCTTTCCCTGCAGCAATCCCACCTACCTTTCTGGCCCTTCCTTTCCTTCCCAGTTACATGCTGCTACCCCACCCACCTCTGGTCTCTCCCGGATGATTAATAGGAGTCCTCCCCCACCCCGCTCTTAGCAGACAAAAGCCTCACGCTCCCCACCCCAAGGCACGTCTCAGCATGGGGCTATTCTGGTATCAAAGCCATATGCTCTCCACCCCACAGTCTGCCTCTGCATTTGGTTCCTAGCCAGAGATAGTCAGGAACCAACATCTGGGAGAGGTGGAGCCAGCTGGAACATACTCTTAGGAAAAAGTCCAAAGCTATCTTTGCCTTGCAGCAGTAAGAAACCCTCCCTTTTCCCACTGCGGAGGCCACCTGACAAACCTCAGTCTTTCATTCTCAATGAGGGAAATGTATGTACCTAGGAAAAATGGAGAGAGGCCACTGCAGATGTTTTAAATAATAACCAATAATTTATTTGCTCTTTTAAACAATAAAAAGTAACTGCAGAGGAGCTTCCCCAAAACTGCTTGCAATCACAGAAAAAAAAATAAAAGAGGCTGTTGAAAGTTCATGAACAAGCACAACAATAGAGAAATGGCTGCCTGAAATAGTCAGAAAAAAGCGCCGCTAAACTACTGTAACGGCTCTTGATATGCTTCATTCTAAAGCTAGAAAAGTACAGATTGAGCATGTTTTTTAGAAGGAATACAATGACTAAACATAGCCCCTCAAATCAAACCAAGTTACAGTAGTATCCCTATGAGTCTATGGAGTAACCTACTTTGTGCAAGCGGCATTGACGGAAAGGTAAGAAAAAGCACAACATAATGAAAGAACATCTTGTGAAAATTAGAGATTTCAACCTCACTTAGAGGTGCAAAAGGCAGGGATTGTCTACTGTTGTTGCTATTGCAACACAATCCATTAACACAGCATAATACACATTGGTATTTGGACCTAGGCATTGTATCTGTTTTAATATCCAAACAGGTTTCTGTGAAAATAAGTAGTACCCGATTTTAATACCTCATAAACTAACTGATCTAACTTTGAAGTTAGCCCTCCTTTGAGCAAGGAGATGGAACGACCATGTTTTCTCTTCTGAAAAACCATAACGGGATGTGTTCAAGCACACTGTGAGAAATACAGGGCAATAGCTAAGATACCATTTTTTATGTTTAAATCCTCCTACTGAAAGAAGTATCTTAGGCAGACATGTACAAACAGCTAAAAAAATACCTAAAACTGTATCTTTATATCGGACAGGCTGTTGAATACCTTCCCAGATGTTGGTTTATTTAGTCAGACAGGACAAAATGCTATGGATACATTGTTACAATATATTAGGATGTTAATGTTAGGATACATTAAAAACCCAACTTCCTACACTGAATTTCAGCTTTATTATTCAAGCTGCATGAAAAAAAAAAAGTTTAAAAAATTAAAAATTTTGAAGGCAGCAACATATAAACACTTACCGTATCTTTGTTCCACATTTTTATGATTCGACAATCTGCAGAGATAATTAAATCCAACTGATGCTGAAACTGAATTGACTTAATAGGCAAGCCATAGTGGTGATCTTTGACTATTAATGGATTACTAGACCGGAGATCATATAATAAAACCTTAAAGAATAAGAGACACAATAAACTTACAATATTGTAAGATCTCGAGGAAGTCACACACACCAGATCTTTACTAAAGGTTAAACTAGACTTGAGATTTTTTTACTTAAATACACGGACAGGATTTACATAAAACAAATCAACTTAAATTCTGAAAACAGCTTATTAAGTGAGCCCAGTTTATTCTGACAATATATTTTAACCTGAGAATGCTTCAGGCTAGAAAAATTTAGAGGAAATTTATGAGCTCACCGTCTTTCTAAAGCCTTTTGAATTTCTATTGAAAAAATGAACCATTTTCAAGGCTTTTAGTATTTCTTAATTACTAATATTTCACTTTCATATTCTTGCACTGTTCTTACAAGATTTAAATTTTCAGACTCCCTTCCACATTCAGTGAATACCACTTTCACTCAGTGGAACACCAGAGAATGTAATTTTTTATTTTAAGGAAAGTAGAGAGAACCGGCCCTGTCTCCAAAGTTTCCTATGGAACTTGAAAAAGACCTTAAATCTTTCACACGCAAAGTATGAATACTAATAATTTTGAGAAAAAAATATTATCACTTTAATAAAAAACATAATCTCCAATAAAACCTGCCTGACATGTATACTAACATTATCATAAATACAACTCTAACATACCTATCTGCTCTTGAACAAGCTAGTTTTCTAAATCAAACAAAAGACTGACGAAGGCAGAAAAAAATCCCCATACTCCACTTAACAAGTATGATGGTAACAATGAATAAACAACTGTTTGTAAATGATCCCTTATAGAAAGATAACACAGTAAGAATTATAGTTCAGAGACAGTCACTTCTGCTTTGTTAGCCATCATCAAGATACAGGACAGCATATATGTTACATTGAGATAGTACTGATTCAGTCTCAGAAAGCAACAACTTCCCCACATACTTGACTCTTTGAAGTTATACAGTATGTAGGTTGTGATGATTTTAAGTGGTCCTTAAGGTATTCTGAAGAGCAAGGCCATTTGACAAAATTCATTTACAGTTTAAATTTATACATGTAACTTATGCTTATATAAATACTTATTAATATATATTGACATTACAGTAAGTGCACACGATGCATGATAGACCTGGTCTGGCAACTGCAAGAACAGGATCTCCTAAGAACTGCTGCAGATGCAGTTAAGTCTACCTGCCCAGTAGATGTTCCAACAGCCATATTCAAAGCTCCGTCAAATTTCAGTGCTGAAACAGATGGTAAACCCTCTATCCTGCAAAGCACAATGCTTATAGTTAGACATTCTTTCAATAAAGGCTGCAAATCTTTTTTCAATGGTAAAAATAGCTAAGATAATGAATATAAATTAATTTACAGATATGACACGGAAATTCTACTTCAAAAAGCTGTATTATTTACAGTCACAACTTATGGTTGTATAGAAAATTAGCCACTACTACTCATACCAGTAACTAAGAGACTCTGTTTATGATTAAGAGAACCCTTTATTCACCCTAGCAATGAGAAGAGAAGAGCACAGGCAGCTCACTTTAACACAAAGTGTGATTTGTTTCTTAAAGCAAAACTTCTGAAAAAAACAGAAGAACACGCTTTGGAAAGGCAGCCTTTACTCACTCTGTGTCTGCTGTCACACTGCTTAAAGCACAGTCCAACAGCCCGACTCGATTTCTAGTTCTCGGATCCCAGCACTCCACTTTACCCTAAACAGTTTAGAAAATACATTTCAAGCTTATGCAACAGACATCTGGTATTCTGAAAATGTTTAAATGAAACTATGAATTACTTAGTCTATGAATAATTAATCAAATTTCCTAGGTTGACATGAGTTGTTCTAATAATGGCACACAAGCTCCACACGTTTCATTTATATTTTTTCAAAAAGTGACCCAAATCAAAATCATTAACACTAAATTTCTGATGATTAATGGGGTACACATGCTAGTTAATTTCTACAGGTGGCTATACTGTAAAGCAAGATAACATTATTTTCTCTCCTATTTCCAGAATCTCAAGCATCTCAGCAACCAAGGTAGCTCAGAAATGATATCTACACTATGCTCTAAAAAGTCACTTTGTTTAACAGATCTATACTTAATATAGCAAATGAGATCAAATTCATTAATTAGGTTCCTGTCATGATTTCTTCTTATCCTCATGCAAACTAATATAAAAAAGAAACAAACGCTACTGCCCTTTTCATACAAGGAATGCAAACATTTACCTCAGCCGTTCCCATAGCAAACAAGAAGTGTACAGGATTTATGTCACAGGCATTACTCTCTCTAAAACAGAAGAAGGAGCAAGTTTAGTGACCTCAGAATAACTTAACACCTGAACAAGTAAAAAGATTTCTGTGATCATGTACACTATTGCTCAGCTGGGAAAAGCAAAAGCTGGAGGGAGGGAGGGATGGACGGCCAACTAACAACAGCTTCCCATACTCAGTAGGAGCTTACCAAGAATTTGGAGTCATCAGAGACAGTGCTGATTACTTGGAACAGGTAAGGTTCCAACTGTATGCAAGGATAATTATTTTTACACTATGAGGATAATTAAGCACTAAAACGGGTTGCCCATAGAGGCTGTGGAATTTCCATCCTTGGAGCTTTCAAGACCCTCTGGGAAAATTCATCTGAATCCAGTGTGACCATGCCTTCAGCAGGAGGCTGGGCTCTGAGGTTCTTTCCAGCCTGAATGATTCTGTGTTTCTCTGCCCGTATCCACCACCTACCACCAAGCCTTGCCACATTGCTCTGCCCCACTGTATTCGTAAACTACTCAATTATGCCAAGAGGTCTTCCTGATTACTTACGTTCTGAAGCTTACATCTCCAATGTATTCTCATGAATGGCTTGTCTTCCTTTCCCTCACCCAAGTACTTTATTTCTCAAGAGGGCACCCAAGAGCCCTGTATTTCTCCAACAACTCTTCCAAAGTACAAATATTTCTCTTTACACCATTCATCCCAGCACTTTGCAACTTCTTCCATGCAATTGCCCCCATCTCTAATTCTCTAACTCACCCAACTCCCCCACCTTACAACCCTCCCACAACTTCAAGTCTCCTCTCTCTAATTCAGATTTTACACTACACCTTTAGGTCTCCTACTCCAGGATTTTCTCACCTTTTTTTTTTCTGCTGCTCAATTTCTGTCTTGTGCCTTCCCAAATATTGCTTCGTCCATTAAGCTATCCTACCCACTGAACACCAGCTGTTGCCCACCAGCTAGCCACTTTATCTAGCCAAGTCTGTTCTTCTCATCTGCCTCTCCCCACATGAAAGAAGCCCAGCTCCTGGTCTGGTAGGGTTTTCAAAAGAATCAGACACATGCTGGAGATATAAAAATTCTCTTTGGGCTACTGCAAGAGCAGAAGGACAAAGACATGTCTGGGAAAGTACATACCCTGTGGGTAGATCTCTATATGATGGCTAAATTGAGCAATAATGGCAAAGTTTTAATGAAATGCTCTTAAGATCAAGTTATATAATACCTGTTACGAGTCTATATTAAGCAATTTTAGAATATCCACAAAAGAAAACTCAATTAAAGCACAAAAACTAGAACAAAGAATTGCAGAACATAAAATAAAATGAGGCTCAGACTCAGCATATGTTCCTTTTCAGCTCTCTAATGTGTCCAGGCAGTATTCAGATACAGCACTGATGGCGAGCATTCTAGTAGTTTGCTTCCACCTGGTGGAAAGACGACAGATAGACGCCACGCATCACAGATAACTTACGAAGCATCAGTTTGCAGGGAGTTGAGAAACCTTCCTTGTTCCAGGTTTAGCCTGTATACTTCAGAACTACAAAGCAAAAATCCAAAATTACTCTTCTTTTCCAAATACTGAAAAATACTGTTATAAGCTACGAGGAGTTATAAAGATTTTGCTGACAACCTAATTTTAGCAAATACACAATTTTCAGACTTCACATTCTAAAATATAAGACACATGTATCCTTCAGTGTGAAAAATACAGAAAAAAACGTGCACATTCACCAAAGATATTTAATACACTGCAATATCACACCAATTCTTCTTTTTCCAGGGAAAAGATGCATTTCTTAAAATCTTTTCACTTCCTATGATTTACATTACATCTTGAATTGCTACTTATGTTATTTGAAACTCTAAAGACCTCATTTTCTTTTCACTATGTCTTGTCACAAACTCAAATAATTATTTTATGTCATTTGACTCACACTTTAACAGCAACAAAACACCAACAGGATAGAAAAAGTTAATTTTCCTTCCTTAGATGCTAATCACTTTTTAAGAAAATACACTGAATTGCAATTTTTATAACAAATTTGCAAACACATAGTGTACCTGGTTTTAGAATCAAAGAAAAAAGGCTTAAAAAAGTACAGGAACTGAATTAATCTTAGTCTTCCCACATTTTCCACTCTTCACAAACATTATTAACTTCTACATTATTAACGTCTACATTATTAACTTCTAAGGAACTGCCGCCTCTTCCAACTTTTAACATTTCTGGTATTTTAATATTAATTTTATTTTTGGAAAAAATTGCTAACAAAAGCGAAACAATATAATCCACTTAATCAGTACCTTGCTCCTACAAAATACAGGTCACAGGATGGATAGTGATAGGAGAAATCTCTACCAAATTTGGGTATTCTTGTCTTGTAGTAATGGCCATGTTGCGAATGAAACTCCACAAACCTGCCACACTGCAAGAAGACAATCTGAAAATAAAACAGAAAGCACTGAAATATACAGAAGCAGATGACAATCTCCTCAACTTGTCTTGCAGCACAAACTTCAGTGATTTGGTTTTTTCCCAAGCTCAGAAAAATTTAACTCATTTAAACCATTTTGATTAAAATGATACAATCAACTAGTGCTTCATCGCTCTCACTAGACACAACAAAAACCTTCATTAATAAAGATTAAATGTATATTCACTAGAGTATATGCGATACCCTGAAAGCGACTCTGCAACCAGAAGCAGCATCGTCACCTCAGAGTTATGCTGCACTAAAATTAGTACCTGCACTTCTTTCACACACCAGAGTTAATAATTTCTTCCAGGTGCTGTGCTATGCAGACACCAATATGTTCACAGGTACTAAGCACATCCTGATGCCCGGCAGCGTTCCAATAAATGGCACCAATGACGTTTGTGGGGGTTTTTTTGTTGTTTGCCAACTGAAGCAGCACATTGTTTCTTTCTGAAACTTAGACAAACATCTCAGTCCTGGAAGAGCCCACAGGGAGGCATTACTAGAAGGCTAAATCTATTCAACTCAAAAAAATAAGCCAGAACCTGCCCCTATAGTCCTGACAGCAAGTTAAAAGGACACAACTCCCATCCATATGAAGGAATTCCCTCCATTTCAGAGACAGCATCATCCACACTATCCGTTACGCTTGTGCTGTACCTCAAGCCATGCCAAGGCACTGTCTGATGGAGGAACAGTTGGCCTGGCCCAAACCAGTGCCACAATTCATGCCAACAATTAAATGAGATGCACAATCACAGGCTGAGTCTTGACTCTGAGCCTCATCCCTATTTAGCTTAGATTAGAAAAGCGCTAGTTTATTTTAGAATATGAATAGTCCATGCATCTTCTGAAAGTAGTAGATAATGGTGATTTTAAATTTCCTACTGCTGGACTACATCATTTGCAACTCAAATAAGCATGAGAAACTGAAGAAAGGTGAGTTACTAAAGTTATTTTGAATCTGCCATCTTTATCTATATATGTGTATATTCTTCCTGTATGAGACATAGAGAAAAGTACAGACCTGGACTAGTACTTCATGCCTATTTATCATTAAGTCACCCGTTAATTATGCTTTTTCTGAGATCAGAAACCCCAGTGTTTCAACTTTTATTCAGGGACTTGCTCACCTTGGTCCAAGACCGAGTAACATCTTTCAGAAGTGCAACTACAATTTTGAGATTACAGATGCAGCTGCACAGTTGATGTCATACAACGATGTTTTTCATATACATCCCAATCAATCCTTTGTGCACCTAATGCCTTTATGCTTTCTACTGGAAGCCTTCAACAAGCAAAGCTCTTTACTCGACTGTTTGAAACAACACCCAGATCAAATCTTTTCTCTGTCATCACTGCAAAAGAATAAACGTCTCTATCTTCATGCAGTAAAGAATCTACATAAACTATGAGAAGAATATAAAAATAATCCATATTTAATTTAAAAATATCAGTATCACATTCTTTTCGTTCACTACCAGCAAGCCATCAAGAACATGTTACCAGGAATAAAGAAGATGCAGTTTGGTTTCAGTGAGAAAAATGAATTTTCTTCTCCCTCGCTCTACCTCCAAAAAGATTTTAGAAAGTTTTTGATAGCTGCCAAAAGCAACCAAATATTCTGCTGATGACTGCCTTAGCTCTAATAACTTTCTATTTGAAGAAAAATTTCTACAATACTGGACTTGAAAACAAGAAAGCTGGAGAGGGCCTTTTTACAAGGGCATCTAGTGATAGGACGAGGGGCAATGGCTTCAAACTGGAAGAGGGTAGATTTAGATTGGATACCAGGAAGAAATTCTTTCCTGTGAGGGTGGTGAGGCACTGGAACAGGTTGCCCAGGGAAGTTGTGGATGCCTCATCCCTGGCCAGGCTGGATGGGGCTTTGAGTAACCTGGTCTAGTTGGAGGTGTCCCTGCCCAGGGAAGGGGGGTTGGAACTAGATGATCTTCCAACCTAAACCATTCTATGATTCTGCGATTCTATGATATTTTGTTCTTTCATTAGCAGTGGATACAACTCCCTGTAAATCACGTTTGTCTTTCCTTTGAACTAAATTAATTTCCGTCGCTACCAGAAAACTACAACTTGAGAGTAGCAAAAGCACAGCCACTGGTGTGTGTCAAAAATACTACGCAGAAATACGTGTCTCTCTGCAAAAGGCCGTGGAAAAAAAACAGATATCAGTCTCTCCTAACTCTGAAACTTTTAAGTCTAAAATTCAGAAGAGCACAGAAGTGTAACTGGCCTTATGGATACAAATACGAATGAAAGCCAACAGCATGCTCTCACTGTGAAATTACAAATAAGCCTCAATAGGCGACAAGCTAGAACACAGGAAGTTCCACCTAAACACGAGGAGGAACTTCTTTACCTTGAAGGTGGCAGAGCCCTGGCACAGGCTGCCCAGGGAGGTGGTGGAGTCTCCGTCTCTGGAGACATTCAAAACCCGCCTGGACGCGTTCCTGTGCAACCTGCTCTAGGTGACCCTGCTCTGGCAGGGGGGGTGGACTAGATGATCTCCAGAGGTCCCTTCCAACCCCTGCCATTCTGTGATTCTGTGACCTTACGAGGACAGCAGGACCAGACTGGGGAGAAGGGAATTTCTCTGCGCCACTAAAGCGTGCGGCAGTGTGTCTAGTGTTGGGCCCGCCAATTCAAGAGGGATGTTGAGAGCAGCAAGAGGGCTACCAAGACACACAAAGGGCAGAACAAAAAATGTACAAAGAAAGGCTGGGTGAATCTCAGCTTGTTCCGTCAAGCAAACAGCACCCTGCAGGACAACCTGATAGCAGCCAGCAACTGAAGTGTGGTTACAAAAATTACAAGAGTCCAAGCCTTTGCAGTAGCAACAGTGAAAATTTCAGATTTTCCTGGGCAAGTAGGACAGGAAGGAAGAATTCTTTACGATGAAGTAGAGCAGCATTGCAACAATTCAGTGAATTCGTGGAATCTCCACGCTTGCAGTTTTTGACAGTCCTGTTCAAGCATTAAATGAAGTCTGAAGGTCCCCTTTCCAATCAACGTTTTTATGCTTCTAAGCTTTTCAAGTGTAATTTCTCAAATACTGTTCCCTCTTTCTAACATGTTCAAAACATTATGGCAGCTACATGAAATTAATTTTCTTTCTAATGATTTGGTAAGTTTTAGGAAGTTTGGTAAGTTTTAGGAAAATAAAATTGAAAATAAGGCTGTATTAAATTGTGAAGGTAGGGCTTCAGTCTGAAACTTCAGTTGAAAACACACACAAGCCTTACTGTTTGTAACCAGTCAGCAATTTATTTGTGAACACAATGTGTTTGTTAGTCTCCCAAATAACTGTTTGGTCTGTACAGCCAGAAATATTCCCCCATGGACAGACAAGTGGGAGTGTGCTGTACTGCATCAGTCACCACCTCCTGCAATTTGAATTCACGTGCATTCTCAGAAATTTCACAGAGGAAAAATTTTGAAAAGACCAAAGCTAGAAGGCTAGATGATAACGTCTCTGATCAAATAGAAATATTAAAACAAACCTGTACCAGAAATGCTAATGTCTCCTCTCAGAAAAAAGTATTAAAATAAACATTTAACTAAAAAAAAACCACAAACAACCAAGGTTTGTACAAATGAAATCAGGAAAACTATACGCTTAAATTTCATATTTAACATCTTGACATATCAGCAAAGCAAAGTTTACAGAAAGAGGTAACATCTATTATTACACTAACTGCTGCGGCCGAAAAAAACAGCCACGTGTTAAACAGAATTAGATGCAGTAACTGTACTGGGCCTGAAAAAGGGCTGATGGTCAGCCCAGCTGATGGAGGAAACTCAACTGTTTCCTCCACATACAGTACTTCATAAGAAAAAATAAAATAATTAAAAAAAAGACTTCTCTACACAATTTTCGCCTCATCGATATGCTTAGAATCATCATAGCTAAAACAACGCTGACAAATCAGGCTATAGAGGTGTATCTGTGGATCACTTAACACAAGGGACGGTGACTAAATGTTATCCTAGAAAGAATAATTAATTCCATTTTTCACATCATTTTGTTTGTAGAATAGATCATTATTTGAAGTTTTTCTCTACTACAGACTTTAAAAGTGGTAAGGCAAATTATAATATGAAGAGAAAAAGAAAACAAACATTTTGAGGTAGAAAAAATGCTTATCCTGTTTGCTTCTTTAAAAAAAACACTTTTCTGTTCCAAAAGTTGTTTTGATTGACTGCCTTTACTATATATGAAAATGCATTTTAATATACATATTAAACGGTTTTTTCATTTATACATTGAAAACATTAAACATACCTTTGAGTAATCATCTGATAAAATCTCAAACGTAACCACTAGAGGAGAGAGCAAGAGAATTTTAAGTCAACCAAGTAAGCAAACTTATTTCCAAACATTGGCATAAATCCTGAAAACATTTACATTCATGCTAACCTTTAGTCATGTAAGTATCCCCACAGGTGTCAGTGCATAATGCAGGCATTGTGATAAAATCTTTAATTATGTAACTTTATTTGCAAAATAGTAAGTACTTTTCTAAAACTTTAGAAACATATGAAGCATCTTGTAATCTTTTTATCGTCTTGTGCATTTGACATGTTCCTAAACACACTGTTCAACCATGTATTTATTGGCTCAGGGAAGGTCTAAACAGTTTTCAGTGAGTGTGTGGTCCATGGATCTTTGGTAAACCGTCAAAGATGATAAAAAATGATGTGAGTTTGGACATACTACACACAAACCTGCACATGTGATCCTTCTAAAGGGTCAGCACTTCCACAGAAGAAGTGTTAAGGCTCAAAAAAAAAAAAA
>VXBO01011009.1:302767-348177 GCA_013400135.1 Rhinoptilus africanus | reverse complement strand
AAAAAAAAAAAAAATCACAAATTTGAAAGCAACTATCCATGCTGAACACTGCAATGTATTGAGCTTTGCCTAGTTTTATATAAGATGGGTTGGGAACATTAGGGAGTAGCTGCTCCAGCTAAATTGGTTCCATTTAAATGAGGTAGCTCATTTAAAGTTACCTGAAGTGACTCTATGATACATTTCAAATTAAACATACTTCTGCAGACTAGCAAGATGCCAGGTCAAAAAAAACCCCTTACTTTAAGCTCTAATTACCAGCAAGTATTTACTATTACAATGACTCCTACTCTTTTAAAGTGGGTCTCGCTATTGCCGTACCTTCCTCTCCCCAGCCTCTCTGACCCCCTGCCCTTACCACCTCTTCTCTTAGTATGTTGTACCACTGTCCCTTCACCCTACTTGACTCCTTGGAGTCCTGAGGCACAGGGTAAAGAAACATCACCATGGGCTACTCCTGTTCTCCTGACCTAATTCAGTAGTTGTCAATTTTTATTTTTGACATCCCTTTCACACAATCACAGACCAGTTTCATTCTTCCGTAATGATTTACAATTTGTGCCATTCTGTGCTCATCCCCTCATTGCTTTGGTGACCCCTGTATCCCAGTTTTCAGCCACTGGTCTTCTAAACATTCCACTCTTCTAACAAAAAACAAACCAAAAAAACCAAACCACCATTCCCCAGATCCATGCACCCTAAAACTCAGAGCCACAGCAGCTCTGGCCTCTTCCCCATGTCTAACTGCCAGCAGATTTTCCCGTTCCCATTGTCTAGGTGGCTCTTTGCTTTCCTTACCATGGTTGTTCTCCCTCCAAATTTGTAGCAAATACGGTGTAATTAGGGCCTTGGCCATGCTACCACCTATCCCTAAGCACCTTCCTTCCAAAACAAAAACAAACAAATTCTCTCTCAGGGAATTCTCTTTACCCTGTAACTCACCCACTGACCTTGGGCTCCAGAGGAGAAACAGTGAGAACACATTTCAGTAACAATGGTGGAACCACTGCGCATTTGCCTGCTGTACTGCTTCACAGAAGGGGAAGGAAGGGAGAACTGACCACTGCCCAGACATTGTAGTCGCACTGCATTCCCCAAATAAAGCACAGCCTTCATCCATATTTACCCGCTGAGCCTCGCGCTTACTGAACCAAGGTAAATCTTACACCTTTCACACCGCTACAAGAGAGGAAAGAACTTTCAAGAAGGAGGAGAAGGCAAAACTACAGAGATAAAGGTGATGTTTTACTCTAGACTCTCACGTTCCTCCAGAGTACACTTCCCTCCCTCAGCACAGGGAGGGAAATTTCTACTTGAGTCCAACCTGAATTACATAGGAAAGATATCTTCTACTAAGAGATATAGCTTATACTAACCTTCAGAATCTAAACATCTTTCAAATTTCTGGGATAACTGATAGGTATCGAAACAGCGGATCCTTGGCTTGTAAGTTCCTGAAAGAAAAATTTAATAAAAAAATTAAAAGATAAAAATAAAAATATTAAAAAAGGATAAAAAAGATTATATTAAAACTTGTTTTGTTTTTTTAAATACAATGTCTTACATACACAGACTTTACTGTATTTCAACGAGAAGTATTCTGCTCTTACCAGAGTCTCTGTGACGGGAAAAACATGCCTCTTAGTAACACAACCTTATGGCCTGTTTATTGTCTTTGGTGCCTGAAAGCACCCTGCTCATATGTAGGATCATCTGATTACCAGCCACATCATACAGAATTTAACAATGCCTTCCAGTAAGTCTGAAAGACCAAGTCTCCTTATGCTATTAACACCTACTAAAGCATTAATGTTTGAATCCTGCTTTTACAGTTACAAAATGTAGCATAATCCTCCATCCTTTAAAACTACACTCAAACAACGATGTTCAGAAGTTATTTAAAGCAAATTTACATATAATAAAAATAATTAATAACTTAGTTTTTAACTCTATTATAAACACTTAGTTTCTAATTGCATTATAGACCCTTGATGGCAGGGCGGTTGGACTACACGATCTTCAAAGGTCCCTTACAACTCAAACCATTCTATGATTTTAAGAACATCTGTATTATAAAAGGAACTGCTTCGCAATACCACTACGAAGACAGCCACATCTATCACATCTTAACAGTAAGCTTCTAAAACTGTTCATTTAAAAATGAACTCTTATCAGTTCTACTTGGAATACTAAGTCATTCTGCAATTGAAATTTTCTCACATTTTTGGCCTCTGCTACAGAGACACACTTTGTTAACTCACCAACTGCCATAATATACTGTCCATCTCTTGATACCTTAATCTTTGTGCTAACCGTGGGCATTTCAAAGTCTTGAATAAGTTCAATTCTTCTACGGATATCTATAAAGAAAAAAAATATTTTGTAAAGGTAGCACAATTTTATCAGTCCAAAGAACTGTAATGGTTTCTTATGGAAGCATGTTGAGTTGATTGAATATAGGGAATATCTTTTCAGATCTTTTGAAGTATAAAGATTTTTTAAGTATAATTAACACTTTATAAGCAGATTAATACAGCCTGTTAACCTGGAGAAGCAGGTGACCTTCATGCACAATTAATGTCTATTTTGAGGTAACTCTGTAACAAATTATAATATAACGTAGTAGCAAATATTCCCTTACAACTCAAACCAACTAAGATGCATGACATACTCTATCCCCCTGTTAACTTTGTGTATCTTTTTGTTGGTTGAGGTTCCCATACAATACTTCCTATAGTGTGTAAATAGCCATTTTTATTTCATGTAACAACTTTAGGCTAAAAAGATGATATTCCTGCACTCTAAGATTAGCATAATACTATAGAGAAGTTTATAGTTGGACTTTATCATAGCTACACATGGAATTCATCCATCATGTTTCTGTACAGCCTACAGCCCCACTGTTTAATGACTGAAATTTAAAACAATATTGGTAACATTATATTCACATAAAGCTATATAGGGAGTTGAAGTAACTATTTATAGCTTTAGCTTTGCAGTTTTAAAAAGATAAGCTATTCATAATTCCATCTACCAGAGAGTAAAGTGCCTCCTTTGGGACTTGCATGCTGTATACATGTGGCTGGGCATTACTGAGGACCCTGTGCTGGCCAAACTCACCCACATCTTTCTTCTGTAAAGCTCTTTTCTTCCTGTCTGAGAGCCACTGTAAGAAAACATATAAATCAGTCTTCAGCTCATTACCCATAAAGACAATTGCTTAAAGTTTATCCAGTGCATGAGCGTAAGACATTCAGGCCATTAATTCTTTTCTTCTTCATTATTTTAAAACTTCCACTGGCAAGTTTAACCATCCCACACAGAGAAAACTTACAAAGTCGCGGGTTTTAAGGGTGTGTAAAATGACACACCGACAGCTAGGGAGGGCCGCATTCAAACTGCAGTTTTCATTTCAGAAGTACCAGTAGCTGGTTTTATTAACGACCCCCTCCCTCGGCACCAGGAGGAGAAGGGGAAGGGGCAGCCGGGCGAGCAGCCTCGGCCCGGGCTGAGGCCCAGGCCCGAACCATACTGCACGTTTTTAAAGCCTCCTGCCAAGGACCCGCCGGCGGCCCGGGGCCCGGACACGGGAAAAGCCGGGCCGGGCCGGGCGGCGACGACGACGACACATCCCCTCGCCCCGCTCCCTCACCTCCGGGAGGCTCCTGCCGGCGCTCAGGCTGTAGATCTTCACCTCGTTGAGGCTGGAGACCTGCATGGCCGCGGCCCCGCCCNGCACAGCCCCAGCTCCCTCAGCCTGTCCTCACAGCAGAGGGGCTCCAGCCCTCAGATCATCTCTGTGGCCCTCCTCTGGACCTGCTCCAACAGGTCCATGTCCTTCTTTGGGGAACCTGCTTTGGCAGGGGGGTTGGACTAGATGATCTCTGAAGGTCCCTTCCAACCCCTACTATTCTGTGAATCTTATGCTGGGGCTCCAGAGCTGGACGCAGTACTCCAGGTGGGGTCTCACCAGAGCGGAGCAGAGGGGCAGAATCACCTCCCTCGACCTGCTGGCCATGCTTCTTGTGATGCAGCCCAGGATGCAGTTGGCTTTCTGGGCTGCGAGCGCGCATTGCCGGCTCACATTGAGCTTCTCATCCACCAACACCCCCAAGTCCTTCTCCTCAGGGCTGCTCCCAGTCCATTCTGTCCCCAGTCTGTATTGGGATTGGGATTGGCTCAACCCACATGCAGGTCCTTGTTGAACTTCATGAGGTTCACACAGACCCACCTCTCAAGTCTGTCGAGATCCTTCTGGATGGCATCGTCTCCCTCCAGCGTGTCAACCGTACGACACAGCTTGTTAGAAGCAGCAAACCCTTCTCGTAGGGAAGGATGCAGATCTATGAGAAAGCGAGCTTTGCCACCACCATCACTCATAGCAAAACAATTTGGCTGCTACCAGTTTCCCCAAGCGTTCATTTCTAATGTTCACAAAGCACCTGTGTAAGAAGCTGCCAGGTTTCACAGTTCGTGGAGACGGCAGGTAAGAGGGGCGGCTGGGTGTGCCACACAGTCTGTGGCTCTCCTCCTTGGTAGGCAAAACCCCATGTTGAAACTTCCAAAGACCTGGTAGGTGGTGGTGCCATTCCATGCGGCCTTAAGGTTACATCAGGAAGGCAGGAGTTGCTTTTGTGGACTTGGTGAAGGAGGTTAATTTTCTCATTCTAAAGTGAATGTCCATTACTTACGGAGAACAATCAATCCAGGATTTGGTTGATCAGAACCTTGTCAGCAAATGTAAAAAGACCCATTTTTATTGCTTTGTAGCATCATCATTTAAACAAGAATGGACATCCAGAATTCTTGCCATTATTATTCAAACTTATAACAGCAATGGCAAGGACTGCAATTATGTATATCCAATATATATGCGTCTTTAAGAAACAATGAAAAGCACAACTAAATTCCTACCACAGCAATACATAACTCTGGTACAAGTTGCAAACTGAAGCTGTTTCAAATAAGTCTTATGTATGGTATTCCCTGGATGATGGTTCTCAACAATGATGATACCAATATCACGACTAGAAAGGACTCTACTCTAGTTCATATTAGAAGGGGTGATAGCTGAGATTCATGGGAGATCAACACACCTAAATATAGGTGGTTTTGTGGGTGCTAGACATCTAAGCTCCCAGTTCAGAGAGATAAGGCTTCACTTGCTTAAATGTAGGTTGTCTCGTGGCATTTGAGATGCCGTATGGTATGCAGGACACCTAGATGGGTCTGACACAAGACCTATGGAAAACCCATCTACAGCATGAGCTGGAGTCCAGGCAGGATGTGCAAGGCCATCTCAAGTGGCACTAGAAGTTCAGGCAGCTGAATCTCATGCCTAGTAAAAGCCATAAATGAAGCCTGAGGAGAAATGTGGCGCAGTAGCCACTAGATGTCTTCTTCGGGGTGAGCGCAATCATTTCCAGGTTCCACTGCCTAATTACTTAGACCACCATAAGCTATGAATAGACATTTAAGGCTGAATTTGCTTATCCACATACAGAGCTCTTGTGCCATTCGGGATGCCCTAGGGAATCCCAGACATCCCCAGCAGGTTGGTTGGTGTGAAGCAAGATGTGCAGAAGACCAATGCCGTCCTGGAACAGCATTTGAAGGCCAGGCAAGGATGCTCCAGGGCACCTCAAAAGGGGTCAGGAGGGGTCAGGAGGACTGAACCCACAAAGAATTCCTAGAGATATAAAATACTGGAGTTTCTTACAGACTGGAGGATTATGTGACTTCCTTTAGGTGAGACTGCTCAAGGATTCCTGAGCCTTTTGTCCGTTCTCCAGATGTATTTAACTGGCCACAGTGCAGAAGAAGAGGGGTAGAACCCAGAGGTTCTGCCTGCGCAGCAGGAAACAGCACTGTATTTCAAGCGGTTTGAAATTAATTTTTTGTTCTTTTCAATCAAATTCAGTTCTCAGGCAAGGTTGATAAATCTGAGCCTGGTGAGTCGTATATTTAAGACTTCCTAGAAAATCGAAGAGGAAAAGATCAACTAGAATGTGGACTATTAAAATTTCAATCCAAGTAGTTTAAGAGCAGACAAATCTGCCTGTTACACTTACTACAGAGTTAAAAAAATCAGGATCTGAATGATACAGGAAAAGCTTTGACAAAGCATTTTTCTTCCTTTAGATAATGAATCTTTGTTGCATGTAGTAATGATACACTTTTACATTTTCCATTCAAACAAATACAGATGAGCAGGTAGGTGTACTGGCTGCAAATAGGTGTGATACGGGAGGTTTTCAACCCAGACCACATCATTTTTCTTGCTTTTTCTTTGTTTTTCTGGTGTCAGAATTTGCTGTGGGCGTTACCTGGTGACAGACATGATGCAGTGCACTGAAACAACGTGGTGATAAGCAAACTGAATGGAACCTTTGCTGATTTTAATGATAACTAGACAGTGCCCCTTCAGTACATACATGCATATGATTATGTTAAGTGTGAGTTGTCAGATATATTCACATTGAAACAAAATTTCATGGTCAGTGTACAAAAGCAATTAATCAGGAAGGTTCTGCTGCAATTCACAGTACAGAGAGAGTGATTAGCCAATATTCCAGTATTCTTTAACATAATTAAGAAATAGATACACAGCTAAAGAATCATGGTGTTTGTACGCTAATTTTAAAAGTATAGAGGAAAATGCTTTTGTTTAAATAATGTTTTAATATGTTAATATGTTAATACAAAGTTATTTAAGAGTTCCTTCATTGAAATATTTTAGACTGTAATTCAAATGCATTGCTATAATAATAATAAAACACAGCACTAGGAAATAGGATTTTTACAGATTCTTTCTAAGCAGAGGGGACACCGCCCCCCCCATTACTAGAAGACTAAACCAGTAATGCACATAATAGATGTATAAATTGTTTTATAGAGAACTACAGCTCTGTGGTTGCTGTTTTGCAAGCTTAAAACATAAGCTTTCCCATTAGTATCAATGTTATAATTATCTAAGTAATTAATTTTGGTTATCAGTTAGAGAAATTTGCCGTGAGAGACACTTCAGGTATGGTATTTCAGTGCTCTTAGCGACTTTTTGGAGGCAGAGTTTTGCTCCTTAGTGTGACATCTGAAGAAGTATTCATAAACACAGAGAGAGGCAAAGTCACAGAAAAGGTTCACTGCATTGATGGGTCAAAGGAAGCAGAAAGACACATGATGATCACGAGGGAATTAGACAGCTTGGAGATCACACGGCACAACGCACAGAACCAGCCAGGGAAATGGCAGGGGAGACATGAGCTATCATAGCTGTGTTACCACCAGAGCGTGCAGCACACAGAAGAGAAGCAGGAGAAGAAAAGAAGCAAAGGAAGAAAAATCCTTGCTAATCTAAAGAGTCTATAAATTTAGAGTCTAAGACCTTGACCTGCATGTTAGCTACCTAAAGCATGATTTAGATGGAACAGTCCAAGACTGATTCAGGATGTCTTCCATCATCTGCTTCTACAGAGTGATGGAGATACTTAAACCTTTTTGGGGTTTTAACTTAAGGTTCTTGGAGGTGTGAAGAGCTCCGCCCCTGTGCGCGACCAGACCTGCCTGGCCCAAGCAATTCAAACCCTCTCAGTTTAGGACAGATCATGTGAAAAACCAAGAGCATCCTTCTGTTTAGTCTCCTGTGAGTGGTACACAGTACTACACAGAAACAGGAGCAAACAATGCACTGACTTTTGAAGAAAATAAAGCACCAGAAATAGGAGAGATTGCCTAAGTGCTGTATGATAGTATAGTGATTAGACTGTGCAAATGAGAACTGGATGCACCATGTACTCTCTATGAGGGGTTGAATTCCCACTTGGAGAAATGCCACTCAAAGGCAGGTACTGGAAGCCTTTAGACTCTTGCTTACATCAGAGCCTGTCTGGTTTAGGAGAGTCTGCAGAACATTACTCCATAGGAGCTACAAAGCACTCCCAATACCTTAAGCGAGCTTAAGGCAACTTAAGGCGAACTCAAGACTTAGTAAGGACTAAGTAAGGACTGGAATACTGTGTCCAGTTTTGGGCTCCCCAGTTCAAGAGGGACAGGGAACTGCTGGAGCAAGTCCAGTGAAGGGCAACTAAGATGATTAAGGGAATGGAGCATCTCCCTTACGAGGAAAGGCTGAGGGAGCTGGGACTCTTTAGCCTGGAGAAGAGAAGGCTGAGGGGAGACCTTATTAAGGGTTACAAGTATCTAAAGGGTGGGTTTAAGGAGGATGGAGCCAGGCTCTTCTCAATGGTTCCCAGCGACAGGACAAGGGGCAATGGGCACAAGTTGCAACATAGGAAGTTCCGGTCAAATACATGGAAAAACTTCTTTCTGGTGAGGGGGACAGAGCACTGGAACAGGCTGCCCTGGGAGGGTGTGGAGTCCCCTTCTCTGGAGACTTTCAAGACCCGCCTGGATGCAGTCCCGAGTAACGTGCTCCAGGCAATCCTGCTTTGGCAGGGGGTTGGACTGGATGAGCTCTAGAGGTCCCTTCCAACTCTGAAGATTCCGAGATTCCATGATAAAAGCCACAGCTACATTCTACCAAGGAAGAAGCACCACCAAGGGAGGCAGCATCGCTACCTTGCAGACTCCTGCACCGCACGAGCAGCCCTTAAATAAAGCATCCAGGGAAGTTCCACAAACAGAAGTTTCCCAAAAGTTTATTAATTTATTCCATAACCTTCAGACTCGCTAAAGCCAGGCAGCGTTTAATGAGAAGAAACGCCCTCTGCGTTCTTTTCCCGAGTTTAAAAGACAGCAACAAGACTGGAAGCTGCGAGGATCGGAGCCGCTGCCGCCTTTTGAGGGATGGTCTCTGCGGGTGCGNGCATCGCACCCCCTTGCCGCTCGCAGGGCTCCTCGCTTCTGCTCCTCGCTCTCCTGCCCTGGTGAACACCCGCGTAGTTGTCCCCCGTGGATGCTCGCTTCTATCTGTGGCGTTCCTGCTGATATCGTCTCTGTATGTCGCGACATGCCTTCCTCCAGCTCCTTCCTATCCATCCTGGGAAGAAAAACGCAGGAGAAAGTCGTATTCCATCGTGCCAGTGGCATCTTTTGCAGCCTACAGGTTGAGCAGAGGTCTTTTTACAACTTGTTTTCAGCTTTGCCTACAAGCGTCCAAAAATTTGAGAGACAATATTTGTCAAGGGGAAATCCTTCATTACATTTGGATGGTTCAGTGGAGTCCCCAGACTCCACGATAGAGACTGGACTGACAGAGCAAGGCGAATGGAACAGGCTGGGAGGGAAAAGGGGAGGAGGAAGCTTCGTTTCTTCATTCAGAAACTGGGTGAAACAACCCTGAGAAAGGAGGAACAGCCGTGACATTCTGGAGAAGGTCATGTTCCATTTCAGCTGGAGACACGGGACTGACTCACCTTCCTTGTGTTTCTGAAAAAAAGTCATTAATCTGTTCTAACTTTTTCTGTTCTTAAGGAAGAGCCTGTTTTGCGCGGTGCGTTTTTAGTCACTTACCTGCTTTGTGTTTCTACAGTGACCGGGAGCAAAGGGAAAATATTGGATCATGTCAGAGTTCTGGCTGATTTCTGCTCCGGGAGATAAAACAAATCTGCAGGCATGGGAGAGAATGAACACGGTGACATCTAAATCCAACCTGTCCAGCAACAGCAAGTTCCATATTCCAGACTTAAAGGTAAACGGGGAAAGGGTTTGTGTGTGAGTGATTCAGCAGCATTAGCCAGGACTACAGACTTTCGGGATAAATGTGGGATTTATCTTTTGGTTTAATATGCAGAGAGTAGAAGAAGATTGCAGTCAGGGACTGTATTGTGTTCAGTCAACTGAAAATTGATCAGAGAGAAAAGAAGTCATTGTGCTTGAAGCTGACCTTCACGTTGGAAGGATATATGTATAAGGAGTGAAGATGAGTGAGATGAGTTAAATAACTAATCTATTAAATTTGATGTACCGTTTGCTCCCAGTTGTACAGCGTTGTACGTCTTGGATCTCTGATGCAATGGGAGTAGCTGAGTATCTAGAACCCTGCCAGTGACACTGCTGACGGAGAAACCCGTGCTATAATGTACATTACTCCTTGGGAAATGGATGCGTGTCTATACTCAGCTACATTACCCAACTTCAAATCATCATGTAAATAGGAAGAGTATTAATCCATGGGGGTTTTTTATATATTTGCATTATTTAATCCTTATTTTATAAGATCTGCACCTTATTTTTGTTTCACTTGTGGCTATGAAAAATCTGTATTAAAGTCAGTGGAGCTACTGCTGATGTAGAACTTGGTTCCCTGGGGAGTTGCCGTAACCCATCACTTAATGAAGCTACTCTTAGTGCATCCAGGATCCGGCTTTTATCCAAAAAGAATGTTAACAGTTGTAACTTGAGCTGTCCCAGTTACATAAGGATGCAAGTAAAAAGGGGAGCATGGCCTGTTCTCGCGTCATAACCTACTGAACTGTCACGTTGATCTTTCAGACTGGGAGTGTTGCTTTTTGTATGCGCACCTAAGATTGATACGATTTTTATCATCTGTGGGTCTTACCCAGCTGCTAATGCTAACATCATAGGAAATAAAGCCTTTGCAGTATATGAAGGTGCAACCAGCCCATTAACATTCTGCTAATTGATCTATGTAAAATTTCTTCTCCTTCAGTTAGACTCTTCGTAATGTTGAGCTGGCAACATTATAAGAAAAGGTTTGGCAGTATGTTGCAATACCATAAACATAAGATTGTGACTGTGACAGTCGTACAAAAAGCAGATGTTGGTCTTGGAGGAAATGGCTCTGTGGAAGCCTTAGTTGTCGGTAATAGCAAAGAATGCAGACAGAGACCCCCTTTTTAATAAGTGCTGATTCCCTTGATTCGCTCAATACCTCAGATTTCTTTGTATGTATATTGTGTGCATTTCTAGTCACTATTTTATCATGTAAAAGACCAGCCTATACTACTTGATGATACGGGAATGAAAACAGGAAGGAAAACACTGACGTGTAGTCTTGAGACTGCACATACGTTTTTTCCTTTATTGGAAAAGGCTTTTTATGCCCTAGGTCTTGGGTAAAGGAATTGCTACTATTTTCCACTAAGTAAATAAAGTTCCACCAAACTATTGGACTCACAAGTGCTAAACACAAGTTGGTGTCCCTAAGACTCTGCCAACAGAAGCCTTAGACAGACTTGTGCATCTTTTACCTACTTCTCATCTTTTGCACAGGTGGGGACACTGGATGCTCTTGTTGGTCTGTCAGATGAGTTGGGAAAACTTGATACCTTTGCTGAAAGGTAAAATAGATCTTATTTACTGCCTACAAATGAGAAACAGACATTGTTTTTATGGGACGGTATGTCCTTGTGTTCACCTCGGTCTGACTCAGTTCAGCCTGGACTACAACTGGACTAAAGTGGATAGGCTTTGTTTAACCCTTGCATTGATTGCCATGGAGTCATCACAAAGGAAGGATCATTCCTTAAAATTGGGCTGCATTAAGTTCATGATAGTTTTGTCTGCACAGCAATCCGTTTGAGTGGCAGTGCTAGGGAATCTCAAAAGGAAACTGCTTTAAAAGGTTCTTTTTTTAAAAAAAGAACATCCTCCCACCCCATCCAGAAACTTAAATTAATAAAACAGCATTTAGAGAATATGAAGCCCTCCCTGATCTTATCATAGAATCATGGTGGTTTGAGTCGGAAGAGACCTTAAAGATCATCTAGTTCCAACCCCCTGCCATGGGCAGGGACACCTCCCATAGATCAGGCTGCTCAGAGCCCCATCCAGCCTGGCCTTGAACACTTCCAGGGATGGGGCATCCACAGCTTCTCTGGGCAATCTGTGCCAGTGCCTCACCACCTTCACATTTAAGAATTTCTTCCTGATATCTAATCTAAGTCTCCCCTCTCAATTTAAAACTTACCCCTCTTCCTATCACTACACTTCCTGATAAAGAGACCCCAGTTCTCTCATCCTGTCTTCATAGGAGAGGTGCTCCAGCCCTCTGATCATCTTTGTGTCCCTCCTCTGGACCCGCTCCAACAGGTCCATGTCCTTTTTATGTTGGAGGCCACAGAGCTGTATGCAGTACTCCAGGTGGGGTCTCACCAGAGTGGAGCAGAGGGGCAGAATCACCACACTTGACCTGCTGGCCACGCTTCTTGTGATGCAGCCCAGGATACAGTTGGCTTTCTGGGCTGTGAGTGCACATTGCTGCATCATGTTGAGCTTCTCATCCACTAAGTCATTCTCCTCAGGGCTGTTCTCAATCCATTCTCTGCCCAGCCTGTATGTTTGTGCCTGGGATTGTCCTGACCCATGCGCAGGACCTTGCTCTTGGCCTTGTTGAACTTCATGAGGTTCACACGGGCCCACCTCTCAAGTCTGTCCAGGTCTTTCTGGATGGCATCTCTTCCCTCCAGCATGTCAACCGTGCCACACAGCTTGGTGTCATCAGCAAACTTGCCAAGGGTGCACTAAGTCCCACTGTCCATGTTGCCCACAAGCGTGTTAAACAGCAGTGGTACCAGTGCGGATCCCTGAGGAATGCCACTCATCACTGGTCGACACTTGGATATTGAGCCATTAACTGCAACTCTTTGAGTGCAACCGTTATTTTCCCATAATATTTCTCATGTGCCTTCTGCCCCTTTTCAAGGAGATATAGGAGTCCTAATGAATAAGTTCTTCTGAATGAAATCTGGAGCTCTCTGCTCTCCAGGCTTTTAAACTCCTTAAAAACCCAGAATATTGACTTACATTGTATGAAACCTACTTATGAAAAACCTCACATGATCTCCTTGCTGATCATTGCCCAGATTGCCTTTTGGGCCAAACTGACCTGGGCGTACAAAGAATAATATAGCACAGCAAGCTGAGAAAAAGCCAGGCTGTATGATACTTCGTGGCACAAAGTAGACTTTGTTGTTGAGGCAATGAAAGTACAAGGTTTTTTGGTGTTTTTTTTTTGGGGGGGAGCATTCTTTTTTGCTTTGGAAGTATACCTCACATATAGTTATGGTTTTGATCACAGAGGCATGTGTTAGCTCTGGGGTTCTTTGTCTTTTTTCCCTCATCCAGGACTGATAAGGATTTGCTTGTCTAGATATGCTTGATACTTTGATAAATTTTGCCTGGCAGTTGCAAACACATACAGAAGCACTGATATAAACTGTTTACATTTGTGCTAGGCGATTTGGGTGAAAATAAGTCTGCCAGAATACATTTCTCTGTAGTTTTTTTTTTTTTTTACTACTTTACTGGTGCTACAGCAGGGCTGTATTAGGATGATTACATTTGATCCCTCTGGCTTGCATGCGATGCTGATCTTTTTAGAATCATAGAATCATAGCATATCTCAAGTTGGAAGGGACCCATAAGGATCGACTCCAGCTCCCTGCTCCTCGTAGAACTACCTAAAACTGAACCATATTGCTTTTTTTCAGGATTTTTAGCAGGACAGAACAACTTAAGTCATCAAGAAAACCTTCTTCATTGTGACCCCGCCAAATAAACCTGCCCCAAATTCTTCGTAAACATGTTCAGACCTGTGGTTCAGACTGCAGAGATTCTTCCTGAAGTGGTGAAGGGGGCAAATTTTGTGAGAGACAGTGCCAATACCTGCTGTCTGTTCTATGGAAGGTGTCACTCGTCAGGCCAGCAGATAGGCAAGCAACTGTGCAATCTGGGTTTGAGGGCTGCCAAAAATCATGCAGAACTGATTTTCAGAAAGGCTTAGCTAATTCCCAGCTTTGTGAAGAATTAGGACTTCTGAAAAGCCGTCTGTAAGATCTGTGTAAGATCATGGAAGCTAATTTTAAGTGAATTGTCAGTATGAGCTTCCTAGGCTCACTGCCTCTTTCTGTCTTAACTTGACAACATGGTACGGCTCCTTGTTCAAGCTGAATGCCACTTTACTTCACTAATTGTCCCTTTAATGCCAGTAATGACACGCCGTATGACATGCTACAGGCACCGAGCAAAGGGGTCAGCGAGGCCCTTCCACCATAAGCTACTGCACTAAGGACTCTTCCTATGTGTCCCGTTTGTCTGTCCAGCTAGGTAAATCAAGACAGATCAACGAGATTTAAAAATAAGAAAAATGTGTTAAAAAATAAGAAAAATGCATTAGAGTAGAGTAACAGCAGAGAACAGTCAACACAGATCAAGTCCCACAGGGACGTACAAAAGTATTTTGCATTAAATAAATGCCCAAGGTTTTGAGTCTTAAGTTGTGATTCAAGGGTTAAAATGCCAAGCACTCGCTCTTCGTTGAAGTAAATGGCATCCAGGGGGTTACAGGACTCTTCAAATGACCCCAGCATTTGTGTTCCTGCTCCTCTGAAACAGCTACTTGCTGAACTGTTGCTAGATAAACAAAACTGCCAGTAAAGCCAGGCAGTGCAAACCTGTCAGCGCTGCCTCCTGCCAGGACAGCAGAGAAGGGGCAAGAGTTTGCAGGATCTATTGTTTCCACGTACTTTTATTATTTATTTACGCAGGGCGGTGGAGTGTTTTTCCATGTCACCCTGTGGTAGCAGGGAGCGCTCTCAAGCTGACGATCCCCTCGGTCGCTCTTCCCCGAGGGCTCCCCCCAGTCCACGGTCAGTGGAGCGTTCTGCAGCGGCCTCAGATTGCAGGGCTTCTGCTCCCCACAGTATTTTGGAGTCCTAGCTGGTAGCACCCTTTAATACACAGTATCATTTAAAGAATGTTAGAATTTAATTTTTTTTTTAATTAATGACATTGCGGCAATTTCAGAAGCAAAATGTGAGAGTCTTCCGTGCCACAATAACAGGCTAAATGGAGTTACTCTACAGGTTTTTACTACTACTTCTTGAGGCAGTTTAGCTTAAACCATCTCCTTTTATAATACACCATTTGAGCACGATATTTGCTCAAGGTGGGATTCATCTCATCTAAAGGTAGAGGTTTAAGGGCTGGTTGTGGATGCTGCTCGCTGTTGGATGTCACTGTAGTTACTGGGGCTCCTCTGGGGGTCCAGTTGCTCTCGCTTGCCTCAGGCATCAATGGAACACAGAGTGCGTGTTGTGTCTTTGCATGGGGAATGTACTGGATGAGTGAGTCCCGCTTGCATTTCACAGGATGCAAGGCAAGGCACAGAGACTAAGCCAGGACTGGAGAACATTTCTCTGGCCCAGCCCGTACATGCATTCTGGCCAGATTCTGCTGCAGGAGCCTTGGGGCGAGTGGGTTAGAAGGCAGCCAAGCCTTGCCTGGGCAGTTAGACTGCCGAGTATATGGGAGCACACGTATGTCCCACCATCTGTACCTAAGGAGATCAGAGCTAACTGCCTCCCAGGTATCAGGTTAGCCCCCAGCTGCACTCAACAGTAACAAAAGCAGTTCAGGCTCCTTGAAAAGCTACTGGTTTATACGCTTTCCTGTTGGCTCCTTTCTCTGTTACACCCTTTGCCTCCTGCTATACGGTTCTCATCAACTGGGCTGGAGTCCTGTTTTGTTCTGAGCCCTTTGGGACTCCCTGGGCATCACGAGGGGCTGAAACCCAGCTGCGTCTACAAGCTGAAAATTGCAGAAGTGCTTGGCAAGGTCCCAGCTGATGGGGAACCGCTGTGTGGATCCCTGCACCCTCCCCACAGCCCAAGTGTGGGCAACACACAGTGTTCTCCAGCAACGCTTAGCTGACACCAGGTCCTTAAGTGGCTGCAGCCAGATGGCAGAAAACTGCGTCAGCCCTGAGAGCGCTGTGACCTAGAGTACAATAGTACTCTGAACTGTACCTGCCCAGGATCATGAGAAGAATGGTTTGGGTTGGAAGAGACCTCTAAAGATCATCCAGTCCAACCCCCTGCCCTGGGCAGGGACACCTCCCACTAGATCAGCTTGCTTAAAGCCCCATCCAACATGACTTTGAACCCTTGCAATGATGGAGGATCCACAACTTCTGGCAGCTTGCTCCAGTGTCTCACCACCCTCATTGTAAAGAATTTCTTCCCTATATCCAATGTAAATCTACCCTCTTTCCATTTAAAACTGTTGCCCCTTGTGCTGTCACTACAGGCACTCATAAAAAGTCTCTCTCCATCTTTCTTATAAGCCCCTTTTATATATTGAAAGGCCACAACAAGGTCTTCTCTTTTCCAGGCTGAATGACCCCAAGCTGCAGGAATTCTGGCTACTGCATTCTTGGCAGCATCAGCAATCTCACAATGATTTTTCCTCCCTCTCACAAGACTGGAAAACCTTTCCAAAGACTGCACAGTCCAGACACTGTGAGGTTCTTCGCAGTAACAGAGAGAGAGAGAATCCTTACCTCCATGAGTTACAGCTTTTAAATGGTCCATAAATCTGCTTTGCAACACATCAAAAGAAATCCTTTTCCCTGATATGCTCTCATGATATCCGTACCTGGTCTGAAGTTCCTTTCCTGAACCCTTGAAACCCACAGGATGTCACAAGACACATTGTCCAAACACTGCAGCTGCCCTTTCAGTCTCCAGCTCATCTGCAGCTGTACTACTCTCCCCTCTGTAAGAAAAGAAAGGGAGAAGAACCCTGTCATTATGCTCTACTCCATGTCGCCACGCCGAGGATTATATCCACTTCACATCTCTGACAATTTCATGATCAGGCAGTTACTTTTTAGCTGTTGTTTCTTTTACAAGGCGTAGTCAACTGTTAGGGAACTGAAGGCCAAATTCTGTGAATATTTCTGCATGCAGAAGGATACTAGAAAAAAACAGAAAGGCTCTTGGCCTGTATGAGATAGGTACTTTGACTGGAGCAAAACCAAAAAGAATCCATTTTTTTAAATAAGCAAAGAATAAGTAACTGTGTAGAGACAATGTACTCCAGGACGGGCTTTGTTCAAATCACTGCTCTGAGTTGGGCAGAAAGAGGATTTGAATTTAGTCCTCCCACACCTTAAAGGAGTGGTTTGTCCACCATGTTAGAGAGTCCCCTAAAGAAGAGGAATAGGAAGGAAATTTTCACTGTGAAACAAGAGAACATTGTAATTTTCCCCTGAGTACTTTGTAAGAACCTTATCTCAGCAAGCCCTCAGGGTTTATTTAGCATCCCATGGAACAGATTCTCAGCCAGAGTTAGTCTGTGTGTAGCCTCTTCTTCCTCCATCACCTTTAGAGTTTAAACTTGGGTATCTTGCCTTCTGGTTTCTGCTATGACTATCACAAGTGTACAGAAGACTGAATCTTGATCTTCTGAAAGTCTAGAGCACTGAGGAGATGATATTACCTATATGTTTAGTGCATTTAGAAATAAGGCAATATGCCATAGGTTGTTTATCATAATTTGAGTTGCAAAGTAACCTGCCTTGCTTCAGAAGTGTTTTGGTTGGACATCTCCATGTTTGTCAGATCATTGTGGCAACTGTTTTACATTCATTTTGTTTCTTCACTAACAAAGCTTCTCTTGTTACACCAAAGCGTAATAAAGAAAATAGCCCAGTACATAGGAGAAGTTATGGAGGACTCAAAAGATAAAGTCCAGGAAAATCTTCTGGCCAATGGAGGTAGGTGCTGTGATGTGGGGTTTTTTAATGCATTGATGCTGCTTTTGTTTGCTTTGGAATATGGACATGTGGAATTAAAACACGCACATATTTTAAGAACACATCTAGCCTGCTCCCATTTTTCTCAAAGTTAGCAGAAGCTTCATCCCGCACCGGCTTTGCCTCCAGGAGAGTGTTCAGTTTCTAGTACTAATTTCTGACTGAGTTTCTGCCTGAACTAGTTCTAACACTGGAGCTGAGGAGTGAAGAGAAAAGCAGGAGACATCCTTCTTCCCTCCTAAAATGACCTAACACCTTTCTGTGCCCCATATGGACCTAATCTCTTACAGGCAGCTAGATCTCATTCTGTATGGCTGCAAGACATCTGGTAGTGATCTGCCTTCCCTCCTACAGTGCTGGGGTAGATCACGTCCTTAACTGTGGATTTCTGACATCATGGGTGGACGTGTGAGGCAACAGCTCCAAACCACGGAGCCGGCTGCACTCACAAGGTTGTGCCAGGGGCTGGCGGGACATGCAGGTGCTGCTTCTGTTAGGAGAAAATGTCCTCCAGTGGTGGCCTGCCCTGGATGGCAGCATCTGTGTAGCAGAGAAGAGCAGGCAGTGAAGGCAGGGACACTTGTGACATGCCAGAGGACCGTGGGCACCTGCTGCCTTACTGTGTGCTCCCCTACCTCCTCTCTAAGTACTCACTACGGTGTTTGTATAACCTCCATGAGTAATTTTCCCCCTTTGTTGTCTAGTATGGTACTCAGGGCCCTAAAGGGGGCCTGTGTCAAGGACAAAATTATCATTTACAAACTGATGGCTCCTAAATCTCTGCGTGTTTCAGTAAACACTGATTGTGTTTCAGAGCAAAAGCCCAGCTATCCTAGAAAAGTGTAACAAAATTGGATGTGTTACACATGGTAATTACAGGCTTGTAGAATGACGCTTGTAAATAAACTAAGAGTGCCCACTCCATCACCCTTTGATGCCTGCAGTATTGTGCTTCAGATCTGTATGAGTAAAGGATGGGGAGGATGTTCTTTTAGAAAAGTTCTCCTTGCATGACATAAGGCTGACATTTGATGAGTGCAACTGCTTGACAAGTACGATAATCCCATTTACTGTGTTTCAGGGCTGAAGGATAAAATGAAATGTCTCAAAAGTATGTTGAGGGTTGATGATTGCAGTGATGTGACAAGCATGCATTTGTGTGTATTAGTGCTAGAGACAAGTCTTGGTCTGGTTGTAGAGATACAGTGATCAGGTTACGATGGATTTCTCAAGTAACAACCTCGTAGCTTGATCACGATATCCCTATGACTTGAGAAACAACAGGTTTCACTTATTTCCTTTGTTTCCTCTTTTTATGCTATTTTCCTTCCCTGTCAGCTTTGCATGTGTTGTAATAGAAGGATGTGGAAATTACTTGGCTGTGTTACTAATTTGTCATTCAAACCAATCATATTAAACTAAGACATTAACCTCTCCAAGATTATTGACTGCATCTTAAAAAACTGGGTCAGCTTTAGTATATGAGGATTCCCCTAATACATTCCAGTGTCATTCTTCATAAGCAGCAGCAACTTCACTGTACAAATTCTTCCTCCTCCCCCTTCTGGTTAGCAAAAGGACCCTAAAGTTGAAGACTTCCTTGAGGTTGTGAAATTGGAAACAAAATTATAAGACACGACTTCTTACTGCATGGTCCTGTGTCAGAGTATTAGACCATCCCAGCTCAAATTTTGTTTTAATTTACACTGCATAAGTTTTCTGGTTTTAGCTCAGTTGTATATAATCCTGATAGCAGTTTGGTCCACAAACAGATAAAGATGGTGGCTTTGTGTCTAATAATTTTTTCGTTACGTTTGTGTGCAGAAAAATGCAAAGTACTAGAAAATACAGCACTTTTCGTTAAGTGACCACACACTACTTTCCAGTGGGCAACAGCTGAAAGCAGCCACGTGGAGATGTCTGTCTTACAGAAGGAAAATGTGTGTTTGTGTAATAAAGGGATTCTTAGTGTATCACAACAGCAGGAAATGCTTTCTTGCTTGTGACAGAATAAAAAATGTGAAATGTAAAGAAAAGCTTTTCTTCAAAGATTCAGTCCAAATTCTCTTTTGTTTATAGTAATATTAAACTCAAATGAATTTTAAAGTTTAGTAAGGGGTGGAGTAACTCCATTCTTTATAATGAGCTCAAAACAAAGCAGAATGGGAAGCATAACAGTTTTGGAGAGGAAGTATTTAACATTGCCTTTTAGAGCTGGGTGAATAAATCAGAGTTATGGGAGATTCAGGCTGTGGGGCTCCTGGGCAGCTGTGGGTGCGTTGGGGTAGGTAGGGAGCATCTCTCCTGGATGTGAAGTCTTTTAGAAGTGACTTGAGAGGTTCCATAAATGAGAGGTGCCATTCCAGGAGCACCAGGGTGCTTGGACTGCTTGGCGTTTTAAGCTCAGTTCTGCTAATGTGTTCACAGTAGTTTGTGCCATCCCCAAGATCAGGCAGTGCTCAAGAGGGAACTTGTAAAACAGGTTGAGAACTCACGCTGTGCTGAACTGCCTAACATCTGAATTATGCTGAGATTCAAGGAATGCGAGGATAGAAAGGGCATGCGTAGGTCTGCAAGGAACTTTCCTATCTCCTGAGCTATATATAGGTCAGAGCCTGTGATTGCCCTGTTCCTCCACACAGCTCAGTAATGCCATGCCCTTTGCAGGTTTCACTCCCGTTGAATTTAGCAAAGCTTAAGCAAGAAAGCTTGGAAGTTGGGCAGCAGGATGAAATCCTTGTGTCGGGTGCTCCCTGTGCTGAAAGTGCTCCATGATTTTTATTGCTTAAGTATTTTTGAGCTCCCTGCCTTTCCCCCAGGAAGCACGAGCGAGCACTGCCGGAGCTGTGTGATAGCTCTCCCTGCCTTCGGCGGTTTTGCCCCCTTCCCACACACTTCCAAGGCAGGAGAACTGGCTGATTCCTGATCAGACCTTAGCAGGAAGGGTTGGATCTTTGCCTCGTGATTCCTGCCCATTGGATTTAGGGGAGGTTTACACAGCTGGGGTTTTAGAAAAAGGGGGAGAACCCCTTCATGCCAGTGCTCTCTGCCTCCCAGGCAGTTTATCCCTTGCTCAGAAGCCTGTTTCCTCCCAACATGAGACTTTCCATGCTTTAGAAATCTAATAGGGTAAACTGACTCTGTTGTGGGGTGAGAGAAGCCCATGGAAAGGATAGCGCTGTCCTGCCAAGGGTGTTCGGTATCACAGGAGACAGGATAGTACCCTCAGCCTGGTGGTACGGCAGTTATGAGACTTTTCACATTCCTTCTTGTGCATCTCGCTTCATAAAGCTTTCCCCACACCCTGGAAATCCAGCCCATAAGAAATTGTGCTCAAAGCTCGCTGTGGGGCTGAATTAACTCTTTGGAGAAGGCAGCGAAGAGCACTGAATGGCCCCAGCATGCCCCTCCTTTTACTTGGCACCCTGAGCTTGTTTTGCTCTCTAACTCCCCCGGGCGACTTCCCAGATATTCTCTGGTCTGGAAGAAAGCCCACCCTGCAGGTGACACTGCCTCTGGCTTCTCTGTCTAGACATTGAGACCCTGCCTGCTGCCTTTCTCCAGCCTCCCTAACCTGCAGGGGGACAGCCCCAGCCCCTCTGCTTGCTGTGAGTTTGTACCCTCCCATAAAGTTTCTCAAGAACACTATGTGGAGTGTGTTCGGCACCCTAAGGACTCTCAGGAGCCAGCTTAGGCACAGAGCTGTGTGATTTCATGAGCTGCTGGAGGAGAATTCTTTATTTGGTACCATAATGTACCAAGTCTTAATGTTTTCTGGTGTTGAGGAGCCTTGATCTTCAGACCCACAGCATGATCCTGTTCTAGAGTGTCTGATGTGTCATCTCCCCTCAATTCTGGGATGAAGCTATGGCTCCCCATGCTCCAAGGGTGCCTTGTTTTGGGGGCTGCATGCACACAGGGCCTTGCTGTGAATTTCTGTCGCTGGGTGCTATGACTGGATTTATCCGTTCAGAGAAACACCGTGTGGCTTTGTGTGAGATGGGGGGCTCCGTGCACAAAGCCACTGAGGAGTTCCTCATCGCACCTGAACTGGTTTGATTTCTAGTGAGCGCTTGACTGAATCACAGAGAAGTAACATCAGCAACACTCTTAATGTCTTTGATCAAACTCTCAATAACCTCAGCATTACTGCTGGTCCTGGGCATGCAGTATTTTCCCGATAGCTCTTGCTGGGATTAAATTCAGGCATACTGCAATAATCAAGACTGAGGTATGTTACATGAAGCTGTTTCTGCTGTGAAGATGATGATTAATTATAATTAGAAATATTTATAATTCTAATTATAAAGATGACTAGATTGGGCATATGATCTGTGTGGATTTGATCTATATCATATTTCTGAGGATTCAGAGGTGGGCTCCTTGTTCACTCCCACCTCTGATGTTAATCAAAGACATGCCTAGGCCATAGCTGGGGACTGCTACCCAAACTTTCACCTGCCCTCTGGTAAGCTGTCTGCTTTAATGCATCTCTTTGCATTTTCAGTTGATCTGATTAGCTACCTGACGCGGTTTGAGTGGGACATGGCCAAATATCCCATAAAGCAGCCGCTGAAGAATATATCAGAAGCATTAACAAAGGTAAACTGCGCTCCAAATTTTAAGAAGCTGTCAGCATGGGGAAGCTTGTCTTTTGGCAGTTTTTGGTCCCTCCTCTCACGGCAGTCAGTGACAGCTTTGCCTTTGGTTTGGGCTGTCAGGCTCAGAAGCACACACTCTGTACTGANTCTTGTAGGCGCCCTTCAGATACTGGAAGGCCGTGATATATATATTTAAATCTATCCAGTCTATAAGTATACGGCACTTTATCAGACTCAGTAGAGTACATTGATACGCTTTCTGCAATTTAATCTGCTTCATTGAAATATTTTATTGTTTTTATATGCTGCCATATAGTTCTCCATTTTGGAGTTCTTTTATGAAATCGTTGGCCTGACATGAAATCAAACGCCTTGCAGGCTGGATGAGTTATTTACCCTGTCAGCCCGTTCAGGAAGGCGTGATGTGTTGGTCAATATAGATAACAAATAAAACCATGAACTTGCCCTTAGATACAGCTGTAACAGGCACCGCAGCAGCTCACTGCCTCCCACTTTCTGCAGAGGCCTTTGCCACGGGGGAGCTTGGACACCGGCTCCCCTTGGCCACGCTGAGGGGGTTTTACAGGGAGCCGATACCCGTGTCCTTGCCGTATGGTACAGAGGGAGCGGGAGGGGGGTGAGGACACCACCTCGAGCACCGACTTGACTCACTTTTTTTACTCTATTTCAGCAAGTGACTCAGATAGAAACAGACCTCAAGACCCGCTCAGCTGCATACAACAACATTAAAGGAAATTTGCAGAGCCTGGAGAAAAAAACCATGTAAGTGTAACAGATGCCTCTTCATATCTGGAACGCTGCAGGGCTGAGCTGAGGGCATTGCTGTGCTGTGGACCTTGTGTGCTCTGGTGGGAAGACATTTTTCTGGCTTTAGGGCACACTGAGCATCTACAGACCCAGTGAAAGCTGGAGCGGGGGGAGCTGGCGTGGTCAGCGTGTCTCAAAATCAGCTCTGGGAGACTGCAGTTCCTAATAGGATTTTATTGGCAGCGTGGGCAGACAGTCTCGGGAAAGAGTCAAAACTAAATGCACTGTATTGTTCTGATGAGATCCCAGGGAGTCAGAAATTAGATCGGCTGGGTCAGCCAGTGGATGCCTTTGGAAGACAGAGCTGTTTCCTATGGGAGCTCTGCAAGTGCTGTTCAGAAAGTCAGTTTTACAATATTCCACGCAAAGGCTCTACCTCACCAGCATAACCCACCACTTAATTTTTCTGTTCTTTGTTTCATTGTGTTAGTTCAGGTGGTGTTCTGTCAGGCCTTCCCAAATGTTCTCTCCTCTCTCCAGCTGCTTATGGTCTTTATCTGTGTCAGTGCTGATACCTGGATTTTCTCTGGGGAGAATAGTAAATTCCAGTGAGTAGGAAATTTAGAGCAACTTAGACAATGCTGCAAGCTCTTGTCCAACACATGCTCCTATGTGTCACTCTTTCTTACTGAGGCCCCTCGCTCTGGGCACAGGGCACAGGTCCTCACCTTCCTGGTCCATCAGCCGTCCAGGCTGGCCCTGCCTAGAAAACAGCCTTTACCCAAGGAAGAGACTCGCAGGGGCTCAAACCAAACCCCAGTGTGGCAGGAATTTTGCTTGGAATTTGGAACTAAAATGAGCATGCCTGGCACCAGTGCCATTGAACCCAACCACAGAAAAAATTTTTCCAGGTGGTGGTTCAGAATGAGTTTGTCAAAAAACCACTATCTCTCACAGAGACCTGCTCAACCAGGGGCAGCGGAATCACATCACAGTTACATCCCCCCCTCTCTCTGCTGAGTTCCTGTGTCCGTACCTCACCACCGCCCGCCAGCACCACTGCCCTATGCTTCCAGCTTGGTATAGACAGCGTTAGACAGCTTTGCCTCAGGCTGCGTCCATGTGGATAATCATAGGTGGGAGGGACAAGGGGACAACAGCTCCCGTTTCCCTTTTCTTGTCACCGTTCGAATTCCCAGCCCTCTCCTGCGGCATCTCTCCAGCTTCCACATCAGCTTTAAGCACCTGGAGAGAGGCAGCAGCTCTGTGTGGGGAACGTGAGCAGTGCCAGGCCTCCAGCAAGGGGATGAGGGAGAAGAACAGACCTCGTGGTCCAGGGCTATCTTACTCCCACTGTTCTGTCCACTTCTAAATGGGGGCATACCTGGTCTCTACCAGTGCCAGCTAGCTTGCGTTGAACAAACATCTAGTAAGATGTTACTGGCCAGTTAATGTTTGGACTGGCACAGTGAACCTCAAACCAAAACCTACTGGTTTAGGTCCTTCTTCACTCCTGCCCAGCTACAGAGAGGGCAGCTGCTCTCTTCCCATACACACCTAGCGCCTACCAGCCATGGCCAGCCAGCCCCAGCCATCGACGCCTCCTACGCGTGCAGCACTAGTGGGTCTTAATGTGATCCAGTGGGCTTAGACCATGAAGAGACTCACTCCTGCAGATCCCACCTGCGCGCAACTGCTGCTCCCGCTGTCCTTCAGCTGGAGGTATCTCCGCGTGCTGGTCCATGGAGGTTCAGGGTTGCTTTGATGGCTTGTGTCTGTACTAACATTGCTTACTCTGACTGAAGCGTGGCCGCGCAGGCAGCTCAACAGGCAGCCTTCCGAAGGCAAGTGCCTCCCGCAAGATGCAGCAATGACTGGGAGCGGGGTGGTAACTTCAGGTGTGCACTTCCCAAGCATCTACACCCTTACTGGAGAAACAATAGCAGCAGAATGGTGTAATTTCACGTAAATTAGTTCCACCTAAACATGAGGAGGAACTTCTTTCCCTTGAGGGTGGCAGAGCCCTGGCACAGGCTGCCCAGGGAGGTGGTGGAGTCTCCGTCTCTGGAGACATTCAAAACCCGCCTGGATGGGTTCCTGTGTAACCTGCTCTAAGGTGGCCCTGCTCTGGCAGGGGGTTGGACTAGATGATCTACTAAGGTCCCTTCCAACCCTATGATTCTGTGATTCTGTGATTCTGTGAAATTGCGTAAACTACCCTAGTCCTAGCCACCAATATTCTGCCATTAGTATTAGTTGCTTTTTTATTCTTTTTAGTAGCAGTAAAAATAACTAAATGGCCATTTTAGAAGTGTAGACGTGTCACCTCCTTCCTGGCCACCTTCCACCCCAGTATACACTATTAGCGACTATACCCACAGCACAATACCTCCAGTGTGCTGCTGCTGGTTTCCTCCTAATGTTATTTTTAATTTGTCTTCTTCACCGTAGGGGAAATCTGCTGACCCGGACCCTAGCAGACATCGTGCATAAAGAAGACTTTGTTCTGAATTCCGAGTACCTTATCACACTGCTCGTCGTGGTGCCAAAGTAAGGCAATAGCGCGTGCACACGCGCTCCGTGTGGCATTGAGTTTCAGGCCGAAGCACCGGATCCAGGCGATCCTGGGTCAGGCTGGGGCAGCTCATCAGTGCCGCGGCTGGGGCACGGGTAGAGCTGACAGCAAAGAGAAAGAACAGTTTCTGCCAAGGGTGGTGCCATCACGAAAGAGACAAAACCTGCTCCGAACTGGGAGCAGAACAGAGTCGGGATGTAAGTTTTTAATAGTTGCAGAGTGAGTTCTCAAACAGCCTTCTGCTAGGAATAGTATGAGTTAAAAAAAAACACAGAAAAACTGATTCTTACTGGAGTTTAGCCACTTGATAAAAGGAAGTAGACAAAAAAAAAGGAAGTAGATAAAAGTCCTGTCAAAGTCACAAGGCCTCTGCTGGCCGTGATTCATAAGTGCCTGCACGGAGGATGACTGCCATCACCATCAGCTGTGAAGTTAGGTGATGTCCTTCTCAGAAGCCTACACAAAACCCTTCCTCTCCAGATAGCCCTGTCCCAACACACACACATACAGTACCGCCACTTTTCTGTCTGTGAGAACCATGCTACAAAAAGCTGTCTGGGGTAAGTCTGTTGAGTTCATTATCTGCCCATTCTTTCAGGTTCCCCCTATAAACAGACTCCTCGCTTTGTGAACGCTTACCATCCCCTTGACCCCTTTCTCCCAGTGCTGGCCCCCGCCAGGTTTGCCGTGTAGCACCAGATCAGCCCTGGGATTGCACACAGCAGATGCACCGCACCTACCCATGGATCAGGGGCAGCTCATACGGGGTCCTGGAGCATGGGACACTGCGGGGCAGCCTGGAAGTGTGTGCCAAAAGCCACCTTCTTCCCACCATCAGCTTCTTGCTCTGGCCCCTTCCTCATGCCAAAACCTGAAGTGAGAACTGAGGGTGCAGCATTGAGGGAAACATCTCCCTAGCTGGTGACTAGGAGAGGAAAACGTAGTGGAGGCTTAACGTATCTTAGTCACATAACCCAGCACAAAGAGCTCCAACCCTTCCACCCTAAGCCATTAGCTTAATTAACTGTATTTATCAACACGTTTGCTTTCTAGTATACAGTATTTATTTACTGTGCTTTGGTTTGTGTTGCTCAAAGGTCAAGCTACGTACAGTGGCAGAAGACATACGAATCCCTCTCTGATATGGTAGTGCCTCGCTCCACCAAGTAAGTGACACTCCGAATTAAGGTCCCTGTTTGTTTCAGAGATCCCTGCCATATTTCAGGCCCTCAAATTGCTGGATCCTGGAAGGAATCACTTGTCTAGTGCACGGGCTCATTGTTAACGTACAGATTTGCCCAATCTCATTCTCAATTGAAATTAGAAATTACTCTGTTGAGTGGCAGATGAAATTAAAAAAACCCATCATCGCTGGTTTTTTTACAATTAGCTCGTCGTTCCCTTTCCCAGTAATCTAGTTCTTTCTACTTTCAGCCAGGGCCTTTGCATTTTGTGTGAAATAGGCAAGCAATTTGTTACAGTAATCCAGGCATAATTCAGACACATGCATTCACGTGCATAGAAACTACTTTTTACAAAGATCAAACACTGTCTTTGCATCTTGAATTGCTTCCCATTGTCGAATAGGATAATTCAGTGTAGTCATTTCCACTAGCAAATACCACATGAATTTATCTTTTCACCTGGAGTAAAAAATCCTTCCTGGGAATTAAATATTCCACTGTTCAGCTCCCGCAGACCATGAGGTCTAACCCAGGGCACAAGAGGTGACAAGGCGATTATCTGAAATGGAAGAAGCAGAAAGCACAGAGAAAGGAGCAAGCTGTGTGCTGCTGCCTGTCTCAAAAACACAAGTGCACGGCAAGTAGGGGAACATGACCAGGAAACACAGAAAAAACAGGCAGGCATAACACATGTACTACGATGGGCTCAGGAACAGAGCTCGTGGGAATTTTACACCGGAGATGCCGTGGCCAGTGCTAGTTCCCTATTTCGGTCACAGCAGTTCTTGAAAGTCAGGGTGTTGTTCAGTACCATAAATGAAAAATAACTGCAGGAGAGGAAGGTAAATAAGGCATGAGGGATTTGCTACGTCAAATCACAGCAGTGGGTTTCCCTCCCGCAGAATGATTGCTGAGGATGCAGAGGGGGGACTCTTCACCGTCACCCTGTTTAGGAAAGTGATGGATGACTTCAAGGCTAAAGCCAGGGAGAACAGGTAAGGAGCACTGACTGCTCGGCAGGGCAGGCAGATGGGGAGGGGGTGAGGTTCGCTCTGTGCGCACTACGGCTGAATCCGTCACTGGTTTTTAGAGCTTTCCTACTGTTCGGGATGCTGCTGGCCCTAAGGCCACGGAGAAGGCAGGGTGGGAAGGAGCTGTGGCAGCAGATACAGTGATTCTATGATTTAAGCACCAAACTACAGATCCTGGAATTGTCCTTCCTGCTCTCATGCTACTGGGAGCAGGAAGCTTGCTTTCTGGGGGTGACTTCAACTCCCACCCTTCACGTACTTTAATACCGGCCATTTAACACCAGTTAAATTTAACACCAGTTAAATGGCTAGCGACTTTGAAACATCCTGTACCTGCTTCTCCAGAGGCAAAAGAAATGAGTGCACATATTGCTTGGACCGTGTCTTGTGAGAACAAATGTCATTCAATTGTAGGTTCATGGTTCGAGAGTTTTATTTTGATGAGAAGGAACTGAAGTGTGAAAAGGAAGAGCTGATGAAATTAGCTTCTGATAAGAAACAACAGTATGTAAGTAGCACATCAAGTCCATGGCCCATATAACTGCTACCGGTGTGCCTAAGCACCTCCCACTCAGAAATGCCTTTGTGGTTCCAGCGAACTCCTGTGAGCTCCATTTAGCCCAGAAACCCAGGGCAGAGGATAGATAACACAATTTTCCCAAGGCCACTTGAGTTTCTGATAAACTGGGAGCCACTGACAGGCCGGCTGAGAATCCTCTCAGTGGTGTGAGCTGTGGAGCTGCTTCACCCAGTGAGGGGGTCACGTACTGTTGTGTCTGCTCTCGTAGGGCCCCTTACTGCGCTGGCTGAAAGTGAACTTCAGTGAAGCATTTGTGGCTTGGATTCACGTGAAAGCCTTGAGAGTTTTTGTTGAATCTGTCCTGAGGTAAGTGGGTAAACCTGCAGTGCCAGCAGAGATTCCTGAAGAAGTCAAAACGTACAGCTCTCCTTCTGGGGCAGTTCTTTCATGGGAGGGAACATCCCTGACACACCACGCTCCAGAAGCTCGCAGGAGACAACACAGATGACCACAAAAAATGTGAAATACGAAGCTGATGAAAAATAGTTCTTTGGGGGCACTTACAGGGCAGCGGGAAACAGAAAGACACTATTTAGTTGCCTTTTGTCTTCAAAAAGAAAATGCTTTCAGGTAAAGAGGCAGCACACCACCATGGAGATCGTTTCTGCAGCGTACCAGCCGCCAGCGTGCCCGGGGACTGAGGAGGGAGAAGGGCAGGAGTGGAAAAGCGTGCCCCTTCCCAGCAGATGATCCCCTATGTTGATGTGTTTCCAGGTATGGCCTCCCAGTGAATTTCCAAGCAATGCTGCTGCAGCCCAATAGGAAGTCCGTCAAACGCCTGAGGGATGTCCTAAACGTGGTCTTCAAACACCTGGATGAAGTCGCAGCAGCAAGTATAATGGATGTATGTATTTGGTCTATGCCTGCGCGTGCTGCAGCTTGTCTCGGTTTCGCCAGGCTGGGGGTTAGAGCACGGCCCTCCTCACACCTCGCGCTGCCAGGGTCCCTGGATCAGCTCTAATGCCTGGTGGGTGCAGACTGGATTAGGGTAACGGGTGGATTACGATGGAGATGTGTAGAGATTGCTTCTGTTTTCTCTTGAAGCATCTGATGTTTGCAGCTACCGGACTGCAACAGGGCTGCTCAATTACGTCAGTTCCTCTAGGTAAAAACCTTCTGTAAACACGCAGATCAACACAAGCCAGAAAAATGAATTCAGAACGAAATGCGAGGAGCATGACGGCTCCATCCCCCCTAAGGGGCTGTCATTGACTAAATACCTCAACCCAGGACTTCAGCGAGCAGCAGTACTTGCTGTCTCCCACCCGCCCCCATCTTGAATGCACAAATGATTTAGAATAAACCAGCAGGCGTTAAAATAGCCTAAACCCAGCAAGCATCAGATTCTCAGTGCATAAAGGGAGGAGAAAGAAATGAGTTCCTCTAGAGCTGAAGCACACAAAAATACATGTTCATAAACTTGCACCAACCAAGCATGAATTCTCACTGCCTTAGCCTGAAAACACCAAGCAACCACCAGATTCTCAGTGGTGAATTCCCCATCCTAAGCACAACAAGTACTAAACTCCATTCCACCTGCGGCAGAGGAGCACAAAAGCAATCTGCTGTAGCTTCAAACTGTGAACAGTTTGTTTACCGGTACTAAAGTAATGCTGTTTCCTTTTGCAGCCTGGCATGGACATCCCTGGTTTACAACTGAGTAATCAAGAATACTATCCTTACGTCTATTTCAAGATCGACCTCAGTCTTCTTGACAGCAGTTAAAAAAAAAAAACCACAGCTCAAGCTTCATCTATTAATTTTCAGGACCCTGATGTTACAGTAAAATAATCTTTAGCTGCTGAAAGTAAAAATCAACATGCAGATGCGTAGCAGGATAATTGCGTAAGATCTTTCTAACACTTCCAGTAATTTTTACAGTGACTTCATATAAATATCTCTTGTTCATGGTTTTACAAAAACATCTTTCAGAGGCAGGAGATACTATAGTAGTATTTATTTTTTTTTGGTAAATTACAAAGACAGAATATCTACTGGACTTGAAATAAAACAATTTAAAAAGAGTGGTGGCTAATGGATCTACTAGATGTGTGCAGTCCTGTTCTTCTAACAAAGCAAACTTAGAAAAAGTAGAAAGCATCAAGAACAAAAACCAATTTTTAATTTAAAAAAAGAAAAGCTTAAGAAGAAAGATCCTCAAAATTGCTGTGGAACTTAGTGTAGTATGACTTGTAGTCGCACGTACTTGTAAGTTTAGTTTTTGCCAAGATATTTCAGTTGGAACAGTTCCGTTTGATCTCATCTGCTGGGATAACTGAGAGCTGGAGCACAGTTCCTGCTGCAAATCAGTAGTCAACCTGCTGCTGGCTACCTGTGGGTCTTACCCTGCCTTTCGTAGGGATGAGATACGGGCAATCTCTTACAGACACTAGATGACAAATATCCATTTTAAGTTATTTCCTTGAAAGGAGGGGAAACTTTCAGTTCTTTCATTCCTTCCTTATAAACAAGCTGATCCCATGAGGGTCACACTTCACTGGACATGGATACACAAGACATTCAGAGCAACAAAATATAATGCGTTTTTTATTCAAAAAGCAGCAGTATCCATCCCCATTCCCAGTGTTGATTCCCCTTCCAAGGAAATAACAATTTCAGATTAAGATGATGCCAGATGGGAAGTGAAAAAATACTATCCAATTTGCTGGAGACAGCACCATTGTGGTTTCGTTAGCACCTGGAAGTCTTCACGTCCTATAATGGGGAGTACCTTCACTGTAATCCTGGGGAAGAGACCAACAGCTCCCAGTGTCTCCCACTGCAGCAACAACTCCACTTCCATTGTATTAATGATCTTACAAAGTTTGGCACAGAGAAAGAGAAAGCCCCTGAGAAGGAATAGGAAGACTAAAGAGCATTTAAACGAAGATTGTCCATCTAACCAGGCTTTAGGCCGAACAGTCAGTATTGTTCACAGCAAGGGAGTCGTTTAGGACTGCCCTCTGCACCAGCCTCTCTATTCTACAGTTCATTATTTTAAGTCATCCAAAGTGGGATAGCTTTTATCATGTGCACCTCTGTTATTCTACACAAGACTAACACTGTGTCAAAAATATTTTGTTTTATTCTTTAATTGAAACATAAGATGACCAGGTTCCACCTCCATGAAAAAAAGAAGTATCACATTTAAAATTGGTTACACTAACAGCCTCCAGTACACTCAAACAGCACACTATCCACAAAATAAAATCCAAGATGTTCCAAAGAAATATCCATGAAGTCCTCAAAATATTTGTTACACAGAATACAATCAAGTTTACTGGTTATGACAATTCATAGAATTTCTGCAATGTTTCTTGAGATGCGTACAGTTCACTGCTGCAGTGCATCAAATAGCAGTGTGTCACATGCTATTTCTCCATAAAAAGGCCACTGGAATACCGATCTGACTGTGAACCTGGTTGCAAACTGCTGCGCAAACTCTCCCAAGAAAAAAAAAGGTTTCCTGAAGATCTCACAGCTCATCTTTATCCCAGTCATCCAGATCCACATCACTGAGATCAATATCATCTTCAACTGGAAGCTGTGGAAGAGGGAAGGTTTTGAGCACACGTTTAGAAGCACTTTAACACACCAGGACATCACTGACTTTGAAAGACACTTATTTCACCCTGAGTAAAGCTCCTGCCTGTCATCTCTTCCATTCATATAAAACCTCAAAGCTCGATATCACACAGTATCGCACAAGACAAGTGATCAGAGGTCAGACCAGAAAGTTGTTTTCTAATAAAAATAATCCAGATGAAGACAAATACAGATAAATGCTCTAACAACGCTACTACCGTGTTCTATATTTTAATTCCATTTTAAGGAGATCAAGATTGTAGTAACTTTGTTTTTTACAGCAATGTTGAACTTTAAGAACGTATTCAATCGCTGTGTAATTACACAGGCTTTAGCTTACCAACTTTCTGTCATTAAGACTTTGATGGTAAGGCCAGCTTACTGCAGAACCAAAGTCTCCATAAACATTCAGGTCTTGAAGGCATCCACTGCCACCTCCCTTACTCCACATGGGTAGTAAGAGGTTTCAGCCTCAAGGGATTCGACTTTCAGATTACATCCTAACAGCCAGGCAGGAGTATTTGTCCACGGTTTCAAATAATGAATCTGGTGTTTGGTGTAGTGGCAGAATTTACGTAACAGGAAGCCATCAACACAACTCGCCACAATCTTTGAAGAACAAGAATTTCCGCATCATCATTTCTTAGTTACACTATTTTATCTGAACCTAGCAAATCGTCAGCTCTTTTAGAGATGGAGCACCTCTTACCTCACCATCTTTGCCATCCCAAGGTTCAACGGAATGAATTTTAGGGAAAGCTCCACCACCCACTGGTGCTGTAGAGCCACGACCAACAGAGAGTTCCCTGAGAAAAAAAAAAGAGTAAACATTAAGAAATTTCTCCAGTTTCAATCGACCTGGAACAGTGCCTGCTTCAGATAAAAGGAAATTGACTTTGAAAACTGCTCACATCTCTCGAAGCAAATCTAAACTGTCTGGAAGCAAAATCTTTTCAAATTGAGAAGCAGAAAGCGAAGCCCTTACAGCAGCACTGTGAATTTACAATTGGATCCGAACAGACAAACTATGCCAGCTACACTGTTTCATGTTTCAGCAGTGCCCCTTCTAACACTCGTGAACAAACATGGCCCCTTTAACAGTATATTGTGTATCATTTGAGGCAACTCCAAGAGGAGGCTGTAACTCTAGTTTTGGAAATCACCTGCAGCTGTTACTTGACTAAAAAGGATCACTAGCAATTTCAGTTCTAAGCTTCCACAGGTACGAGGCAACAGCTTCTGCTCTGAGACACTCCATCTTGCACTTGCTAGTTAGGCTTGCTCAAAAAGCCCAAATTAAGATTCTGAACAGCTAATCCCTTTTCCCTCTTTCAGAGGAAAGTAAGACTGAATAAGCATTCCTCCCTAGATGGAGTCTACAGTTTTTATGCTCTTCTCAGCGCTTGTTTCCTTACTTTTGGTCAACACTGATGAGACTGCCTATCAGATTACAAAAGCTGCAGGCAGCAAGCTGAGGTAACAGCCAGCTACAGCAGCTGGGATTGTACTGCTTTCTCTGGGCAGCACAGCTGAGCTGAAGTGTCAAGTAAGAGATTATTCCAGCACGTATTACATTGTAGTAAGACAATACCAAACCAATTATCTAATGCAACATAAGCTGTTTACGTTGGCTGTTGTGTCCTGGAAGCACCATCCACCCTCATGAGGAAAGGCTTCACTAATACAGACTAAGAGAATTTGCTATGTCTGAGAAAGGCAGACTTTTCTCTCACAGGCATTATTAGCACAGACTGTTCACAAAGTCTTCTGTTGAAACTCGCAGCAACAGGAAAGTAAGTAGTAGCAACTAAGGCTGACACAGGGCACAGTAAGATGTCACTTCTTGTTCAAAGATATTCTTACATCTGAATCCTGTTATTTTTTGTACTTGATGCTTTGAGAACCTTCCCTTTTTGGCATTAAGCATAAAGCCTGATCCCTTACACTGGTAGGAGAACATAGAGCACTGTTTCCATTAATCCAGCAGGAACAGGGCTCAATTAATGGCTAGGTGGGGAGAGACTCGTATTTCTTTTTGCAATCCTGACTGTCCTTTGCCATTCTCCAAGCAAGGACATGGAAATAACATTGCTAATGTAAGCTCTCAGAGGCTCTTACACACAGCAGCTGGTGTTTTACCCAAAAGCAAAGGTCTCACTTCACTTTGACCATGCTTAAGTTAACAGCTTAAGTTTAGCTGCTCTGTTTCAGTCCCCTTCAGCCTTCTGTCCTCTTCCCCCTTTCACCATTCAATTCTTCTCGGCACTGGTTCTTGCCAAACTGCCAAGGCAGTTTCAGGGAACTTGAGCTGAGCAGAGGTTTCTTTTTGGATGGATTGCTTTAGCTCCCCCAGTTAGTTTACCAGATGCCAGGGGAATGTGAAATGGGAAGACAAGACCTGACCAAACTGGAAAGATGAACAGCCATATACAGAATCTCAAAAACCTCAGTAGCACCAGTTTAGATTCCCAAACTGGGAACTTCCCAATTACTAGTGAGAATGCACCATTTGAATTTAATAGTATTGATTACTAAATCCCATTAATTCCTTGGGTTATCAGAGAACCACAATTTTTTCAAGACCAAAGCTCACTTTATTTTCAAACTGTTTTCAAAAGTTGTCCTAAAACTACCACTTAAGTGTAAATGTCCAACTTCTTCATTCTGTCCACCACAAAAAGGACTGCTTTATTAGCTGCAATCCTCACTGAAATCACTCCCTTACTCCAGTGAATGCTCATCATCTTAATTCTCTTAACTGTGCAAGTCTCGTCTGATCCAGGAGAGTTTTGGGCTAAGGAATCACAACCCCAGTTACAGAAAGATTTAAGTCACCTAAAGATTTCATACCTGAGAAACTCATTAATCCCTTGCTCACTGAATGATCCTTTCAGAAGGGCAAATTTCATCTTCCGAGCATTAACAGCTGCCATTGCTGGATACCCAAAGCCTCCAATCCCCAAAGAGCTCTCAAGATCTGACTGAGCACCTGCTTCTGTCCACAGCCACCTTGAGGAAAGATAAAATAGAACATGAATAATTAGGATAGGCTCTACAATTGTTTAGAAGTCACACATACCCTGCAGAGTGCAAGCTGGGCTCTCAACTGCCCTTGAGGGTGTCAGCCCATCCCAATTTGTTACTGAAGGCAGCAGGAAATGGCAGGATCCCAATACTGAGCCACATAACAGAAGAACCCCCCTCCTGAACAGCATGTCTAGGCCAGCCCGGTGCTCACAGCTACTGAAAGCTGCATCAGAACAGCCATGAAAGACAGTCCAGGGAAAGAACTATGTTACCAATCCAGGGAAACTGTTGCACTTTAGCCTGTATTAAGCAATGTTTGAAATAGCTCAAGTTACAGATCTATACACAACAAAGTACTGCCGAAATCCCACTGTAGAGGATTTCTGGCCAAAGACTGCAAGACCAGTATTTCACTCAATATTAGTTCCTCACAGGTCAGGTCTCAGTTCCTCTTATGCTTAGGAAGTCCCCTGAGGAACCTCTGGAATCAGACAATTTCAGCATTTCCCCCCAGGCTTTCATGCCAGTTCACCCCCTTTCTATATCAGTGTGTCAGAACTCTCACTTCCCAAAGAAGCCTCAGAGATCCTAACCTCCATTTGAGAGGAGGAGGAGAAAAGGCAAAGCCTACTGGCGTGCTGCTTTGAGAGAATTAAACTTGTTAAACTGCTATTTACTTTTTTTTTTTTGAGAATTAAGTCATACTGTCAGTCAGACTCACCCACCACTCTAAAAGAAACTGGATAAATACTGTCTTAAAATATTTTAGCATTCAGGACAAGAGTAAAAGGTGCTTAATCTGATTTCGTTAATACTTAGATAGCCCTTGTAAACACAGGATTTGAGGTAGATGAAAAGAAAAAAATAAATCAGCAGTTTATTCAAAAGCCACAGCATCCCCTCCGACTGTACATTTAGTGAAATACCAAGATATACTATCCTGAGCAAGGAACAACTCATATCTGCAGATAAATCACTTTCATACAAATTCTAGCCTGTTACCTCTAAAAACATTCACCTCTTTCCCAAGACTACCAGTTCATAGCGACACTTACCCCCACATTTTCTTTTTGTATTTTTCAGCCATTTTTAACATGACATCCAGGTAAGAATTCCTCCCTGAAGCTCCTGTTTGACAGGACCAGACAAGTTAAAAAATACAGCTACATGCTTTAAGTGACACATTCATACCGAACTCCGCTAGCTTGTATGTCTACCTGTGTCAAGAATATGAGGCAGGACAGAAATGATGCAGAGCTGATGAGCATCACAGGTACTCTTCAGAACATCTTCACTAATTATCTAGAAGAAAGCAGCAGAGGTGTCACTTCTTGCTCAAAGTCACTGTCCTTCGACCAGGGCTGGAAACAGCACACCAGACCTACGTGTAAACCTGCAGGTTTCATTCACAGTATTGCTAGCATAAGGACAGCCAGCAGGGTGCAGCATTTGCTGAAGATGAGACTATTTAATCGACATAACAGAGCACCCAGTTTTGTGTGATCTACCTTAAAAAAGAATCAATCCATTTACCTGCATCAGTGGTCCCCAAACTTTGACTGCGCACCACTGCCAGTAAGAAAGTTTCTAAGCCCGCATCCCCAATATATGTGTATCAATTATATACATGTACTCCTGTACTAACATTATGCACATAAAGCATACAGAAAATAGACATTTTAAAAGGATGACAAAGGTGAAATAAACATCATTTTGAAATTTTTTAAGTTAATGGTACAATTTTTTTCTTCCTGCAACCCAATGGATTGTCTTGCATGCACCCCACTTTGGAGATAACTGATCCCCATTTCCAATCTATCTACATCAAGCTGAAACTAGAAGTCACCATACAGAGAGGGGAGCTTTTTTGGACAACAAGCAAGATTAGTTATGATGCAACTTCTCATGGATGGCTTACAACTGATAAAACCCTGCCCTCTTGCAAAAAAAAAAAAAAGATAGGGCACAGAACCCAAGCTTTTCACATGTTCCTCAAAGAGGATTCAGACACCCTCGTACCATCATGTCAGTGTCTTCATTGTATCAATTCTGCTAATCTTTCAGTCAACAACAAATTCACAGTCAAAATTAAATAACAGAAAGCTGAATGATCAGACTTGTCATCTTTGACAGTCTGCTGCAAAACAGTATGGAAGCAGCACTCTTAGGCTGTTTTATTTAGTTAATATAGTTCTGTAAAAACTGCTGCGAAGGATATGATGGAAAAGGAATTTAAGAAAATGACGTAGAGGTACCTCCAGGAGCTCAGGTGGTGGTGCGTTATCAGAAAACAGATCCAGAGCACGAGCAATGATATCAGATCTAGTTCTGCCACCGTCATAATCAACAGGGTCTTCTCCTTTCTGGAAGATTTTAATCGTAGGAAATCCACGAATCTGCAAGAGAAGTTTAATCCATCAGCTCAAAAAAAATCTGAATATTTATGGTGGAAGTTATCCGCTACTCTGATGTGTTCTAGATTAAGAGAAAGGGAAAAGATTTAGCATCTAGATGAATCAAGTCTCACAGCACGTTATGACTCAACTGGAACAATTTTGTAGCTTCCTACATGTGCAACAAATCAAAAAAAGGGTAACATACACTGAAAAACTGATTAAAGTTTTAGGCCTGATGAACTGGCAATAGTTTCATCTCAGTTTAGATGCACCAAGCAGGCTTTATACCAGGAGGACTATCTTAACCCTTTGTATTTCTAAGTTTCCCCAACTTGTCTGTGAGGAGACAACACTGTGCCTACATGGCAACAAATGGACCTTAAGCTCCCTCTGCTACACTTCCAGAAACACTTGTTTAGTCTTCCTGCTGACTGCCAGACACGTGCACCTACAGTGTGCTGTTTGCTTCCCTGTAAGATCCCTGCACTGTGTTATAAATTAAAGAATATCAGTTCCCTATGGGCCCACAGCTAATAGTGTCTGAATGATCCCTGACAACTGGCTTCAAGAGGCACAGGCACATGTGTGTGTTCTGGAGCCAGCGTACAAACAGTCTGAAAGGAGAGACTTCTCACTTCAGATAAAGCTATACAAGACTTTATGGTAATAAACAGCCTTTTTCATCAGCAACATCCAGATTTATTCCTTTCCTCTCACCCCATTTGTTTATATTGTTACTGACATTCAGGAATGAATTATTTCTGGAAAAGTGGTATGTGTCACTTAACATTATTTTTAGCACAAAACATTTAAGTGTTCCCAGATTAAGGAACAGTTCAGGAAGCATTAAAGGGACATCTGACTTACTAGATATGGAAAGGAAACCGTAACCACTGCAGAGCACACTCACCCCGTATCGGCTTGCCAGCACCTGATTGACTGTTGCATCTACTGCAGCCAACTTTACTTTTCCCTTTGTTTGTTCCTTCACCTCAGTGGCAGCAGCTGCCCATTCTGGCTCCAGGCTGAAAAACAAAGAGCGTGAGTGCTCTAAGCTCCCTTACAGCTAGCAGATGTATACTACATTCAAACATTACATTGCATATTACACCCAGGAAAAAAAAAATAAAGTCTCTGTAGAGAATGACAGCTAGGAGGGTTATTCCAAATGAGACTGAAGTCCTGCATCTCACGGAATTAAAGGGTCAGTGTAACTTCTGGATCTTACTTCCACTTATAACTAGGAATTTTGCTAAGGAGCAGTGCAGCCAGAGCAACACCAAGGTGCCCTGAGCAGAAGCCCACACAGTTTTGTTTAAACACCTTACAGAAAAACCCACTTATGATACACCAGAGATGCAAAGTGCCTTTTAGAGGATTAAGGGTATTGCACAAAACCAAGCACTAATGGGAACTGAACTGTGAAAGAAAAACCTCATTTACTTTTTGCAGTGCCCACACCACGGGGCATAAAACTCCACCATCCACACATCGTCACTATTTATGACGTTCTTATCAAAGCTGTCATCAGTCAGCTCAATCACATCCTTCTTATCTCCACCTCCGCTCTCTCGGCTCTGTAAGAAACAAACAGACCCTCACATCAGCAACCAAAATTAGTTTCCCACACAAGCCATGTCTTGCATGTCATGTTGTACCAAGTGGTCTTTATTTGAATGAGATGCAAAACAGGCAGTGTTAGGTCATACAACTTTCCCATTTTAGAACTGACAATACACACAGCCTACTCCCACAGCACTTCCAAGAAACAGCAAGCGAACCTTTTCTTAAAAACAAACAAAAAAACCCAGAAAAAGAAACCAGGTCAAACTGATGAGCAAGAAGATGTGGGAACACTTCCCATCTGTCCGATAACAAAGCCCTCTCCAACTCCTCCACCCCACTGTGCCCTGCCTTCTAGGCAACAGTAACATGTGAGTGTAGTACACACTACAGGGTACAGTCCACCCAGGTTTTTTATCTGGCCAACTTGAGAATGTTGGAGTGCACTTGGTCCATGATTTAGAAACCGTAGTAGCAGCCAGAAGCTTTTCAATTTACCTTCAGCAAAATCCAGCAAGCCAACTTCAGAAGAACATTACCAAATTAAAAAAGCCTCATCCATCTAGCTTAGATTATGTCTAGGCAAATAGTACTTCAACTAGTTGGAGAATGGGGCTAACGTGGACCTCAAAGTTCAAAGGGTGATGCAGAGTTTTGCTCCTGGGGAAGAATAATGCCATGCACAAGTACATGCTGGGCACTGACTAGATGAAAAACAGCTTTTCAGAGCGGGACCTGGGGCTCCTGGTGAACCAGCTGAAGGTGAGCCAGTAACACACTCCCGTGTCAAAGGGAGCCAACAGCCTCCTGAGCCGCTTTAGGCAGACACCTGTCAGCAGGTCTGGGGAGGTGATCCTTCTCTCTGCTCAGCACTGTGTGAAACATCTGGAGTGCTGGGTCCAGTTTTGGGCTCCCCAGTATGAGACATGCACATCCCAGACCAAGGGTCAAAGCTGATTAAGGGCTTTGAGCACCTTATATATGACAAGAGCCTGAGGAAGGTGGGATTGCTCAGCTGGAAAGAAAGAAGCTCAGTGTGGATCCTACCCATATATATATAAATATCCAGGTGGAGGGGAGTAAAGAAAACAAAGTCAGACTCTTTGCTGCAGTGCCCAGTGACAAGACAAAAAGGGTGTAAGTTGAAATACAAGTATTTAATTTAAGCATAAGAGGAAACTTGGCTACTGTGAGGGTGGTCAAACACTGGAAGAGGTTGCCCCAAGAGAAAAGTCTGTGTGAAGTCTCAGGCCTTGGAGATACTCACAACTTGATGGGACACAGCCCTGAGCAATCTGCTCTAGTTGACCCTGCAGTGGGCAGAAGGCTGGACTAAGCAACCTCCAGAGATCCCTTCCAACTTCAACTACTCTGTAAAGAGTCAGGAGCACAAGCTCTGATCTCCTCTACAGGACAGTCTTCAGATGAAAACAAACCCACACATTCCCTCAAATACCTGTTTCCCAGAACTATATCCTCCACTTCTGCCACCAAGACGGTCTTTCACAAGGGACCGAAGAGCACTTAGAGCAGCATCAACAATGGCATCACTTGTCCTGCCACCTGCAACACAGCAAAATGAGTGTTTAAAGCATCAAAAAGACAGTTTAAGGTAGGGCCTCCCCAACTAGATTATAAGCTTAATACTCCCTCACCCTAACGCTTTTTCAGGAAAAGGGGAACTGGGCTATGAATGATAGAGTACTAGTGGTGGGAGATCACTGACTTAACACAAACAGCAGGACTGACTTCACTTTTAAACTCAACACCTTACCTGATGCGGGGTGACTGTGGCAAGCTCTCAGTAAACATGAAGAAAGGAGTAATTCTTTAGAACTGCCTATCAACATCCACCAATTATAGACTGCAAGCGGGACTGTGAGCCCACGCTAAGACATGCACAATTTGGTCAATCAAGTCCCACCTATCTGTCTCTCAGTTACTACAAGCACTCAACAGAAAGGAAGCACCATGCAAGACAGTGTTAACAGCTACCATAATTACTGTATTCCGGTAGGTTTTTAGACATGCAACACATGAAAGAGCATCACATTTACCCTGATAATCCTCTGCTTTGTTTTTGTTGGCTCCAAATATCTTGATAGTTGGAAACCCTCTGACTCCATACTGTCCACCCAACGACTGATGCTTATCTGCATCTACTGCACCTACTTTCACTACACCCTGCGGAAATAAAAACAAAAAGTAAGACAAGATTTCTACAGTGATTTAACACATTTTATACTCTGTGCATACTGGAGAAAGTTATTAGAAGAGTAAGAAAACAGTCATTGGAAGAGAGGTATTATCCCCTCTAAAGCATTTAACTGCAGAATACCATATATGTCCATTTCTCTTCATCCTGACAAATTAAATTTAAAACTGGGGGGTTTTGTTTCACTGGTCTCAGGTTCTTTTGTTTGTTTTTTGTTGGTTTGGCTTTTTTGTGGGTTTTTTTTTTTTTTTTAAGAAGGGTAATATATTTTACATAGGCAAGAGTTCAGCAAATCACTAAATGACCAAGCTTTCTGTAATTAAAGAAATACTCATCACCAACAGCTTACAAAGCTGTTGTCAAATGTTCAGTTCATGCTGTTCCTGTGCTTCAGAGGCAGGTGACATGACAGCAAGGAAGAAAAGAGAAACATGCTATTTTAGGGGATGGCTGGATTTTAATATCTTCTGGTACTGTTCAAAGAAAGCATCCCCGGAAAACTGTGATGTGAACTCACAGGGACCAAATTTACTTGCTTCCTACGCAATTTGATGGCTTCTTCTAAGAAAGAAAAAAACCCACAGAAATCCTGACTTTAAGTGCCTCTGACTATCCACTTCTCTGCTGGACAAGCATGATTAAAGTGATACGGTTTTGGGGACCAACCCCCACCTCCGTGTCCCCAAGCCAGATCACAAACAGCCAAACTCTCTTCAATCCATTGCCACAAGCACATCTGAAACGTTAAACTTACTTTTAATGCTGTTGCTGCTTTCTTCCACTCAGGGGTTAGTCTTTGACAATGACCACACCTTTTAGAAAAAAAAACAAGTGAAAACCAAACAGATTGGTTCACTGTCATTCAGATCTGACAACTATTGCACAAAGTACAGAGTGGCCTTGTTAGGTTTGCAATGACAGAACAGCTGCTCGCAGCAAACTATGCAAGATTTAAGATCTACTCATGAAGAGGGGAAGAGGCTATGCCACAACATCACACCATCACTCAGACTTCTGAAGAAAAACCTCTACATGTATTATATAGTGCCTACACTCTCCCCCAGGTATATAGACACACATCTCAAAAGCTACATGGCTTTCCTAAAACAGAGGGAAACATGAGCACCAAAATCCAGATTTGTGCACTAGTCTGCTTGATGGAAGCCAAAACGGACCCATAACAAGGCCTGAAAAAAATTACTCTAGAGGTAACTTCTTAACTAGCAAGAATTTGTGGCACAAAATCTCCCGGACGCATCTGTGGAAGAAGACCAACAGCTGACTGGCAACTAGCATCACAAGACTTTAGGGAAAGAGGAGCTGCCAATTTACTTTATTGACACTGTTCAATAAAGCTTCTCATTGCTTGTAAAGCTGCAACACGCTTGAAGAGCTTCCCCCTAAAACTCTCAGTCCAGACACAGTCAGGCTATGGCAGTGAAAGGCCTTTTCCTCCAGAATGTGCAGCTCTGCACAGCAATAACAGAGGATTTGTGCAAAGACGGAATATGCATCACTAGAATTCACATGGAAGATGGAGAGACTACATGCTCTGGAGATGAGCAGGATGGAAGACAGAGGTGCAAAATTAAGATGCACAAAGTAAGAATTTCCAATTTCCCTCGAAAAATACTAAGCGTGAATTCAGATCTGTGCTTTCACACCCACAGCAGGTTCTGAAAGACAGAAGGGAGGGGCCTTCTCACTTATTGCATTTTCATCAGTCATTTTTAATACTAATTTCAGTAGAAAAATTGAGATAGTAAAATGGCATATAAGGTTTTGTTGTCAGACCAACTTGAAACCAATTCATGCCTTTTCCTCGGGTGAGGCTATTTAAAACAAGAATCTCAACTACAGCAATTTTGCTAGTCATGAGGCCATCAAACCAACAGCTGTACTGCTAGCAACTGAATGAAACCCTGGACCAATCATCAGCAAATTCCTATGCTGCTCCTCCAAGATAAAAGCAAGCAAGTATGCAGCTGTATTTCTTACCATGGGGCATAGAACTCCACAAGCCACAGACTCTCACTCTGGATGACCTCTTTGTTGAAGTTAGTTGGTGTCAGCTCTATCACATCATCGCTGGCTGAATACAAACCATTAACCGCCAGGAATAACGTGCAGCTCACTGTTCCTAGAACAAAAAGCAAAGTAATCAGCGCTCCTGCAGAACATTTATGGCTCTCCTGTTGCCATGGCTAAATCATATCCCTTCCCAGCAAAAATCAGCAAGAAAACAAGGAAAGGTATTCCAGGGAAAAGGATTGACTACATAAAAAGGAAGTTAAGGCAACATTATGTATTCCCTCCCTCCCAACTTAAGTCATGGTTCACAGGATCATGTAATGAATATTCTGTGCCTAAAGCTATCTAGAGTTATGCCACTCACATTATGACTCTCAAGAGCACTTTATCAAGCTGCAACCCTAACTGCTCCTGGTACCAGAACTTCTGCAGGGATCCCCATGATCAGCTACATTTTCTATTGGTTCTTCCTCACAGAAATTCCCAAACCAATCACCCACACCTCTTACACAGCAGGCACTTAAGCACACCTTTCATAGGAACACATAATGCAGGACTGTCCCAAGTAGTCTTAGTACAGTTACACTGATTTTAGGACCAGCACTTGATGCACTGGTAGTGTTGGGAGCTCCTTCACTATTGCTCATGAGAATCTTAATCTACCATTGATTTGTCTGGAGAAAAACCATCAGACAGGAGAAAAACACCTGAAAAACAACTGAACCTTTCTGGTTAACAACTCAAGCACTTTTAGAGTGCTCAAAAAAGTAATCCTTAAAAGGTACAAGGAACTTGCTTTCTCTTCAGAAAGACTTTATATTTCTGGTCACTTCTAGATCTTATTATCACTTGACACTTTAATACGTAAAACCTCATAATCCTTCCTTCTACCTAGTCAGAGAGATTAAGAGGTGACTTGATGAAAGATGACAAGCATCTCTGTAACAAAATCCACGTAGCAAAAGACTTTTCTTAACCCATAGAGTAAGGGGAGTAAAAGCTCAAACACAAAAGTTAAAACTAGGCAAAAGAAAAAGTGAACTTTGCTGTGAGCGGTTAATAACTTGAATAGGAAGCTGCACATTCTCTCTCAAGACTGAACATGAGACAGAGTTCAGTGATGCAGAAACTACAGCACATGGGACACAGACTGCACAGCATCACCTACACTTTATCAGTCCGCTCAAGAAAAGCCAGTTTAATTACACCTATTTCACAGGGGAGAAGCTGACAGAAATAACATCTTCCTGGTTACTCAAGCAGAGATGGGACTGAATTGCCACAACCAGCAACCCAGCACCCCATTCATCGCACCACGGCTGCTTCTAGCACTAAGACCCAACCCCTTTCTTTTGCAGTGATCCTAGTTGGTTTCCAACTCCAGATTTACACATTAGATCAGCTCTGCCTTCAGCATACCCACACACAAGCAACACTTCAGCAGCACTGATAACTGACTTCCAGGGTGACCCGTGGCTGTCACAGCATGTTACGGTGACCTACAGTAGCAGCTGCCACCAGGGTAGAACAAGAAAACAAGGATGAAAAAAGCTACTTGAATGTTACAGCCACTCTCAAGAGAGATTCCATTATCTAGATGGAATGAGACCATTCAGTTGAAATCAGCGTATTTTGGTACCACCTAAAAAGGTATCTCTGGCAGAATACATTCAGAAGCTGAACAGAATTCATTCAGCTATTTATGCCACTTCAAATACAGAAGTTCTAGTTTATGCAAAAACACCTGCTAAAGATAACTCACAAAAGAAAGCACATGGTGAAATTAATCTAGTCACGTATCACTGCATTTTTTAAACTATGACTCATTAACTGCTGGCATGATTTTTCCTTCTATAGTGCAATATTCGAGGTTTATTTCATCTTTAGCAAACAAACCCATCATTTTCCTACAAGCATCTAAGCCACGAAAATACAAATCTGTCCTTGATATTAAGGCCAAAAAAAAATCTCAGATAATCTGATCTCAAAAGTTGTTTTCTAATGTAAGTGAATTACATAGACAGGAACCAACTAAGGCAGTAGTTAAACCAACTAAGGCGGCTCCATGCTAGTGTTACCAGTCCTCGGAAAAAAAAACAAACAACAAGTTGCAACTCTGAGGAAAAGTTTTTGCTACAGGATAACGACGATGAGCCTGTGAACCTCCTCCTTAAAACACCCGCCCCGCCTGCGGTAGGGCTGGGTGCGCCGAAGATCGCACCCGCCCGCAGATGCGCTCTCGGTGAGGGAGAGCCTTTCCCTTCGGCCCCGCGCCTCCGGCACAGCGGGGCCCGAGGGGCGCCGCTCCACGGCGGCACCCACCTACCGGGGCCCGG
>VXBO01011009.1:243976-299932 GCA_013400135.1 Rhinoptilus africanus | reverse complement strand
GGGGGTGGAGTGGGGTCCCGGGGTTGGCTGAAGGCTGACGAGGGCAGGAGGGTGGCGGAGGTGTGCCTGGGCCGGGCGGTCAGCAGGCTGCCCGTCCTGGAAAACGCGCTCAAGGCCTGCTTCTGGCAGCTTCCCGGGGTCCTGACATAGCCAGAGTGCCCTCAGCCGCTTCCCGCCTCACAGAGCTGAGGGCTTTCCATGCCCGGGCTGGAACCCGCGCAGGCCTTCAAGGAGAAGGAAGGCAGGCTGATGTGTATCCTGTTTGCTGCCCCAGCTTCTTTTGTACTGGCTTTAAGTGGAGACTAAGTCTAAGGATTTGACAGGCTAAATCACGTCACTGTGAAAGGTGGGGATGGCCGCTTTGAAGAGATTTGCAAGCCACAAGCCTGAATGTCAAAGCTCACCTGGCTGTGCCTGCTGTAGGCCAAGGAAACAAAAGCGGGGTGAAGGGAGGGCTGGTGCATGCTCATACAGGCACTGTTAAAACCTGGATAACCTGCTTGCCTCCAACAAAGACTTGGAAAGTTTGGGTTCAGCAGCACAGTATGCGTGTGGCTGTGAAAAATCAGCACCCCAGTTCAAAAGCTCTAGAAACAACTGATAGTAAAAGCTGATTTCTCCCAGGCCTTGGAGAAAGTAACAGGGAAAGAGGAAGACTTCTCCTGGGTGGAGGAGGATCAAGTGAGGGATCAGTTAGTTCAATTAGACATCCACAAGTCCATGGGCCCTGATGGGATACGCCTGAGAGTGCTGAGGGACCTGGTGGAAGTCATTGCTGGGCCACTCTCCACAATCTTTGAAAGGTCCTGGAGAACAGGCGAGGTGCCTGAAGACTGGAGGAAAGCCAATGTCACTCCAATCTTCAAAAAGGGCAAGGAGGAGGACCCAGGGAACTAGAGGCCGGTCAGCCTCACCTCCATCCCTGGAAAGATGATGGAACGGCTCGTTCTGGGCGTCATCTCAAAGCATATGGACAAAAGAAGGCCATCAGAAGTACTCAGCATGGATTCACCAAGGGGAAATCATGCCTGACTAATCTGATCGCCTTCTATGATGGTGTGACTGGATGGATGGATGAGGGGAGAGCGGTCGATGTGGTCTACCTTGACTTCAGCAAGGCGTTTGACACGGTCTCCCACAGCATCCTCCTAGGGAAGCTTAGGAAGAGTGGGTTAGATGAATGGACAGTGAGGTGGATAGAAAACTGGTTGAAAGACAGAGCCCAGAGGGTTGTGATTAGGGGCGTGGAGTCTAGCTGGAGGTCAGTGATGAGCGGTGTTCCCCAGGGGTCAGTACTGGGCCCAGTGCTCTTCAATATATTCATCAATGACCTGGATGAGGGGATAGAGTGCACCCTCAGCAAGTTTGCTGACGACACAAAGCTGGGAGGGGTGGCTGACACCCCGGAAGGCTGTGCCGCCATCCAGAGAGACCTGGACAGGCTGGAGAGCTGGGCGGAGAGGAACCTCATGAAATTCAATAAGGGCAAGTGTAGGGTGCTGCACCTGGGGAGGAATAACCCCCTGCACCAGTACAGGTTGGGAGCTGACCTGCTGGAGAGCAGCTCTGAGGAAAGGGACCTGGGAGTCCTGGTGGACAACAGGATGACCATGAGCCAGCAATGTGCCCTTGTGGCCAAGAAGGCCAATGGCATCCTGGGGTGCATCAAGAAGAGTGTGGCCAGCAGGTCGAGGGAGGTCATCCTCCCCCTCTACTCTGCCTTGGTGAGGCCCCACCTGGAGTACTGTGTCCAGTTCTGGGCTCCCCAGCTCAAGAAGGACAGGGAACTGCTGGAGAGGGTGCAGCAAAGGGCTACCAAGATGCTTAGGGGACTGGAGCACCTCTCTTATGAAGAAAGGCTGAGGGAATTGGGTCTCTTTAGTCTGGAAAAAAGATGGCTGAGGGGGTACCTTATCGATCCCTATAAACACTTAAAAGGTGGGTATTAGGAGGATGGGGCCAGGCTCTTTTCGGCAGTGCCCAGTGACAGGACAAGAGGTAACGGGCACAAACTTGAGCACAGGAAGTTCCACCTAAACATGAGGAGGAACTTCTTTACCTTGAGGGTGGCAGAGCACTGGAACAGGCTGCCCAGGGAGGTGGTGGAGTCTCCGTCTCTGGAGACATTCAAAACCCGCCTGGACGCGTTCCTGTGCAACCTGCTCTAAGGCGGCCCTGCTCTGGCAGGGGGTTGGACGAGATGATCTCCAGAGGTCCCTTCCAACCCTATCATTCTATGATTGCTCCCACCGACCATGATTGCACATTGCAGGATGGTACTGGAGCTTAGGGCTATGTTGTTGTTAGTAGGCAGAGATCCAGACAAAGGCTTTTGCAGAGCTAGGATTTAATGAGTAAGTGATCTGTGAAGGTTTTAGTGTAGTACTAGTCGCTGGACTTAATGTACTATTGAAATAAGAAGTTTTCATCAGTTGGATCTGAAGCAGTCCAAATTGTCCCCCCATCTGCATGCCCATTACTTCAGACTCACAAGTAGCACTTTTCAGGGCTATTAAGTCCTGCTATTTAAGAGTATGAAATTGTTAGCACGGTAGTGAGAACAGGCAGCCATTTTCACCCGCAAGTTGTTTTGTTAATAGAGCAACGGGCATGCATGACATAAAAGGCTTAATGGGATGCAAAATACCGACATCTTGGCATTTCCATCCATAAAAGGGCAGCCTGATGAACAGGCAGTTTCAAGTTTGTGATGATTCCTAGTTCTTAAGATAAAACATACCTCACCTCTTATTTTTACTGGCTCCTAAACTCCTAGAGCAGGAGTTGCTTTGCAGACCACCCTTCCCAAGGGAATGAGGATGTCTCGTAAGTTTCTCTTACATTCTACCAATATGATGAAAAAAGTAGATGTGACACCTTGGGGCAGCCCTGAGCAGTTAGCATGGCATGAGCTCCAGGTAAAATTCTCAAAACCAGAAATAACTAGAAGGTAGATTTATGGCGTGTAAATTCACAGAGAAAATTGATAATTGGGGGGTGTAGGGTGTGTCTAATAGAAGGAACTGTGTAGAGGTAGCGTATTTTATTTTTCATCAGTGTCATGCAATAGTAAGCTGAATGGATGTGTTTAACATTTCTATAGCACCAAGAAGCATATGTTGAAGTACTTATTGCTGAATAAGAAGCTTTTAACGCAGATCTTTACTGACTCAGTAAATTCCTGGTGAGTTTCTACAGGAAACAATTCTACACCAAGAGCTATTCAACATTTTTATGTGTGTTCTGGAAATACACGTAAGATAGTGCTGATAAACCCTGCACCAACACAAATATTAGTGGAGCGATAAATAATGAAAACAGGGCAGCGATATGGGGTATTTGATAAATGAGCTGCCTTCAGATAAAATGCATTAAGGGTTTTAATGAGTGCGCACGGGGCTTTACTATCTCAGTGAAGACAGTACTTGAATGGAGCCTCCGAGATTTAGATGCTTTTTTTCCACTGCAGCATGAACTTCTGTGATACTAGCGGCCAAAAACTTAATGTGACTCATGGCTACATAAAAAGGGAATCATGGGAAGATACTTTGCCTGCAGATTTTCATAAGACGTTATTGAGCCTGTATTTAAAAATGCAGGTAATTGCAGGAACAGGATTAGAAGGGACTTTGCAGATTTCTGAGGTCAGCACTCTGATAGGGCAGACATCGCTCCATATAGGACATGGATGTGTGCAGGGGAGCCGGCTGATATACGGCCTGAAATCAGTTACCAGAGAAATGAAATACAGTGTTTGATGAACACTTGTACAGACAGCAAGCATATTAATGTTATAAATGTGAGGAATATTCTTGTATTCTCAGGATCTTGCCTAGTTCCTGCCCTGACAGATGAGTAGGAGGTGTATAATGCACAGAGATTCTGAGTTACAAGTTTTGTGAACTTCCTAACTCCAAAACTGAGACATGGTTGAGTGTTCCTGGAATGCAGTTCACTGTAAAGCAAGCTTCGCCTGAAGGAGCATTTTTCATTTGTGTTATTAACATGCATTTAATCTTAGTGGCCTGTAATTACCAGAAGGCAGCAGAGAGAAGCTTGTACTGGAGACAGAAAAAAACAGGGGAAGCCTTAGAGCTAGTAAAAGGAGGTGGGGATTAAGGATTGCTCCCTGGAACAACTGGCTTTGTTTCCAGCAGAGAGGAGCCTGCAGCTGCACAGCCTGAGAAGGAACGATGGATGGAGCTTAAGAAAAGCTATTCTCTGCTTAATGAGGCTTATTATCTGTTTAGGATGAGATGGGGGTGAAGGTTTGGAAGCTGTAAAAAGGCCTTTTGCTGGCTCATTTCATACACAGGACCAGAACTGACCGTGTTTGAAGGAGAGGAAGACTTGGAGGCAGCAGAAACTTTGAGGGGCCTTCACTACCTGGCAGGTGTAACCCTACAAATATTCCAGGCTCCAGCATCTGCTGTTCAGAGATGCAAGAGACATCATCAGCTTTGGAGCCTGTTTGCCTTGATCAGGGTGGGGCCATCACAAGGAATGAACTCAATTATTAGGCTTCAACATTATCCTAAACCAGATAAGGTTGTTTTAGCCTTATCCCCACCACAGCTGGAATCAGCCACTTCCATTACTTAAACAGAGCATTCACCTCTTCAGATCCCAGCCTTTCTCTCCCGAGTTTGTACTGTCATGGTCATTCAGATCCCTGACAAGACCTGCAATTCCCCTTTTCTGTATCATAATTTATTTGGGATTAGCCTGTTACACAGCCATTTTATATTCACTTCTGGACTCTCAAAATGGCATTGAAAAGCCAGTAGTTTCAGAGACACCGGGTCTGACCTGATAGTGTAGCTTTCTATCACCACATCACCTGGTGCAACAAGGTAAGGTTTATTCTTTATGCGTAACAGCAGAAGGCACTGTGTTTTCCAGTGCCAGATGCTTCCTTTTTTTAGGTTGTATCCTGGTAATAACCACCACATCCAGCAGTCCTAACTAACTCTCAGAAGTCCCGTCCCCGCCATCTGCCCAGTGCAGTGAGCACAGCATTACTAGCATAGTTAAAGCTTTTTTTGGCAAGACAAACTGTATTTCTGTGCAAGGCTTTCTGATGAGGTGAGCTTTTACCACGCAAGGGTTTTTGCTTAGTAGCTGTGCGTAGTTTTAGACATCTGATCACTGTGACTCTGCTGGCCAAGGACTGCATGTGTATGCACAGCATCTCTATGGCCACTTAACATCTCCACTCAATAAAGTCAAAGCATCAGCCCATTGAAAAGCTAAGAGCCAGCACCACAGACCTGAGTTAAAACTCCTGTCAGATTGCATTAAGGGGAATGTAAATAAGTTTTAAAAAAATCAAGTGATTCCTAGTTGTCCTTTAAGGGCCGAAGCCACATAAATCTTGTTGCAGGCATGTATTTCGGCAGAAATCTGCATTTTCAGATATCTCACGTACAGCTCACAAGTCCGCCTCAGCTCCCTGTCTCGGTGTCTTGCCTAATAAGTCGTTGAATATAGAAACCCTCTTCCTTTAGCTCTTCTGGGCTATACTGGTTCTCCTTTAGTTCTCGACAGGGGAGTTAGCCTTAAACTCTGATAAGCACGTCTCATAAGGCCAGCCTGGCTTTGCCTGTTGTATAGTGGAGCTTTCGGAAGTCTTGATTTTAAAGGTCGAGAACAGTAAAGAATCGGCTGGAATGAGACTAAGAGAAAGCAGATATTGAGAACACCAAGGGAAACTGTAAAAAGAAAGGAAAAATACCAAAGGCAGCAGTGAAGGGGAGCATTTCAGAGGTTTTATAGATGTAGATCTCTACTAGCTTGCCTGTGTCAGGCAGGTGGAAGCCCAGCCTGGCTGGAAGGGGAGCCTGCATACCACCCCAGCTCCAGCGGTACCCCTCACCCTGGGGCTGCTGGCTGATGGGGCAGGGTGCTGTGGCCCCGTCCTGCTCCTCTCCTTGCACCTTGGTCAGTCCAGGCTGGAGCACGCTCCACCAGAGTACTTCTGTGCAACAACAGGCTGTAATTTTGGCTGACCAGCAGACAACATGTTTACTGTGATTGACTGCTGTGCCTTATCTTGTCCTGAAGGCACAGAGTTTTCCACGTGGATGAACTGGCAGGAACACATATAGGACACTGTAAAAAATGGTGAAAGACCGTGAAGGGAAACTCAGACTCAAAAAAATGTTATCAGGACTGAACTGTGCGAGACATCATTTTGAAAGCATAGCCTGAATATTGGCTGTCAGGCTATAGATAGTATAGGCAATGTTGCAATAGAATAGAAACATACCTGGTTAGGACCAGAATCAGGGACTGAAGGGAAAAAGTGCATCAACGAGGTCCACAGGCAGCGTTATTCTGGAAGCTGCTAAATACAAAGCAGTAGATCAAAGACTTAAGGGAACCATCAGTGAGACTGTGCCTGGGGAGCTGCAGGCAAATCTGCCTGGGAGACTGGCCAGAACTTCTGGCATCTGAGCTGTCAAAGCCTAGAAATACCTGGAGGTATGCTCCTGGTCCTGACCCCACTACAAACCGTGGCAAGTTTCCCCTGGCTGCAATAGAGGAAGGATTTTGTTCGGTTAGTTCTGGTGAGCAGCAAAAATAAAGGCACTGTATGGAGTGGCAAAGCTGAGCTAGTTTCTGCTCCCACATGACTCCAGGAGAAGGAGACGTGACTCAGATGAAAAATAATGGATTAAAAGTTGTAATTTACTGCCTCACTAGCAACACATATGATACATTACAGATTAATGTGGTGGTAAAAAGTTGTTCTGTGTAACCTTGTGAACTTACAGTAAAAGTAAAGGAGTTAATTTGTGAGTGGCATGGAGACAGTGGAATGGGAGCAACTGCTTATTGCCTAGAACTAGAGTTACTCGTTAAGAAACAACAAATTCAAGTATGATTCAAAACAAAAAATGCAGATACTTTTTCCTGTGGGTAATTAAATTATTGAACTCCTTGCTGCAGAGTATTTTGAATGGTAAAAGTTTAAATGGATTAAAAAAGTGACTGGACAAAGTCGTGGAAAGAAAAGCCACTCATGGCTGGTTAGCCATGAACCCTGTCTTGGAAAGTCCCTTAACCACAAAATGATGGGGGCTGAGACTGTGCTGGGAAAATGTGTCTATTTTTTGTTGTTAATACCTTCTTCCAAGATACAGAGCTGGATGACTCGTTGGCCTGCTTTCATGTTGCTGTTTTATGTTATCAAATGCTTATCTGTCTTTCATTAACAAGTTAATTATTTTGGGGATGGGGGTGGAAGAAGCTTGTGTAGGACAGTTACCACCAAGCTTGTTTGCTTTTTTGTAATTTCTTAGCCCGAGGTGCTAATGGGCAACAGAATTTCCCTCATTACCTGAACAATATATAAGACTGCATTTATTTACACCATGAAAAAAAAAATTGAAACTGCTTTGCTAAAATGAAGCAAACAATAAATTGAAGTTATTTTAGAGAAGGACATTGAGGTGATGGAGATGATGACAGAAAGATGAACTAGAATGGCCTGTTTCCTAAGTAGTGAGTAAATGCTGAGTAGCTAGATGGAAAAAGATGACAAACGTGTATAGTACAAATATCCGGATGTTAAAGGAATTTTTTCACTAGAGTAAAGCAGAAACGTGGAAGCAGAAGAGGGAGAGGTGGGAAGAAATTAAGGACAAGTTCATTTGAGCTGTTTGTTGGAAGAGTTACTACGAATGGCACAGCCCAGGGGGTGGCCCCTGATGCCAGGGGTGTTCTCTGCGCTGGAGATGGAGGCAGAAGGGCAGACCTCTGTATTTCTCTTTCCCTGCCACCCTTTTTTATATTCCTCTCTCTCAGCACTAATGGATCGAGAATTACTGCTGGTTATCAGCTAATGCAACGAATACCCACTAGATGCCACTGTGCCATTTCTCAATCTGTGTACATGCCCTTCGCAGACCAGAGCTGAGTATGCTCCTTTCAGTCACAGCTCAGATGCTTTTGAAGGGGTGTGTGTGGGTGTGTGTGCATATAACCCAAGGGAGACTAATGACAACACTGTCGTAGAAAACAGCAGGATAGTTTATTCATTAGTGAGGCAATGCTAAAGAGATTAGTTGTTATACAACAGAAGGCAGCAGTGGCCATTACTTTATATGAAGTTTGTGACATTTCCCTGCAAGCTCTTCTTTGTGCCCAGCCTGAGTTGCTGTGTGCTGGTGTCTGTGAGCTTGGGGACAGTGAAATCCTCACTCAGGGCTACCGAGTAGGGTTACAATCGCACAAGAGCTCTGTAATGCACCTAAGCATTGGTAAAAAAAAATTACTGATGGCACCTTCTTCTGTGCTGCAACAAATTGTCCCCTCTTGGGACAACAACAAATTGTTGTCTCTGTGTGGCATGTTAGCTCCTTGTGATGTTATCCGTGCTGTCATATGCAACTTCTTTAATCACTCTTAAATCAGAAGATTTTCGTGAGGTTTAGAGAGTTCTGGTGAGGATAAACCACACTATCCCCAACCTTAGAGTTTCCCCTGGGCTAAATATCCCTTAGAGAAGATTTAGGGCATTAGCCCTTCATTATCTTTGGAATATACTTTCCTGTCCCATTTCAGTTGTAATTTTGTTCTGACTTTTTCTCTCAAGATGACCCTAAACCTAATCCTAGAGTGTCCATTGGACAGGGGACCCCCAAACGCTTATGCCATGTCCAAGGGAGGATACTTTTTGCAGCTTTCTCTGTCTTCCTTCAGCCCTGCTCCAACTGTGGTCTTGCTATTGCTGTCAGACCTAATCCTGACCCTAGCAGTAATCTAAGACATAGACGGGAGGCCCTGCTCAATCCAGGGACTAATTATTCCTCAGATAAGAGCTCCAGTGAAGCCAATGCTTTACTTCGGTGTTGGGTTGAGAGAAAGAGAAAGCCCAGAACTTCAGGAGCCGAGCTGACGGCACTTTTCTGAAGTGACTTCTGACATCAGCCCCTGGTTTACTTGGAATGACACTTTCCAGCCCGACACAGCTGTAGCTTTGAGTTTATCTCTTAGCTCTGAACTGAACTGTAATCCTTGGCTGAACTTTAGGCAAGGTTCCCAAGCCTTTCCTCCACCTAAGCAGTCCCCATGGAAGAGATCTTTCTGCAGCCCCAAGCTTTCTTTGGCAGCCCTTTCCAGCTCCACCCTGGCTGCAGCTCTGATCTGTCTCTGTCTCTCAGCACCCAGCACTAGGCTGAACCATTGGCCAAAGACCACTTAGATATGGGGATGAAATCAGCGCCTCTAATTCACTTTAGCTGATGGACCTTTGTCAAGAAAACTTTGTAATAGACTTGTGTGGGTGTGCAGGTTTGTTGAGTTCCAGAGAATTTGCAAAATGTAGCAAACTTGCAAAAAAAAACCCAAACCAAAATCCAAACAGTACAGGTGCTGTCATCATCAAGCTAATAAGAAGATGAAAGTATGTAAATGTTATACATTGGAAAACAGAAAAAAAATGGCTTTTATCTTGCAAAGGGTCTTATGACTTTCTCTTATGCGCTCTCTTCTGCTCTTAACCTTGTTTCCCACATGCACATCTTCGTGAGCGTATGGATATTGAGGGCTGCAGTGCAGGAACATGTCTGTATGGCAGCTCTGTGTAAGTTTGATACTGTGACAAAGACAAGATGTGACGGATATAGAATTTCTCAGGAAAGATGCTAAAATGAAACACCAGCCAGTTTCACTTGAGTCCTTCCAGTCCAAATGCTTTTCTATATAGTCAGTTGGGTGGCAGTAACATTGCAATTTGCAGAAGACCTGTGGAAAGAGAGGCTGAGCATGAGCAAGGTGTCAAGAAAATGTAGAACCACCATGAAAGCTGCAGGGGTCCCTATTGTCTTGCAGATGGACAATGTGGCCAGGATGATCATGCGATGAGCCAGAAGCTGGTCATCCCAGATGCATATGTGCTTTTTTTGGTACTGTTTTATTTAGTATTCCAATAACTCGATGTGTGCTATATGACTAGAACCAGCCAGGGTCCTAACTCAGTGCTGCTCCTCTGCCTACACTTGTTGGTTTAACAGGTGGAACCCAAGCTTTCCCTGGAGTGATGCCCTTTATTTTTCAAATATTGGTTCACTTGTCTTGTGAGTTCTGCTGTTTTTCATTTGAGTGACAAATGAGTGACAAGCAAGAAATCAAAGCATCTTATCTCCAGACACCAGCTGGTTCTCTGTCTGGCCTCAACTGCTGACATTTTGAAGTATATGAAATCTGTATTAAGCATCTGAAAAGGCATGTGTTTTCCTCATGTTAATGTTTGGATCCTGCTGGATTCTAGTTCTTGCTGTGCCACATGTTTTCTGTGCCAGAAGTTAAGTCTGGAGACTAACTTATCTTCTTTTCCTCTCACTCAGACTGCCATTGTCACTAATTAACACATGTCATCCATGAGAAAGCTAATTATCACTACTGTACAGAGGAGCAGGCTGAGGAAAGGGTATTGCTGGCAGATCAGAGCTGTGACATGTTTATTCTTTGGAAGCTACAGGTCTAGAGGGCTGTCTCTTTTTTACCTTTTCTATTTTTCCTTTTTTTTTTTTTTTAATTGGGGAGAATGACTTGGATCAAGTCCTCAGAGGAGTCCTCCTGCAGGCTGTTTTCCTAACTAACCTGCTTGTGTACTACCAGAAAATGCATGGCTTCCCCAAAGTTTTAAAAAAAGAATATTTGGAAGGTCTCTGTTCAGCTGTGCCTGTGCAGGGAGGAATGTTTTTTCAGGTACTCACACAGCTGGAAAAGGGGGTGTCTGGATAAAAAGAGGGAGGAAAGAGTGCAGACTCTCCATGATCTATTTCAGAGATTCTCTGGGAGAGAAATTAGAGGATCATTTGGGACAAAAGATTATTGATTATCTATGAATGCCTGTGGTCAGGTGGAGGCAGGGTCTCTCTTACCACATATCCATCTTGGACCTCCAGAAAACTTTTCCACAAAAATCTTTAAATTGAACTAGCATTTCAAAAATTGTTGATTACTTGAGTCATGAACTGAACCGATGGCACATGAACAGCTACCTTTACTATAGGACATTATGGGGAAGTGGGGAGTGTGTGGGGAATATGATCTTTCCTTTTCTCACCCACTGCTACCGCAGGATTGCCGGAGTTCGGTCTGAGCCTGCTGCTCCTTGCAGTGCTGCGGAAGAGCTGGCAGATGGTGCTGCTTACCTTTGATATACAGCTTATTTTATCATTGTGCTGTTTTACTGTCACAACAGAGTTTGTTCACACAGGTGCTGTATGCTGGAGAGTGGAGATCGAGGGAGGAGGAGAAGAGGAAAAAGGGATGAACAGGGGTGAGTCTTCTTAAAATTTTGATTGAAGATAACATAGGAGTAGTTGAAGCTACTGCATTAACGTGACAAGTTGCAGTTTGCTAGCTTTAAAATTGGAACTCGTATGTGCAGAATTAGACATACTGAGTCATATTTTTTAACTGAGTACTCTTAAGTTGATGTAGCCATCAACTTTAGGGCAAGAACGGTTCATTCCACTAACCTAGGCTGACCTGGGTTAAAACAAAGGTCATCAGACTTCCCCAGACTAATTCCTGTCTGAACTAGTTCATATCTTTTAGACAAATGGACAATTACAGTTAAAAACTGAACAAAGGTCAAGAGTATTAATTTATCCCAGCTGAGGAAATGATACACTACATTTTGTGCACTGAATTTTACAGTGCTTCTGTAGAAGAAAAAGCTCACATTGCCTCATATTGCATCAAATTATTGTAGGAAATAATGCTGCACTGTTGTAGAAACAATATTATAAAGCTCAAATCCAGGTGTTACATGTAGAGAAAGGTTATTTTATTTACAAAAAAAACCAGTTTCTCACATCCTCATACCTGCATGATCTCCAGCACTAAGACACATGTATCCAAGTAGCCTGCCCAGCATTTAGTCTTCTAGAAGGTGATCTGGTGGATCAGGTGGACAGAGTGGTCTGGTCCAGATTACTTGTGGTGAAAAAATGTACAAAGGACTCTGATTACTCAGTACACATCATGTCTCCTGGGTTCTCCTTAGGTTGATGACCATTTGATAGTTTTAGATAAGCTTTTTGCACCCATGGAAGCTGATGGTAATTTTGACCTTTAACCTCGCCATCCCATTGCATCGCACTCATTAGAATTTACTCATGGTCCTTTGTCTCCTTATGAGACGATTTTAAGGATCTAAAGCTGTTAGAATCACAGAATGGTTAAGGTTGGAAGGAACCTCTGAAGGTTGTCTGGTCCAGTACCCCTGCTTAAAGCAGAGTTAACCAAATTAGGTTGCTTAAGACCTTGTCAAGTTGGGTTTTGAATATTTCTGAGGGTGGAAACTCCACGACTACCATTTTTAACCACCCCTTCAGTTATATTTTTTTCCCTATGTTTAAATGGAATTTCCTGTTCCTCATCTTCTGACAATCATCTTGCAGTGTCTTCAGTCTTTGTTTTAGTCTTGATGTAGGCTGCCCTTTTTTTTAGGCTCTCCTTTTTTCCCCCAACCTGAGTGTGAAGCATGCAGAAGCCACTGGCAGATATGCTGTCATCTTGGTGACATGCTAATCTAGGTGCCATCAACTCATGTCTTTCTTACATCTCCACTTCTTCCATGCATTCTGCTGCATCTGCATTGGGACATTTCCCTTCTTCCTCCACTGGGAACCATCCTAAATTTTCTGTTACAGATCTTAACATCACCACTGTCACATAGGGACACTCCATTTAAATCAGGCAAATGTGTGGAGTAACCAGGTATAAGGGAAATGGACATAGCAGAGTAAGGCATTTTCCTTCTCACTCAACTTAGAAAAATAAACTTAATTGCAGAGAACAGGGCAATATTTCAAATTAAAAACCACGGGTTGTCCTGTCAGCTCAATCTATGACAGTGAAATAAAATCTTGAATGTTAATTTAAGAGGCTGACAACGTGATAATGAAGGGGGATGCAAGAGCATGTCCTTGCAACATTGCTAAAAATTGGAACAACTCATTTCTTGAATGCTGAAGGACATTTGTTTAATGAGCATGGTCCTGTATGGTTGCTAACAGATTCAAAATGAGAAGTCATGAAACTGAGGAGTGTGTTTGTCAGACACTGCTTCAGAAAATCTTTGCTTTTTTCAAAGGGAATTCTGCCTGTTTAGGAGGGTTCATATACATATAATTACCAAAGTTGATCTATATTCCCATTGTGAAATGTGAAGTTTTAGGAACACAGTGTTCTTCATCACTTACGTGAGTTACTTGAGTGAGATGTGAAGACACTATTTATGTATGTAACTGATTTTTCCCAATACTGATTGAAGCATGGTCTTGACAGAAACTTGCAGGACGTTTCACTACTTGAGACCTGAGTGGCACAGTTGTTCACAAAGTGCTGATTTTGTGTATATTGGCATGTATTCACCTTCAGGCTTCACAGAGCCTTGCAGCTACTCCATTTGAGCTCTCAGATGAGCAGCCACTAATATGCTGCCCTTCAACAGGGCAGAGGATGAAGGGCTGACTATGATTTTCGGTGGCACCAGATCTACCGTGCTCAGGTCGGGGTGGCTGAGGTGCCGACGCTTCAGTGCATAAAGGATAGGCCTGGTTTTGCATAGCTAAAGCTTCTTCTGAAATCTCACCGACAGGGCAGCAATACAGGAGAGAGATGATGGATTTAAATGTCTGCTTTTTATTATCTAAGTTTCAAATTTATGTCCTTAGCCTCTGGAAGTGCCTCATAAGAAATAAACAATATGATCATATCAGCTGGCCACACATGGCAGTGTGATTAGGGAAAGGTCAATTTGCAAGTACACATTATTAGGAGGCGAGGTGTAATTTGTGCAAGTATCACTGTTGTTTGAACCTCTGAGCCCATGCGGCTGTGGTATCACACCTTGGCTCTGTGCTTTTGCAGTAACCTGCTCAGGATATTTCTGTTGAACCACTCAGAAGCCCCAGGTGCTTTCCTTATACTGCTGTATAGGAAAGCAGTAACAACAACAGTGAATGCGAAATCCAGAGCCTCGATTTCACGAAGGGAAATAATTTATGGTTAGTTTTATGTTATATTTTTAGCCTTAAACACATAAGACACATTTAATACCACTGAATTGATCAAGTTCAATGTAATTACAGCAGGTCTGATGAGGGGAGAATATGACTCTTTTGGCTTAATTGCTTTGGACTGTAGATATACTGCAGTTATACTGCCACTGGTAAGCTGAGAAAAATCTGTTTCCCTTTTTGGCCTTGAGGCCAGTTGGCCTGGTCTGGCCACTATCACGCCGTGGAGGTCTTTAGCTTCTAAAAAATTTTGTGCGCCTCTGGATTGATTCCTGGCTTGCATTAACTCCAAAAGGGTACCCAAGAATTTTGTAGGAAAGTGCTAGTTGGCCTGGAACAAAATTGTACCATGGATTATTCTAATGATGTCACCACTCTAGAAAATGAGCCTACGCCTCCAGCTTAGTTTATTACTACAAATATAGTCTTATAGTTTACAGCATAGCTTGTTTTTTCACAGCAGGCATAGTTCCTATGTGACATCTAGAGCCAGGAGACAAGATGCAAAGCAAAATTTGCATGTGACTCTTCCTTCCACAAAACCCAACAACTTTTTTACTGAAAACACTTAACCCATATTTTTAAAACTGTTTGTTAAAGTGAGTTTCTTTCTGATTAGAAAAGTCCAGGGGACAAATGCAGAAAAAGAAGCATCTAGCATGGGAGTCGTCTGCTTGACTTCCATGTCAAAGAGTTACATAGATGATGAAGGCATCTTAGGCTGCCTTTGTAGTTATGAAAGAGAGAGAACTACTAATTTCATACAAAACCAAGTGTCTAGATAGGTCTCATGAGTTGCATATTTCTATCCAGGGACTGTACCAAGAACCTGGGTGAATGCAATGTCTAACCTTCAGGTAAGATGAAACCTGACCAAGTGGATTCCTGCGCATTATGGCTAATATTAGCTCCTCCAGATTCTGTCCCCATACATAAAAACCCCCTTGTTTTGGAAACCTTCTATTGCAGAAAACTCAAATGATTTTGGTGGCTGTGAAACACATTTGTGCCAACATCTACCCCTGCTTCCTCAGGGGTGTCACAGGCACCACCAGAGCTGTGTGGGACTGCTGCTTTCCCCGTTGTTTTACATAAGCCATGCAAAAAGAGACCTTAAACTTGCTTTAATCATCAGTGATTCATCTCCCCTAGTTTGTGTCAAAAAATAATTAACTTTGGTTTGCTAATCTGCATATCTCATTAATGCAGACTCTAAAGACAAGGAAATGAAGAGCTGTCATTCAAAGCCAATTCATCTTGTTCATGCTGGGAGGAGCCGAGGACAAGAGCTCTCCAGCTAGGACAGGTGGGCAAAGGGAGGTGGGCATGGGAGTCAGCGTGGCAGCTTGCCCCCAGCCACCGTCTCCATCCCCCTGCCCTAGTTCTGTCTTCCGTTCCTTGCTCATAACTACTAAGACAGGTCAGTGCAAGTCTTGTGTGCAGGTACAGGCTGAGGTTTCACCCGGAATAAGCCACAGAAGCGGGAGAAGGAGTTGTTTCCAGTAAGGCAGCGGATAACTTCCCTCCTTAATCCCCTGAGGCTAAGCAGGAGGGCAGCTCCTGTGAAAGGAGAGGTCTGCAAATAGCAAAGGCTATGGCAGGCTCTGCTCTTTCAGAAAAGGAATCATTCCCCAATCTGAGCTTTTCCTGTCAGAAAAATTTGTCCAGGATTCATGTCAGGTAAACATACAAAGGTCATTCTTCTATGTGAGTTTTAAGCTGATCTCTATTTGAAGAGGTGGTCTAAGGATGCATGTAAGTTGGGCTGCAGATGATGAGAAGAAATTCTTAAAGCTGAAACTAAAATCCAGGATGGAGAAATGTAAATTGTTCCCTAGCAATAGGTAGAGGAATGTTTTTCTAAAAATATGATACAGACAATGTAATAGTCCCCTGAAGAGTTGTAAAGGCTGCTCTAGCATGGGGCTTTCTAACCAGGGGCCCAAGATGACCTCCACTCTCAAGGCACAGGCGAGTAACTTGCTGGCAAGCAGAGACCCCACAGTTACGAATGTATCTTTAAGGTTCAGGGTGTCCCTGTGGGCCTTGCACACCACCATGAGGAAATCACACTTTCTGTGCTGGGCAAATAACCTTGATCCTTGAGCATGAACACAATTTAAACTATATCTTGGGAACCAAAGACCTAAAATCCTCAAAACTCCCATGTGGTTACTACCAGGGATGCTTTAGCTTTACAGGCAGCTCAGTTCTCTACGATAGTATAACCAAGTGCTGGGACTTCTCCTTCTGCGCATGCCAGAATAACCTTGATTTCTACGGGCCTGTGCAGTTGTTTATCTCATACCCATGGCTTGCCAAGAGCTAGTAATTCAGCAGATTTGATGGATGCCCTACAGAGCTCTGTCCAACTCAGCTGCAATAAAACAGGGTATGGGGAGATTATTTATTCTGCTATATTCTTTGTTTGAGGAGCTTCAAACTTACATCTCATGTTGGGAAACTAAACACTGAGCTATGTGGTTTTGGATGAACGAGAGAGGGTGTTGAACCCCTTCTATCAAAGCTGTTCCTTGTACACTAGGTTGGCAGGATTCATTGTTAAGCAGACAGGATAAGCAAGCAGCAAGTTAATGTGGGCAGGGAAGGTCTGGTTTCAGTCCTGGAGAACAGGTAGTATCTGCTGTGAATGGGAGCGCTAAATGATTTGGTCTTGCATGGAAACAGCATCACAGAATAATGCCTTTTGGCTATGTGTGTTTGTGTGCACTTCATTCCCTCCAGGTATAAATAAACATTTGATAGCAGATGGAGATGTGTGCAGTCCTTTAAGATACGGGGTGATGGCATGTGACGTTAAACTGTGATTTGTCTAACAGTAGAGCAGTTCCACAAAGCAATACAGTCTGTGAGAAGTTATTAATTCTGGAAATTCCTAGATGTCCTGAGAAAAGAGAGAAATAATACATTTACCAAAATTTCCTGATCATAAGTCTGTTTAGCACTTAAAGCTGAGGGAGAAACACAAGATTAGGATTCTGTTAGAGAGTAGCTGTGACACTCTGAGTACAGACACTAAGTAAAATAAAGGATGCCAAGATGTGGACCAAGGACTTGGGAACTTGATTGTCCATGCTAATAACTTGCTCGAAAAGTCTTTGACATGGTTTTGGTCTCATTCAAGTAGCACTGCCCCAAATCACTCGTGCAAAGACCTGAGGAGCAGTCCCAGGCTAGGGACTTTTCCCAGTGGGCAGGTTGCACATCGCCACCCTTCCTTGGAGGCTGAGAGAGCATTTATCTGTCCTGCTCCTGCCATCTGGCTTCAGGCTCAGAAAAGGAGCCCTGATAGTGCTTACAGCATTAATATAGGTGTTACCTCTGCAGGGGTCGTGTTTGATCAAGTGTAGATGCCAACAATATACATTTAAATCACTGTCACTCTCAGTTCTGTGGTGAGAAACAGGCAGTTTTAAGATATGATTCATGTCATCTTGATGTAGACATCTAAAATAAATCAGATGAATTACATCCTAGAAGTTCTACATGCCTCTCCGTTGACAACGGAAGCACTGGTGACCGATTCAGGTGGAGGACCACCTCCATTGGTCCAGACAAATTCCTGCCTTGATGAGCAGAAACCCAGTGGCTGTAGTGTTAAACTGTAAGTAGAGCCATCGAGGCCAAGGAGAAAGACAGGACCACAGCATGAGTATAAATGAAGCTGGAATCTTGTCTCTGCTGCAGAAAAGAGGCACTGACAGCCACGGAGGCACCCTTGCTTGCTTCAAAAGGTCCTGCTTTTTAATACCCACATTTGTTTCTGTAATCCAGCTGTCCAGTCTTCTTACCACTGACATCTTTTATTAATGTTTTTTTCCAGACCTAATACATGAACACTGCTATTTGCAAATGCGGTCAGGCTAGAACTGAATAAGGTGTTATTCCAAAGTTATTAAGAGCTGAAAAACTGTAGTAGGCTTTCAGGGTAAGTGGAAAACACAATCAACTTTCCCATTATGTATTGGACATTGGAGACAATAAGCTACTTCCCGAGGCTGTGGGCAGCATGGTAAAGTCAATCACAAGCTAATGAGACAAGGCTGTGGTGAGATCAGCAGTAAATAGACTGGTTGCAGCTTAAACTGTGCCAAATGAAGATGGCAGGCACCAAGGGGAGCAAACGGGAGCACTCAGCAGAGGGACACGGAGGATGAAACCTGCAGGAAAGGCTCTAGTGGGCTCTGGGTTGCATTCTTTCCAGTGTGTTCCAGGAAAACATTGAAGCAGACTGGGAAGACTAGGATGGCCTTTCATACTGCCTAACCACTTAGAGCGAAGAAGTAGGAATATCTTAATTTGGAAATGCAGCATCCACAGCTAATCTTTTCTTAATAGGTAATTGCAGACAAATTCTTTCATTTTTAGTCCTTTAACTGCATGGAACTGTCCTGGCAAGATGAATGTAAGCATTTTGGATAGCTTTGTACTAAATTGCTAATGCTAATTAGACAGTTACAAAATCTAATACAAATTATGGTGTTGCACTAATAATAAACCCTTGAAGTTCAGTGATAATAAAGGAGAGGGACAGTAACAAGGGAGAATGCCAACAGTTCACAGTAACTTTCACAATCTTCCTTGTGGCCACGTCTGGGAGGGGGACATGAAGGTCTAAAGGACCAGCCCTTTGTCCCATCTGCAAGCCACAGAAAGATGAAGGTTTGTATCTGAAGGCCAAGGGCACAGGCTTAAATGACAGATTAAGAGATGAGGAATTAGCAAAAAGAGCAACACAGGTTTTAGCAAGCATAGAGAAGGGGAAGGTTAATTAACAATCTGTTTCAGAAAAGAGCATCTACAAGTGCTCTTTTAGCCATTTTTGGATCTATCTTAAAATGAACCTCTGTAGCAAAAAGAAATGATAACCCTTAATTAGCTCCAGGAAGTGTTGAATTGTGGTGTGCTTAGAACTGCAAAACAAAGCAGTGCAGAATAGGGGTTTTTTTTGAAGCTACCTGTTAAAACCCCCAAATATTGTGAAACCCAGATTCAAATATTGCTGCATTTCTGTGGTGCTGAAAAGTAAAAGGAGAATCAAGTGAAGTTCGTTCCTGTCAAGTGCTGAGGTCCGGATCAAAGAGGGAGCTTGGAAAATATTTATGCAGGCTTGAAACCCAAACCTGTGATTTCTTACATACTGCGAATGGTATCAATGCTTAATATTATCTTTATGTCATGAATGATAGATGTAAGGTGGCATTCATCTCCGCTTAACCATCTGTCTAAAAGGTGGCTAAGTCTAAGCTAATTAACTGAGGCACTCTTTGTAGTTGGTGGACACAACCAGGCTTTTCCAGGAGGCAGTTTCTCTCAGGCTGAGATAGCTGCATACAAGGGTCAAATTAATTGCTCTCTGCAATTGTCTCTTGACTTTGAAGTGACCATGGCCGAGCAGTTGACACATACGCACTTAACTTTCCAACACCTACAATTACGTCAGTTAAGTCCGACCATTTTTACTCTTGCCTGGTTTGTAACACTAGGATCCTCTATATTTGATTTCCTTAATGGTAGGAGACAGGGGAATGGACTTCAGAGGAAGACACTTGTGATTTTTTAGTGTATTTTTAGAGGCAAGCTCAAATTTGAATATCACAGAATCACAGAATGGTAAGGGTAGGAAGGGACCTCTGGAGATCATCTAGTCCAACCCCCCTGCCAGAGCAGGGCCACCTTAGAGCAGGTTGCACAGGAACCCATCCAGGCGGGTTTTGAATGTCTCCAGAGACGGAGACTCCACCACCTCCCTGGGCAGCCTGTTCCAGTGCTCTGCCACCCACCCTCAAAGTAAAGAAGTTCCTCCTCATGTTGAGATGGGACTTCCTATGTTCAAGTTTGTGCCCGTTACCTCTTGTCCTGTCACTGGGGACCACCAAAAAAATTCCTTTCCTAGGAATCCTTTGAGATAAGCCGAGGCGATGGCAGGATTTCACAGAAATCACAAAGCCTACCTTTTCGCTAGTACCCACTTCAGATTTGCAAAGCCAGGTAGAGAAACTGAAAAAAGCCACAGAAAAAAATTGGTCCATTGGATTCAAGTTGATCCAAGTCTTACAGAAAAAAAAAAAGGGCCATTGTAATCTACATTTTTTTGGGAAGGATGACAACTGCAAACATTGCCTTCAGCTATTGTCCTGAGGTTCACAAAGGCAGCATTTACCTTAACAATTTCGTCATTCACCGGGAGAAACCTATGGCCTCAGCAAAACTGTGACGGGTGGTTTTGGAACAACTAGCTTGCTATCTAGACAGAGCAATTGGATATCGATCTGCCCTTTGTATTTGATGAGTATCGCAGAGAAGAGTTGCTCAAATTTGCTTTTGAACCCATCCGATGAATCTGGTAACATCTACACAGACCAACTCTCCTGGCCATGAGAAGAGTCAAACCTGAGTCATGTGGGGAGATCTGTCCTGTGAAGATAATTGTCCTTTATCACATAAAGGAGTACAAAGATAGCAAACGGAGTTACATCGCGCAGCAGTGCTTCTTGTTCAAGTGCTGAGTACGCTTCCGTCCTTATTTGTGACAGTACGGAATGTGATATGGAAATAATCCACGTTATCTTTGAGCCCCAGTTAATTAGCAAGAGCAAGATAAAACCACCAGTTGATCTTGTGGGAAAATGACCACATACTTGTTTGATTGGATATCGTTAGATTACAATTTGATTAGTAGATTATATTTTTTCCTCTTTTGTTCATACTGTTCATTAGAATGACAGGCAACGGCTTAATGAGAGACGGTGGTTAATAATTAGCGGTAGCATCTCTGCTAAATTTAAAGCTTCGTTTCTGCTTCCCACTGTTTAATGAATTAGGCAATGAGCAATTTTTTAATTGGAGCAAGCTTGACGTATATATGTAAGTCCCCTTTCAGCAGGTACTTTGACAGTGCTTGCTATGATTAGCAAGATAATGACAGGCCCTCCTGCGTGGAGGGGGCTGTAGTTTGTTGGATTTTTTTTTGTTTTTCCAGAGGCAGAAGCAACAGGGTGCCAGCACCTAGAGTTTGAATTTCTGCAGAGATTCAGGGAAGTCCAGGAAGGTATGAGAATAGCAAACACCAGCCACAGTTCCTAAACTAAGAGGAAAACGGGTTTTGGAGCTCCAAAGGTCCCATGAACCAGTGCCCATTGAGGAATATCCGTACAGGATTGTGTGCAGCCCATGTTCCTGCTAGTAAATCAAAAAATGCTATGGCACAACTCCAAGCAGCTGCAACCCAGATGACTGCAACCCAGTCGCCTATGCAGTTAAATTGTTAACATGTCCCCTAATCCAGTTTAACATTGTGAACGATGCAGCGCCATTCCACTTGGTTTTGGGGCCGTAGACTGGTGTCCAGCATTATTTAATTTATTAGTGCAGCCACAGCCAGAGAGTCCCCTCATCTCCATTCAGAGTGCAGATGACAGCTTTTTCTCACCAGCTTTCCATCACAGTGTAGAGCATGAGAGGGAACTGGTCCATGCCACTTATAAGTCTCATTCCCATTACGGACTTTTTTTGCATATTCTGAGGAATTTTGCTTTTAAAAACCTACTCTTAGCCATATCTCTGGAGCCTGGTAGCTGTTGCATCCCTGCGTGCCCACGCTCCAGCTGCATGTATGTGCTGCCTGTGTTCACAGCAGTGGGGCAATGACTCTTTCAGCCATCCCGGCTCAGTCCACCTGCAGATATGAGTCAGAGCCTCATGCTTTGCCCATGCTGAGAGAGCTCTCAGGGCTCTCACTGGGGCAAAACTCCTGCACGGTGGAAAAAGACCCCAAACACCCTTGGTAGATTCTATCTCACAGTGCACTTTAAGGGGGAAGAGTCTGTTTTAGAAATAGTCAGAAACGGTAGGGTCAGCCCAACACAAGTGGGTTTGGGCTATTTCCAGCTGGCATTTGAAGTTACGTTAATGTTACGCCATCACTTCCAGTGTTCAGGCTGGCAGCTCGTCACAAGAATGGGTTCTCACCTCTGCAGTACTTTGGGAGGTAGATCAGCTATTTTTTTCAATACTGGGAAAATAATAATGTTAAATTGAATAGCTGAAAAGCAAGTTCTAGGCCAAACCTGTCTTTAGTAAAGTTGTGGGCTGGTTTTTAACAAGTATTTGAGTGTTTAATGAGGCAATTGGGTGCCATGAAGGCCATGTAGGAGCTGTTGGGTACCAGGAACGAACTCCTGACAATTCAAGTATTTATATGCTTTTGGAAGTTCCAATGAACATCTAAATACATTAGCGTGTACGCAATGCATGCTCTTAAAATATGAAAACTGACTCTCATACTGCAGGATAATTGAACCATACCCTGGGTGCAAAGCCCATAGTCTGAGGTGTGGCTGAAAACCATTTATTCAGAGACTGCAGTGATCTTCTCATAGCAGCAGGGAGGACACATAGGTGATTTGCAAGGATTTATTGCTGCTGAGCTGATGTAACAAGTTCTGGGTATAAATGAGAGGAAAAACAGATGAATATTATTTATCTAAATTTTCTAATGCATTTCTATATAAGCATCTGAAAATACTACTGCCCAATTATTAAGACTGTGACTCTTTGGTATTGTGTCCTCTGAGTGTCCTGCATAATCTGGTCATTTAAATTGTACCTACAACATAGAAGTCTGGTGAAGTCACTGCAAAAACACATAGTGGAGAGGAAGATGTCTCTGAAGACTTCCAGAGGAAGCCTGTCTGTCTAATTAAATTCAGGGAAATGATCTCCTTAGATCTCTCGTCTTTTAGTTAATTCAGGTTATTTAGATCTAGTCAACTGAGTATGTGTGTTAAAAGATTTAATAAAAAATAGATATAATGGGCTAAAACTTCAGTTTTTTAATTTCAAAGTCTGAAATAAGTAATACGTAAACAAAAAGGGAAAATGAAAAAATTCAATTTATTTTGCTAGGAAGAAACCAAATTAAACTGTGAAGAAAAGCAGCCTTTTTGCTTATTCTAATTTTGAACTTTTCCATATAAATATTTGTATGATGTTATTTAGAATTGCAGTAATATAATTAATCATAGTGGGATAAAAAATTTTAGAATGCTGAAGTTCAGAGGAATAGAACAGTACTGTGGAAAAGCAGAGAGAAATGCATTACAGCACTTCACCTCTGACCAAAATGAAACGTATTCCTTCATTGTCAACCTCAAAAAGTAAAACACAAGCTCATGCAGTGCAGATAAATTGTTCTGCAAATGGAACCCTATATATTAAGTATAGATTCAGTCTTTTTATATTTAACTGAATTTCCTTCTAAAGCTGTAACATAGACTGATTACCAAACATTATTCTGAGAGCTAATTAATATTCCTAATACTTTTACAAACTATATAGAAAAAAACATTTACTAGTGATCATCAATATACAAATATAGTTAAATTCCTGTGACCCAGACTAAGTACATTTTTCTGTACCAAATATTTCCCTATACATGGAAAGCAGAAGGCTTATTTACGTGCCTGGCTGTGGTCTGTGATCTATTCACTATTAATTTCCTTGTCCAGAAGTGCCCAAGTGCCCAACACTAACGATCGGGAGGTACATTGCCAGCACAAGCTATAAAGGGAAATACTTTGTTTATAGGGTGTGAATGTACGCTGCTTACAGGCTTGCTGATGCATGCGAGTATACATATAAGTGTGTGCGCGCACACAGAGGGTTAAATTTATTTTATTGCATATGTTTTATGTGCCAGTGCCTGCGCACTGTTAAATCTCTCATTGATCTCTCCATTTTCTTATTACTCCACAGAGACCTTAATAATTAAATAGAACCTGACTTCCACATGTGGAGACTCTACCTTCTAAAGCCATCTTAAAAATTTACTGCCTTTACAGCTGCCAGAGTCTGTAGTTCCTGAGATTTATACTTGCTCACAGAAACGCTTTCTTTTTCTTCTTTCTGGTTCTGCTATGTATAACATAATATCTTCCAGTATAATTTTAAAAAATAATTTAACTAGCATGCATAACAAAATTCAGCTGGCTATTGTTCATTCTAGGGTGGCTCAGAAATGCAGCTGCTTTTGTATTTATTTCACGTTTTTGAAAGCACAGGGTTATGCTCAGCTCCTAGAGCTCCTGTGGTGACAGCCTTGGCGGGATGTCACCTCCACGAGCCATTTGCCAGGTTGGAGGAATGGAGATGGCTTACAGCAATGGGGAAGCCTCTGTGCTGTCAGCCAGAGCCTCCACGGAGCTGGTGCCCTCGGTCTTGAGCGGCAAAGGGGTTTCTTCCAGAAGTCTCTGGCTTCTTGAGCAAATATGGGCTTACTGAATGCTCCCTCTCTTGAGAGCAGTATGAAATTTAAGTGCTACTTAAGCCCCTCCTAAGGCCTGTGGTAAGAACCCAAGAAGTATATGAACACTGATCCTTTGCAGGGTGGAAAATTTTATCTCTGACAAGAAAAAGGGCTTTGAAAACTATGCTAGTAAGCAGGCAGATGAACAGGGCTTCTTTGGAGGGGAGGTAAAGAAGTGTGCAATCATCCTAATGTTTCTCTAATTTTCACCACTTCGGCTGACAAATTGGGTTTCTTTTCAACTTTAATTTTTTATTTTGTGTCAAGAGCTCTTCTTGCAGTGAGGACTTCATGATACTGAATGATCTGGTCAGAAAATGGGAGGTGAAATTCTGTGTCAGTGACTGCAAGTAATGCGGAGGGAAGGAAATAGCCCTCGCTGAAGGTATACACAGTGAAGGACCCTGGCTTAGCTATTAGTGCTCAGGAAAAAGCTAATATTCAGGTTCAAAGGCAAAGGGGACATTTGGAATTACTAAGAAAAAAAGCTGAGAACTAAACAGAGATAATCATTTAGGTGGTGTAGGAATCGGTGGTGTCCCCACACCTCAAACACTGGCTGCACCTGGTGTCACCCAGCTGAGTCCAATGTTCCCTTCATCTCACAAGATATAGCAGAAGTCGAGAATGGAAAGACAGAAGTGAAGGGAGGCGAGAGGTATGTTACAAGAATTCGTCGTCACTCTTGTGATGTTTTCAGGTGGCTTGAGCAGAGGTGTCTTCCTGCAAGAGTTGTGGAACTCATTGCGGCAGGACATCATGGGCACAGCAAGTGGAAATGGGTTCAGAAAGGGATTATACATTTTGGGGGAGGACAACTCCATCAGGAACTATTGAACATAGTCATGTGAATGTAGCCTCTATCTCAGGAAGTCCATACACAGTTATCTGATAGATTCTGTGAGAATATCAAATGTATACACACCTCAATCCTGTGCACCCATCATCTATCTAGAGACAAGTTGCTGGGTGACACGGACATTTGATCCAGGTCGTTCTCGCATTTTGAAGGATTTAAATATGGTTGATTTTCCTCCTTTCTAAATAAGCTCCTTGTCGGGGAATCCCACATAATTCCCTGGGTTTTTGCAGTTGGTAGGTGCAGGGCAATGCTCTGTGAGCTTTGCACAAGCTTTCTGTGTCTGGAGGCAAGTGACTGCCTAAGTGGTTTTAGCTGTCACTGAGCCATCTCTTTTTCCAGACACACAATGCCAACGTATATTTAAAACTCCATGGGGCAGAAAAGAGCCTTCAGAAATGGAGCATTAAAAATCAGGCTGGATGCATCTTATATGCTGAGTTTCTTTGGTGTTTTATTTAGAGATAGAAAGTATTAGAAAAACACAACCCCAAAAGAATGCACAGCCTACACTGTTAGGGGTTATTAGATAACTCAAGCTGTCCCACTTCCCGATAGAGTGCCAAGGGGGAGAGAGCTGTGTGTAAAAGGTTTACAGGAAAATAAATACCTTTTATTTCTGCAGCATCTTTTTCCTGGCGGTTAATGTTGCTGCCATAGGAGGAAACATATATACAGGGATAAGACATAAAAAGGAGAAAAATTAAGAGGAACAAGTGCTGTTTTCCCTGGAGTTTTAAGTTTGTAATATAAGCAAAATTGCACAAGGCCTGATAATTATGTCTCACTCCCAAGGTCCAAGTTTTGCATTTTCCCAGTCACAAGGTGCCCATGGGCAGACCCAATGGAGTTCTCAGGGTCCCTAAAGTAAGAAGAACCTCAAGAGACCTCCTTTGCCCCTGTCAAACACAAAAAGCCCTCCTTCCCCCCTATCACGTTTAGATTGTTGGATGCATTGACTGCTGTCATCACTTTTGGTGACTTTCGTTGCCTTGCCATTGCTATCGGAAAAAAAATAGCTGTAAGATGGTGGTACTGGAAGGGACATGGCACATGGCAGGAGACGGGAGGGAAAAGGATATCAAGTGAATCAGGGGGATTGACTGGGTTATGAGGAAAGGGTAAAGGTTTATTTCAGGTTTGGAAGGCAGTATACTTCTTAAGACAATCATAGAATGTGTTGGGTTGGAAGGGACTGTTAAAGGCCACCTAGTCCAACCCCCCGGCAGTGAGCAGGGACATCTTCAACTAGATCAGGTTGCTCAGAGCCTCATCAAGCCTGGCCTTGAATGTCTCCAGGGATGGGGCTTCCACCACCTCTCTGGGCAACCTGTGCCAGTGTCTCACCACCCTCATTGTATGTTGTTTTCTTCCTTGGAAAAATGAGGAGGTTCTTGTAAATAATTAGGGGAGAGATTTCTGTACTTACTGGAAGTGCAGTGTGTTTGCTGCATTTAGAAAAATAAAGAATTTTGATATTTCCAGACAGAAATGTTCCCGTGTCATTTAGTCATGTTCTCCATACCTTGTGCAAACCTAGTCTGTAGGTAGAAAGGCCTCTCCTCTCTGACCCTCACCAACTGGAGCCTACACATCAACTCTAAAATGTGCTTCTAATTTTCGCTCAGCCCCCCATGCCATGAGGGAGGGCTTTGAGCATCGTTTGGAGGTGCGATCCCCACAGCCCCCCTCGCCTGGAGCAGCGCCGAGCTGCATTTCAGCATATTGCTTTCACAGAAATGCTGCTTTTCTTACAAGAGCACGCAAAGAAGTGTAACACTGGCATTTCTCAAATGTCAAGTAAGGTAACTCGTTATCTGGCACATAATTATATATTTTAAACATTACTGGAAAAGGAAGAACTGCTGGGGCATAAGAGAGCTCATCTTTTCTGGACTTGCTGCGGAGCTATGCTCGAGGCAGCAGTATACACTGCAATAACATGGCTTTGTTTAGCTCACTGACTATTGACAGATGCTTTGGAGAATGGTGCAATTAAGAGATCTGAACAATAAAATCAGAGTAAATAATGCAGGGTGGGAGTAGGGAGAGGAAGAGGAAATACCATTATATCGGCAGACACCGGTAACACTGAGTTTGTGCAGCAGCGTTTGTCTCTGTCTCTTCCTTTGCCCTCCCTCTTCGCCTGCAGTACCCTGCCCAAATGCAGCTGTGTGCGGTACGGCCCTGCTTTATGTCACATCTTGTCCAGGGGTGTCCATGGGCTCCTGATCCTTGGAGAGAGGAGGTGGCAGGGAGAGGCGGGGTTGCTGCCCCAAGTGACAGGAGATGCTGCAGAGCAGAGCTGGTCCCGGCAGGACAGGTGATGCAGAGAGGCCCTTCCCATGGATAGACCTCCACTTGTGCTCCTTCTTAACTGCAATCACATGACTCCTTCCTCCCAGACCCTTCCGGCCACCTTGGGGTCCTGCCCCTCGCCTGTGCTCCTGGTGAGCTCCTCACTGCTGGGAAAATTCCCCCTGGGAGAGAGTGACTCAGGGCAGACCATGGTAATTCAAAGCATCGCTACTCAAATAACTATGCTGCTTTTTTTTTTTTTGTCTAAAGACACATAGCAAGAAGAGAAAAGAGGTTAGATGTCTAAAAGGCTGCCCATTTAATTCTTCATTAAGGTTTATAGTTTTTCTCATAAATGTGGATGTATCTAACCACCTCAGACCAACCTCACAAGCTCAAGATCTCTCAGGCTTGGTTGTGAGAGCAGCTCCTTGGCAACTTAATTAAAAACCAAAGCCTTTTTCTGTACAGGAAGCTTGTGATCTGCCTTAGGAAAATGAGTTGTTTAATTATAGCTGTCAGATGAAAATAGTATCTTTCTAACCAATGGTCGGGTTGCTCTTCCCTGCCTCAGAGTGACTTATTTAGAGATGTCTTATACCTGTCTATTTTTTTCCACTTCTATTTCTGACCAGATCTTTGACCCAGCCATGTGATAGGATGACATATGAAGCAGGCAAACCATACAGTGTATAGGTCTCCTGTGTTATTCCCACATAAGTAGAAACAGAAGACCAAATATTTTTCTTTGGATTTGAGTACATGATTTCCACTTAAGCCACACGAGACAGCAAATTTGCTCAAAGACATTAGGCCAAATGTACCAATCCCTGCACAGCTGTGCAAGCAGAGAAAAGGTGGAAATGCTTCCCCTCCATCCCAGGGTAGGATCCCTCTGGCAGTGTTTGTAGGCTGCCAGGGCTTCTCCTGGCCACCCTTTCAGTTACGCCAAGCTCCTTCAGGAGTGGCGATGGCCAAGGTGGGACTGATAGTAAACACTCCTTTGAGAGCTGGTAGCGATGGTTTCTGTGAAAGGTTTTACAGCATATTGCTGAGTTTTATCAGATTGTCCCATGAATGGAATGTCTCCAAAATACATGTAAGGACCTTAAGTGTGTCCCAAGTGATTTAGGAACATGTGTCCCTCTAGTCACTTGGATCAAACATCACAAGGCACATAGAAGAGTAGCTTCCCTATCTTGTGACCCTCAGGGACAGCTTCTGCACCTTCAAAGAACATGGGAGAAGGGATGAACCAGCCCAGCCTTCTTCTCCCTGCTTAATTCCAGCTGTGCAGAACTTTACACAGCTGCCAGCACTTGTGTGCTGTTTTCAACAGCAATCTGGCTGTGAGGATCACACCCGTTGTACAACCTGCCTGGTTATCAGCATAGACAGTGCAGTTTACTCTGAGCCTGCAAGTGGTTTTTTTTTTTACATCCTGGCAGATTTTAGCACCCCCAGTTAAGCTCATGTGCAGTGAGCTCTTGTGATACCTCAGGAGCAAATGCCTTTGATGGTAGCTCCTTGCTGGACAGCCAAGGCGCTTGCAGCAGCTTACAGGAGAAGTTCTTTAAAGCTGATGTGATTGAGCTGCTGAGATACCTGGGGTTTCAGGCCAGCAGAAAGGCATTACAAGGCACAAACAATAAAACGATCTTAATGACTCAGCCCAGACATTGCTGGATTTCAGCTCTCCTAGGGATTTGCACAATACAGTTATTTAGCTGCATTAAAAAAAAAGACCTGTTAGGGGAAGTGCTTAAGACTTTTAAATAAAACTGATATCACAAAACTGTGTTTTAAGAGGTGATCTACTCTAAATAAAGAGCAACATGAATGACTTGTATGTGTTATTTCCTTTGTTTTGTATCACATTTTTCTGCCTCCTTTCCTGCTTTACCATTCCCCCCAGAATGTCTGCCAAAGCATTCCCTGCATGCTCACCATGCACTTTCCCGTTTCTCTGTGTTGTAGAAGATGAATGTCTGTACGTTCTTTGTTTTAGCTGCTCCCATCAGGCTGCTTTTCATTGATTAAGGTAGCCTGTTTGATTTGGCATAGAAAACCTAAGGGAAGATTCTATTTAGTAGACTGAGATCTTTGTCCTCAGTTTCCACAGTGAAGCAAAGTTATTAAGACACTAAATTAAATACGGACTTTGAAGCTTCAGTTTTGCTTATTACATTGCTCTCTGTAATGGCTCCATTGAAGTTAGGGGAAACATTCCTATGAAATCAGAGGGACTTGGGTTAGGACGCAAGTTGTGGAGATCATCAAACAAGTCNGGGGGGGAAAGGATGACAGCAGAACCCAGTCCTTGCAGGGTAACGCTTCTGCTTAATAAAAGTAGCATGAACATTGTCGTCGGATTTTTTTTTTCCCTGTACTCCTTTGCAAAGTGTTTTTCACTTGCAGCTGTGTGTGAAAGCGCTGCTGGAAATCAGAGGCTTGAGAGAACATTTAGATTCAAAACTTTTACAGACTTTGGCTCCCAGGCTGCCACTTTCATACCTGCCCAATAGCCCCTCATTCACACCCCAGGGAAATGTTTTTGAATATTCAGACCTCTTGTTCAGCACAATAAACATAGCTTTCCTAAGGACAAACAGAGTCTGTAAATTGAGCCTGACTGGATCTGAAGCAATGATCATGTGGCAAATCTAAATGCTCCCAACAAAACTGCATCCATCGTTATCTAGTACTAATTTAACAGAGTTAAGAGTCAAGCCCCTTTTAAACGCTGGTTAAAATCAGCTTGCTCTAATACCACCTGCATGGGTAAACCCTCAAACCTCATTTGGTATCTAATCAAATTAAGCATACATCTTTTGAGGAAGTCCAGTTCAGCATAAAGTGAAGAAGTGAACTGCTCAAAATAAAAAAAATTTCCATTGGTCTGTCTGGTCATATTAATGGCAAAGCTGACTCATGAAGTTAGAGACAAGAAACTCAAATCACAAATACGATTGCCCTTTATTACATAGTCTAAGAGCCTTTTCCTGTTGTTTAGTCCTAATGTCTACACTCACTTCTTAAATGCAGATAATCACATGAGGCAGATTCTCCCCTGCCCCATGGCTGGTAGTCTAGACTCAATTCATCAGGAATACAGAGATGAATGAGGTGATGCATTCAAGTTGCTGCAGTTTAGAGAAATCTCTCCTATACTTGTAAATGAGGATGTCTGCTTCTGGGGAGATTGTTCTGTGATAATACAAATGCAGTTGTGACACCTGTAACTATTCAATTATTATACACAAACACTCTAAAAGCTGGAGATGAACAGAGAAGTGTGTCTGCCCCAAAGGTTTTTTGCTATCCTACAGGTTCATGGAAGGATGGATAATGTTTTCCCTGTAGCAAGGATGTCATTGCTATGATACTTATTTTAGCAAGGATATAATTTTCCTGCAGATTAACAGACCTTTCAGTCTGCCACAGGCTCAAATTAATTTTCCTTATCTTGGCTCCTATGTCAAAGCCATCACCATGGCACTTTGGTACTTTTGCAGAGAATATTATGCATTAACCAATAACTATTATAAATCCAGCAAAAGACTAAACCAAGGAAAATCAAGAGTATACTTCCCTTTAATTTTGCATATTTAAAAATTTCATTGAGAATGTATGATAATATTTTAAGTTTCCTCTTCCCAACCTTTGGTAAAACCCAAAGGTAAGAGAAGGAGAAGTCAAGCTTCCATATGAGACTATTGTCCCTAAACTGCATAGGGACAACCCTTTAGCTTGTTTTGAGCTTTTGGGAGTAGTTGTCCTTGTGTTCAGTTGCTTCTCATCATTTCAGAGTAAAGGGTAGGGTAACTGCTACAGATTTGATGAGGCTCACACTGAAAATATGAGGTGTAAAAGAGGGCTTTGCATTCTATATTTTGGATTTATTGCAACTTTCTGAAACACTACATGATCCCTTAACAGAGTAGTTCTTGGTACTTTTGTACTGAAAGTCCCACTGAGAATGAAGATTTCACAGGTGCACCCTAGTTATTGACTTACAGATGACTACCTCTAGACTATTAAATTAAATAGGTGCAGGTGCTTAAGCTTAATCATTTATGGGTTTACGCTGAAAAACATGGTATGATTTAATCCTAGGCCAATAATAAGTTTTCCAAAGGATTCCAAGGTATGATCTGAACAGTAGCTTAAACCAGGGACTTCTTCCAGTAGGCAACTGGGATGGGGGTCACAGAACACTTTTTTAATGATAAGGATGCCAGCCAACTGTGTTGACCTTAGGGGTAGAAGAGGGGCTCTAGCATTTAGTTCATCAATATAGATGAAGTCAAAGAAATCAGACTCCATTTTGCAAAGGAATTTTACATCTTTGTTAGGAAGGCAGGGTGAGGGGAGAAAGCCATGAAACAGCTTAGCACTGTTTGACATATATGACATTCTGTATAACAGCTGGCAGACTCTCTTGGTTAAAAATATGTTCATGCTTTCAGCCTAACATCTGAGGGCATCTCACTTAGGAGATCTGACTCTATGGTTTGGGATAGAGGGTTAACCACATTTGTGACCTATGCTAGATACCAAGTGACTTTTCACACGAATACAACTCAACTTTCTTCCTGTGCAGAAAGCCATGATAAGGGTGGTCCCTTAATTCAGGTGCCCCCTTGGAATGAAGGAGCACTGGGAAATGTGGTCTCTGTGACCCTGAGGATCAGGGATTCGCAGCGGTGGTGGCTGGGCAATGCTGCATAGTGCTGTCTCAACCCACATACCCTGGGATAAACAAGAACCGCAGAAAACCTGCCCCCTTTCCCCAGCGCCTCCTGTAAATCACTCACAACAAAAACAGTTCCCTTGGTCCCTCTGAAGCCAATCTCTTCTCATCTTAACAGCTCCCAGCTGCCCTATTTTCGCAGGGTTTCAACCTGCAGTTCTTCTGAACAGCTCTGAAGGTTATTAAGAAAGTGTTAAATACTTCTCTGCTTGCCTCTGAGTTACCACATACTCTTAGCTGGATCTTTGCAAACTCCGTGGGGCCGCGGGCTGGCAATGTTCACGCTTGTCTCCAGGCTGATGAGATCACAGCAAGCAATCCTGGAGCTGCTGCGGCAGGCAGGCTCCTGTTTTTATCCTGTCACTGTAACAGCCAGTGCTGGCTGTGGCTGATTGATCGTTAAGAGCAGCAAATTACTGTTCATTTTTAACTATGCTGCGTCTCCTTCTGAGACAGTAATAAATCACCTTTTGAAACTGGTAGAATAGCCGGCTTTCCGGTACCGCTGAGATTCAGAAAACTGAGGGACTGCAAATGTACAAGGGGAAATTGCTTCTTATCCACCTGTGCTGCTGGTGTCCTTAAACTCTATGGTTAGTCAGCAGTAGCAGAAGATTTATAATAAATATGAATGCATTTCATATTTTAAGACACGATAATGAGAAAGAAGAATAGTAATGATTGGAGTCCCCGATCACATTAATTAATGTCTCTGGTAACTTGTGTGGAATTAAAGAGAAAAAACCCCAAATCCTAGGTCCATTTTTTTTTTTTTTTTTAAATATCAGATTTCTTCCTGGAAAAAATTATAGAAATTAACTTATCACTGTCTACAGCTCCCTGAAAGGGGGATGTAGAGAGGTTGGGGTCAGTCTCTTCTCCCAAGTAACAGGCGACAGGACAAGAGGAAATGGCTTCAAGTTGCACCAGGGGAGGTTTAAACTGGATATTAGGAAAAATTTTTATACTAAAAGGGTTATGAAGCATCGGAACAGGCTGCCCAGGAAAGTGGTGGAGTCACCATCCCTGGAGGTATTTAAAAGACAGGTAGATGTGGTGCTTAGTGATGGGTTCTGTCAGTGTTAGGCTGATGGCTGGACTCAATGATCTGAAAGGTCCCTTCCAACCTAGGCAAGTCTACGATTCTCTGATTCTAAATGAGTAAGATAGCTTAGAAATGGGAGCTTGAGTTTGGAAGCACAGTGTCGAAAGAGTCTGGTTATAGGGAGTTTTCCTCACCAAACTGTATGCATTCTCTCAGTTTCATTAGTCTTAACTGCTTTTCCTTGGTTCTCCTGCATCCTGGCATTGCAGGGCTAGCTGCTGCCCTTGGTTTCTTAGCCTGCACATTGCTCACTTCTTTCATGCCAAACCAGGGCTGAGGAGAAGAGCCAGGGGTGCTTGAAGCTACTTGCTCATTCCCTGCTCTTCCTCCCTGGCTCAGAGGAGATCTTGGTCCGTTGAGGACCATCACCTTGGGCTTGCCCCAACAGCAGAACATGGTTTTCACTGTTAGATCACTGACACTGGATGAGTGATGACTCAGGAGGGCTGAGGGGGAGAGGAAGGTAACAGGGTAATAAGGCAAAATAATTCTTTTCTGCTTTGTTGTGAGAAGTTCAGTTCTGTGTTCTCCTTCCCAAGTGAGGAAAACAAAGCTCTTTGTCTCCAACCCACTGAACCCTGTGCTATACAAGATTATGGTTCTTTGTAACCATGCCTCCATAGTCCATGTTTTTACATATCCCAGGTTTTGGCAGCTGCCTGCACCACTTGTTGCTCCTGATTTTTCTCTTCCGTCACCTCTCCACACACAGGTGCTTTCTGAAGGCCATGTCTCTTGAGAGGCTCATTGGAAGTTTGCCTATAGACCATTTCACGCCCAGGAGCGGACCAGAGCATACGTGCTGTGGGGTGAGAGCAGTGTGGCTCCCCTTCCTCCTCCGCACAGCCTGTTCAGACAGCAACCGTCACAACGGGGGCCCTCCTGAGGACAGGGATCCTGCAGCTTTCGTCTGTGTATGAAGAGCCTCTGGCTCAGCTCCCCAGGGTGTGAAAGGAGGTGGTGGGCAACTTTCTAAGGAAGAAATAACACTGTGGGAACTCAAGAGGACCCCCTGCCTTGTGCGTCAGTGGATTGCCTGCATCTTTTACATCTAGGAGGCAGCAGCTTCTCCTGATTTTGACATCCTCACATTTTTTCCCTGCGTCGTTCTGGGAAACTAGTCATCATGTGGTCATTCACCAGCCCATCCTGCAGATGATGCGTTTAGTTCTCAGCTTAAAGGTTTTCATATCTAGACTGCCTGCAGAGCAGGCTTAAAAGGAGCCTCCTGATGCAATGCACGTCGCATGGTGACCAATGACAAAAGCAGTCAGGAGGTCTCTGCAGCAGAAACTGATGGAGCTCAGTAAGAGAAGGGACAAAGGAGACTTGCTGCTCTGAGGTGGCTCAAAATGACGTTCCTCAACTGTATGCATTAAGAGAGAATGATTTTTAGCAGTGAAAGAATGGTTTGCCTTAGAGATGATGACCTTCTCTCTTGGTCCAAAAAGACTGAATTAGGAATTGTCAGCCGCTGTTTAACTTGAGTACCAGCTTCTTTGAAGAAGTGCTGTAGATTTATGATGGAGTTCTTAAACCTGAGAAAGTTGTAAGCTTTGTCACAAATTTAAAACTTAAAACTTCAGATGTCTAAGTCGTGTGAAGGTGACTCTATCCCACCAGCTGCCTCAGCATGATGGAGAGTCACCTGCTGCGAGGGCCCAGTTCTGCCATTATCTACACCAGTGCGCACTTGAGATAACCCCACTAAAATAAACACAGTCGTCCACCAATGTAGCCAAGAGCAGACCTTGACCTTGAAACACCCTGTGTCCGAAAGGAGATGGGGCAAAGAGACCCCAAACCTTCTCACTGGGAGGTCTCCGTTCCACTCACTGTTAAGTAATCCTTCAGATTTTGCTTCTTACTGAAGTAATCTTAGTATCTCATCAACAAATTACCAAACCATGTCCCAAGAATAACTATGCCAGCAGTTCAGAGTGAATTACTAATGCATTTTACCGTTTCTTTAACAATTATAGATCTATTTAGAATGGAGAGAATTATATTGCTACTCAGTTTTAGAATGATAAATTGCAGGATATTAAAAGATTCTTTACTGAATGCAAACAATAGAGAACTTAATTATTGCTCAGAGTGTCACTGTAGCATTATGGAACAATTTGAAATTCAACTTGCCTGGCTAGATTTATTTTAAGTCTGACATTTTCAGCCCTAACTTTCACTCTCTGGGTCTCTTTTTCACTCTGACAACACATCAATCTATTTTCTAACAGTTCTAACATTAAAATCATCTCTCTTAATCTGAATTTTTTCTCCCTTATTATATATTAGGAAAAAAGATTTATCTGTGAAGGCAGCATTGTGCAAGAAATGTGTTTATATAGGAGACAAACTCAGACTGGCAGCAGCATCTTTAATCCATACATTCTTTTTGTCACAGATAGAGTTCCTTGAAAATTCTTACAATGAAAAATGCTGTTTAGTTGAAATGACATCTTATGGGAACAAATAAATTTCTGTAATATTTTCAATGAGGAGAAGCCAAAACACTTCATTGCGGCTTTATCAATGCATTAGGACACTAGACAGCAATCTAGACTACTAGACCGAAATGTTCATTTTAATAGCATACACATATTTCCTATTAAGTACCTAGCATTTTCCCACAATATAAAATTTGAAGAGATATATTTAGAATATTTTTTTTCGACTGACCCCAAATACAATATTTTGCACTTTTTTTTTTTTCTTGGGAAATTTCAAAATGTTGTCCCTTGGTCTCATGTGGAACAATTTGTGAGTATTGGGGCATGCCCTGCTGAAGAGGCACTCCTGGTCTTGGATTCCTTCAGCCGAAGGAGAGGGACCCAGAGGCAGCTCCATCTGCAGAGCACAGAAAGACACCCACTTTCTGCACCGCACAACACAGCTGGGCTGCACTGGTGCCGATCACAGGCTGCAGGCCATTTTCTGCTGCAGGCAAGACCTCCTAAAACCGTCGAGCTCCAGCCGAGATTTGTGCCCTTAACGCTGACCGAAGTTATGCCTATGACAACACCTGAAGGAGGAGTTGTACCAGCATCAGCCTGAATGGCTCACAGTCTGGTACTGAGTGCAGCTCTGTTCCCCCTCCAAAAACATCTGGGTGGATGTTATCTTGCCCAGCCGTGGTCAGATATCAGTGTACACCAGTCATGCTGGGTATGTTGATGGAGAGAAGCAGGCATCTCCAGAGGTTGGCTCATCCCAAGGCACAGGGCTGGATCTCCCTTTGGAGGGGCTGTTTCTCTCCGTGGACCAGAGAGGAGGACCTGGAGTTTCAGCATATGGAAAATCGCTAGCTTTTGGGCAGCTCTATGTGAAGGGATGCCCAGCTTTTGCACAGCCCACATCTGTGAGGTGACATCACCCCAAAAAGTACTTCTGAAAAGCTAGTTTCCAAGATGTGACTTAGAGTGTGTTCGCACAAATGTTGGGTTAGTGTAACCAAGGGGGCAACCTCTGAGAGAGGGAGTGGACAGGACACTGTGGCTGGGGTTTGGGCAGGACTTTCCTGAACTGGCTCTTTCACTGAAGAACTCATCGCATGGCACTGTACCCTCGAGGGAGAGGTTCTGATACAGCAATCCTTACTCACCCGTGCAACTTTAAGTACGTGATTCGGGTATGTAACATTTGTCCTCTGCATGGATCGCAGCTGGTGACAGTTAGCAGCGCTGGTGGTGGCCAGGCACAGAAATGACACTGGGAATGCTGTGGCCTGTGAGAGGCCACCTTGGATTGAAGTGTGGTGGGAGTCCTGGAGTCTCCTCTGCCTACACTGCTGAGGATCTCCCCGCTGCCTGTGATCTTTCAGGGACTCCTGCAACCTTCCATTAGGCTTCAGGAAAAATTAGAAAGACAAAAAGTTGCAGTTGTGATTTATCAAAATCCTGTTCTGAGGAGGTGACATAGGAACATAATGTTCACAGTCCTTAAAAATCTCTAACCAGAAACTTTGCGAAATGTCTTGAGGAGATTTCAATACCACTTTAATAAAGGGAAACACTTGCTATGATTTAAATCACCTCTGAGAGAGCAACACATAGTACAAAGCGCACACATTAAAAATAAAGTAAATTATCTTCAAGGCCCCATAACAGGGACAAAACATCATTGTAAGGTTTCCCAAATTGTTAGCTGGCTGTATCCTAAAGTCTGTGTTTTGGTTCATTAGATCTCATTCTCCTTCCCCTGTACTAAATGTCCAAGGCAGTTCCCCAGTGCCCCATGACTGCAGTAAGCTCTGGGGAGACAAAAGCCTGGTGGAGTAGTGGAGGGGTGGTCCATGTGCTGGTGGTCAGTGTTGCAGATGGAGCAGGTCACATCCACAAAGCTGCTTTGGGGTGAGACCATGTCCCACATCCCCGGGATGGAGAAGAACGGGATGACCTATACAAGCTCTGTTGCCACCCCCATAGTGGGGGCTGCTGCCCCACGGTGCAGCGGAGGGAGCTGAGCTGCCCCACGTGTGCTGCTGAGAGAGACTTTTGTCACCCAGACCTCCTCTGGCCCTGGGTATTGTCATCTTCTACCTTTTATTCCCAGTAGGAGTCGCCAGAGGTATCCAGAGACATTAGCTGCGTATTCTCCTATTGCTGCTGAACTCTTCATGGAATTAACCGTTTTCCAGTGAAGAAGCTGCAGCAGAAGGTTTTGGAGGGCTTGACTCCCTACATAAAGTCAGGGTTTATTAATTTCCTGCCCTTTACTACTGCTGTCATGCATTTATGTGACAATGGTAAGAAAATTCACGGCTGCTTTCCTCTTAACACTGAGCGCAGTACTTCATAGAAAAGCAAATGAGGATTGTCACTTCTAGCCATCCACTCCTCTGCTTCACCAGACCCAGCTTCTCCCTTCGATTTTTGCATCCCCATCGAGGTTTCCTCCCACAGCCGTGGAAAGACAGGATTTCCCTTAACCTCCTGCCCCCTTCCTCCTACTCTTCCTCCCGGTTACGGACATGGCTAATTTCTTTGGCATGCCCCCTGTGAGGCACAGATGATTGCATGTCCTTCTCCACAAGGGGAAGCGATTGGAGCTAGCTGGCTTGGGGCTCTTGCAGCTCTTCCACTTCTGACACCAGCAAATTACACTATGTATTAAAGCAACCTCTTTTTTCCCTAGGCTCCGGGCTGCGTTTGAGGAGAACATGGTTCAGTTCCCGATTTTATTCTGCTGCTCAATAAACAGTTTTCTTTAAAAAGTGTATAATAGGGTGCTTTCCCCAAGATCTCATGAAATATTTATCTACTGTTTAGAACGCTTCAGTCAGTAGCAGAGGTCTCAATTGGGGAAAACACAAAAGTTTCTGCAAAACCTATCTGAGCTTGCTAGCTGAATATTAAAATGCAGGATGAGTGAATTAGTAACTAATTAATGCATAATAAAAGCCATATGCTTCTAGAAGTAATTAGCCTATTGTTTTGATTCAGGGAATGTTTGCTTAATAGCCTCAATAGCTGCTCACTTTCCCAACCAGATCAGAATTAACATGCAGGGAAGTGACATTCAGATAAAACCAATCATTTCAATAATAAGAAATTCAGATTTTGTTGATGTTTCTGTAGATGGCCTGGAATCACTGAATTTTAGCTTTTCTGTGTCTGGGAAATCTGCAGTTATTTGATTAGGGCTAAATAAACTCTTTACTTCACTTAAAACAGAAAGATGGTGTTAAAAACATTTGGCAAGAAGTAAACACTGAAGACAACTGCTTATTATAGTAAGGCAAAACTTTGCTCAAATGTTTAAGAGAATGAACCTAATGAGGGAGAGATGAGGGGTAAAGAACCAGCCCCGTGTGCACCTCCTCTGCCCTTGCGTGCCAGCCAGAGCTCACGCTTAGCCCCAGCTCGCCCCTTGCACCCACACATCCATTGAGCTTGAGGAGGAGAGGGAGGTCCAGGTCCAAGCAAGGGTCCCTATGTAGTATGAGCATGTGAGACTGGCTGGGCCTTGTCTAACGCCATTAGTGTGACGACGTCACCTGTTGGACGGGCAAGCTGGCTGCTGGTCCCAGCATCATGTGCTGAGCAGAGGTGGGAATTTCTAGGGAATCAAAGCTTGCGTGGCCCCAAACCACCTAGCAAACGTTACTGACAGGCTCCCTTCCTTAGCCCTTCCGCAATGAAAACTGAGAGCTCCGTACCTCCATTTCATACAATCATAGAATGTGTTGGGTTGGAGGGGACCGTTAAAGGCCATCTAGTCCAACCCCCCTGCAGTGAGCAGGGACATCTTCAACTAGATCAGGTTGCTCAGAGCCTCGTCAAGCCTGGCCTTGAATGTCTCCAGGGATGGGGCCCCCACCCCCTCTCTGGGCAACCTGTGCCAGTGTCTCACCACCCTTAGTGTAAAGAACTTCTTCCCAATGTCTAATCTAAACCTACGCTGCTCTAGTTTAAAATCATTGCCCCTCTCCAAAAATACATACAAATAGTACTTCAATTTCTGCTCAGCAACTGCCACCATTTCAGCGGCTGCAGAGTTCCTCACGTAAAGCCCTCACAACCTGCAGGGCAGGCCATGGACCCCATGGATGAGTTCTTCACCAAGCTGTGGTATGGCATGCTACATCCCAGCAGACAGTAGGGTCAGCATCACGTAATGTGATGTGGCATAACAGGGTATAATACAGTGGTCCACAATGGTTTTGCCAAGGTAGACCCTGCTTTGAGATAAGAAAATCTGGATTCAATAACAAATGATGTAGAAGCATTTAACATTGATTTGCCTGGCCCAGGGAATGTGTTACAGAACCCTGAATGGGAATAGTAGGAGGTCTGCGTTGCATATGGGGACTTTAGCCAATTCCACCTTCAGTAATTAGTAACACGTAAGCTAATAGCTACCTAAGCTATGGTCCTGTCTACTCTAAACTTGCATCTAGAAAACATACCATCGCAATGTATTTTTCTGAAGTTCCTCATTTCACCATAAGCAGAGGTAAAAAAGCTGAAACTAAGCTAAATTTGCATTTCCTTTAAAAACTCTCAACAGTAGCTTTTTATTTTTATGTCAGTGCTAGAAATGCAAGTCACTCAAGTGCAGAGTAGTCAATAATAGTCATTTACTTAGCAGTAAGCATAGATGGGATGGGATTCATATCAAGACTGAAATAACTGCATTTATGTGCCTGCGTATCGGTAGCTACAGGAGTCTGAAGTGCCTAAACAGCCTTTATAGTCAAAGGAGATCTAGAGTTGTCTAAACCCATGGGAATTTGAAACTCCCTAGGACAGCTAAGAGTCTTGTGCAGTAATAGCTGTGGACGTACAAAACAGGATAACAGCTTCAGTCATTTCCCTAGGTACAGGTTTCTGCTGACCAATTTGACCTCTGCAGATCCATAATTCCCAGTGAACACTAGGAATAAGTCCAACTTGACATAAAAAACCCTGTCACATCTGTCATTGTGGTTCCAGTAGGTCTGAATAACCTTTTGGAAGCAGAACTGGTCCTTTGACCACAGGGCCAATATATGCTGCTTCAGAATGAGCTATCTCCATATTACTGTGAGGGTGATCCAGCACTGGAACAAGTTGTCCAGGGAAGCTGTGGAATCTCCGTCCCTGGAGGTTATCAAAAGCCATCTGGACATGGTCCTGGGCAATTGTCTTTGTGTTGTCCTGCCGGAGCAGGAGGGTTGGACCAGATGACCTCCAGAGGTTCCTTCCAACCTCAACCGTGCACTGATTCTGTGATACTGTGTGCATCTTGAGCTGGTCATGTGGATAACAAGAGGACTTCTTTTTCTATGATTGCTAAGATCTGGAATTAAATCTAGCCAATATTATGTATAATTACATATAATTACATCAATTAACTTAATTTCTCTAGGCCTGAGTGTAAAAGCCATTTTGTGCTGTTGTTTATTTACAGAGCTGCAACATGGGTGCTGTGAAAGTGGTGGAGCGTAAAGAAAAAAGAACAGAAAGAATAAATGAGAGTTAACTGACAAGACAGTGAATTTCTTGTGTCTTTCTTAGAGCTGTGAACAGCTGCTACATGCTGGAGAAGATGGGACAAGAACTCTACAAATATGAACTTGCCACAAACCCCCCACTTCATCCCTACCCTGCAGGCCAAGTTTATGTTCTGGAGTATCTGCGTGGTAAATCCTGAGCCTATAAAAATAATATAGCTGGATATTCTGCTTGATTGCTTAAAAGTGCTTGGTCTCATACCTATTCTTATGGAAAACCAAGATGTTCTTTGACATCAAGATAGCGAAGTTAGCACGCAGCCTTTGCAGAAACAACACTCTGTGGTTTTTATCTCACTGTAACTTGTGAGATAAAGATTTAAAGCTTGCCGTGACTAGCTATAGCAGAGACCTGTGCCTTGTCTCTGCTAGGATTTTGTGCTGTGACAGGTCCTTTGAAATGCCTCTCAGTCACAAAACCTTTTTTTTTTTTTTTGCAGTGAAGACACAGAAAGGTTACTTGTTGTTCAAAGTATCACAGTGCCCTTCTTTTCACTTTTCCCTGAGTTGTATTCCTCTCTCTTTTCATTGCCTGACATCCATCCTGCTTTTTGAAAAAACTTCTGAAACAGGCATTTGTCAGTGACAAACACTGTGTTTGTCACAAACAAAAGTGGACACTGAGCCAGCTTGTGCCAAAAAATTACAAAATGGCCATGTCCTGTTAATGGTTGGACTTGATGATCTTAAAGGTCCCTTCCAACCTCACCGATTCTGTGATTCTATGAAGTATGACATTTGGTATGTTTTTCGCTCCTGAGTGAACAGAGTTTCTCCCACGGAGTCCAAGTATAAAGGCATGTTTTCCCATTGGAAAATTCACTTAAAGCCCCCTTTGAATGTTGTCAGGGACTTCTGTGGAAGAAGGGAGGGCTTTGGAAGGGCAGGCTCAAAAGAGCCCTCCAAAATAGAAAAATCATCCCATGTATGGAGCCTAATTCTGGGTTCAGTACATGCATGTAATTCCTTTTGCTTCAGTGGAATTAGTCCTTCATTAAGCAAAGGAGAAAGGATGAGGGTTAAGCTCGGGAATATTAATTTAATCGTAGCAGATTTCCACGTGAAAGCCCACTTGTACAATACAGCAGGATGATGATCCTACACTGTTTGAAGTGGTCCTGACACTAAGTACTTTTTTATCTCCCAGGGGCTCTCTTCAGTGCGATGTGATTTCACGCTTTGCATAATACCAAGGTGATAGCTTGCCTTTGCTTTGCCTTTGCTTTGCCTTTGGTTTGGGGGATATACTTTGCTTCTGAAATCAGAGTTAAGTTAGAAAAAAAGTACTTTTTGTCTAAAAGTCGGAGTTTTTCTTCTCTCAGGTTGACATAACCCGTTAGATTTAAAAATTAGTAGACCTGAAGAATACTGAACACTCTAATTACAGCTGCAGATCAACATTGAAAACAAGGGGTTATTTTTAGCAGCAAAGCGCCCTTGTCTTTATTTTTATGTCACTTCACTGGAATATGTAACGGTAATTCACAATTCATGCATTTTGGCGTCTTGCTACTTTTATCTTCGTTTTCTTGTCAAAGAAAATGTCTTAAAATCTCAACATTAGTACTGTGCTGGGTGTCCTTGAAAGTCACCCCTGTTCCTAAATGGATCGGTCAGTTTGACTCAATGGTAAATGGCAGCACATTATTTGCTCATTTTCCATTCCTCAAGCACCCTAAATGCACGTTGATTGGATTCAGGCTTTTGAATATGAAAAGTTCAGACTTCTGCATGCGAAGCAGCCCATTTGGGAAGGAATCCAAATTGTGCTGAACATCTCAAAATGCAGGGGTGACGGGCGGTAACAAAAAGCTTTAGAAGTCACGTATGTGGCAATCACTTGTGCTGCTCGGTTTTAAAACATTATGCAAACTCATCTAATGCTATTTCCACATCAGAAGAAGAGCTGTTTGTTAACAAAATATGGCTATTAAGTTAAATTCTGACCTTGTGTAGATATGCATGAAATACTGCCAAGCTGCATTTTTCATATGGTTTTAAAAGGTTCTCTTTTAGCGGAACGCATCACTGCACTCTTCAGCCAAATTGCTGCTCTGTGAAATTTTTCAGAAAAGGAGGAATACTACATGGGATCAGTTTTCTGTGTTTTCATAAACTATACGTTGACTTCTTGTAAGCCTTATGTTGCACTGTAAAAACTCAATTTCTCAGGAAGAGTTTAACACCAGTGTAAACTCTACCCTGTGTCAGACAACGCTGCTGGGCAATTAATCAAGATTTTTGTGGTTTTTCTAAATTCCAGGTATATAAGACAGTTAATGAAGCTGAAAGCTGTTATTAAACCTCTTCATAATTTAGGAATAAAGTACTTTAGAAGGAGGTTTAAATGAGATAATTAGATATTTGAAAGCCTTCTCTGGGGCTAGACCTTACCAGTAGGTTTCAAGCAGTTATTTGCACAGAGTTGTGGCATAAACAAGGCTGCAAATAGGGGTGAGGTGCTGGCTGGAGGTTTTGATTACCAAGTCTTAGTCTGCAGGTTAGTCTGGAGCCCAGCCAATGCCCCGGACGAGGGAAGGGAGGGAGATTTGTTTTCTCCAGGTATAGCTTTGCAGGAGGACTCTGTGGAGGAGTAGCACAGTACGGCAGTGTGTGCTGGAGGGGGTCTGACCGCTCACTCCCTCCTCTGGTCCAAGAGTTACGGCCATCAGAAAGCTTAGCAGGAAGGAGATGAAAATAACTATACTAAGGTGTCAGCTTCAAAGGGAGCAGGCTTTGTTGTCCACGACTCTCTGTCCCATCAGATGTCCTGCCGTAGCTAAAAGCAGCATGTAACACAAACCTTTGGATTACTACTTTTAGCTCATGTTATCCCATCTGGATATTTGCCCGGGGGAAACACACGAATATATGAGTGTTTAACAAAGAGCCGATGCTGTTGAGAAGCAGATGCCATTACTATTAGATTTGCATAATGATGATTTACAAGCTTCAAAAATCACACCTGCGACTCTAAAATCAAGAGATTTCAATTTAAAAAGCATGAGATCATTTTTAGATTGTCTGTTGCTACTTGTTTTATTTAGCTTTTAGGTTTCCATCTTTAAGCTTGATATTTTTATTTGTAAAGGTTTCTCTTTCCCAAACTTTTTCTTAGAAGTGCGGGCTGACAGTCTTGTGCAGTCTCTGTATTTCCTCAGCTGGGTCCTTCCGAGAGACACTAAATTACAAGGTACGTGACAAACTCACAGAGTGATGAATTTTTTTTCTGAACTGATCAAACAGTTTAGCTGGAAAGAAAACAGCATGTTTCTTTCCTCAAGATTTAGCTGGGTAGGTGGAGCTGGTTTTATAAGAAAAATAGCATGAAACAACCAAAAAATGCACTGTAAATCTTCCCATCTTGCAATTTGAAAGAAGGATCCCCCGTATCCTAGGACTGCTAGGAAGAAGAGTCCCTTATGTAGCTTCTCCTTACACACCCAGAATTTGGGCTGACCTTGTGCCCACCTCTTTCCCCACGTAGCCCAACTGCCTGAGGCTTGGATGGGCCACTCTAAGCTTATCGGCATTTCTGTGGTGGTGGCCAAGCAGTCCAAGTCACTGAAGGGTTTGGGGGGAAGGTACCACACCTACGTGGATGGCATCTGCAGAGATCACCGTTGTCTTTCACAACTAATGGCAAAGAAAGAAACCCAGCTCTGCATCAGGAGGAGCATTTCATTTTGAATGCAATGGTTCTGTCACTCATGGAGCTGCTTTTAGCTTTAGGGCTCAGCGCTGTGCCAATAAAACTGATGGGGATTTTGTCACTGCCAGAAAAGAGAGAAGGATTTGGTCTTTCAGAACAACACACTTAATTCTAGTGTTCAGCCCAGCTTCAATTTTTAATGAGAAAATGCAAATAAACAGAACAAAAAGTGTTCCACAAGTCCCGGATCCTCAATAAATGTGGCATAATGGTGGAGCTAAAATTAATGCAATTTTTTACAATCTGGATAAGAGAGTGAGGCAGGGTGAGGAGCATTTGCTACACCCTGCACTACAGCCAAACTCATTTCTTCTGCTTTGGACTTACTGGATGACTGAGTTTTCAACTGATGAAGCACTGTTACTCCAAGACAAAGATGGACAGATGCATGGGGTCTGATGGCATTCATCCCAGCGTTCTCAAGGAGCTGGTGGATGTTATGGCAGGACCTCCCTCTATTATCTACCAAAGGTCTTGGGAGTCTGGGGAGGTCCCTGTTGACTGGCAGCCAGACAATGTTATTCCAATCTTCAAAATCAGGAAAGACCCAGGAACTACAGATCTATTGGTCTAACCTCAGTCTCTGGAAAAATTATGGAGGAGATTATACTGGGGACTATTGAAAGGCATTTGAAGAATAATTCAATCATCAGGCACAATCAACAGTTTCAGAAAGGGAGAGTCCTGTTTAACTAATTTGATATCCTTCTATGATAAGGTCATCTGCCTAGAGGTTAAAGGGAAGGCAGTGGATGTAGTTTTTCTGGATTTTAGTAAGGCTGTTGATACTGTCCCTCACAGCATCCTTCTGGACAAGTTGTCCAACTGTCGTATGAGGGGGTTCATAGTGTGCTGGGTGAAGAACTGGATGAACAGCAGGGCTCAAAGGGTTGTATTGAATGGGGCCACATCTGGCTGGCGGTATTCCTCAGGGTTCAGTCCTAGGGCCAGTTCTGTTCAATATATTTATCAAAAATCTGGGTGCAGGAGTTAAATGCACCATTAGGAAGTTTGCTGATGATACCAAACTGGGAGGTGCTGTTGATTCTCTTGAGGGACAGGAGGCTTTGCAGAGGGATCTAGATGGATTACTGCATTGGGTAACCATCAATGGCCTGAAATTTAACAAGTTGAAATGCTGAATTCTGCACCTAGAATGGAGTAATTCTGGGCACAAGTATAAACTGGGAGAGGAGTGGTAAGAGAGCAGCCCTGCAGAAAGGGATGTGGGTGTGCTGGTCAACAGCAGTGTCAACAGGAGTCAGCAGTGAACCCTTGGGAGTCAAGAGGGCAACCAGCATCCTGGGTTGCCTCAAACAGAATATGACCAGCCAGTGAAGAGAGATGATTATCCCGCTGTATTCAGCTATGGTGTGGCCTCACCTTGAGCACTGTGTGCAGTTCTGGGGCCCCACAATTTAAGAGGGGTGTGAAGGNCCCTTCCCTTCCCTTCCCTTCCCTTCCCTTCCCTTCCCATGTTGGATTGTCATGCTGGGCTGATGTTGGCCTGCTAGAAATGCCATGACTTGCATGCCTGGTTTGCCCTGAGCTGTCACCCACCTCTTGTGCCTGGCAGAGCAGGTACACCAGAGTCTTTGTGAAAAATGGGCCGCTAACCTACTAAATTTCCACTGGGTAGCACTTAAGCAGGAGGATGAACTGTGACCCCAGCTGCACCCGGCATCACATCTCAGCTCTCTAGAGCTTCCTGAGGAGGAGAAGTGCTGATCTTTTCTCCCTAAGATCCAGTGACAGGACGCTTGAGAATGGTTCGAAGCTGCACTAGGGGACATTTGGACTCNATTCAGATCTGGCAAATACTGGAGAGAGAGAAGTAGGTTCAACTTAGTGTGTAGGAAGCACCTTTGACTACTTTAAGACCTGCAAATTAACAAAGAACCTCCAAGTAAATCTTGTTTTTCAAAATGGAAAAGATTATGTTAACCTGCCTCAGAGAAAAGCACTAGATCACACTACATCTGGTGTTCAGCCATCACTGCACATGGAAACCAAAACATCCCACTAATCTTTTTAGAACTGCTTTACATCTAGTATTACCATTAAGGCATCCTACTATTTTGAGAAAATATTCAGCACTTTATTGATACAAGTGAGGAATACCAGGTTAAGCTGCCTGCAAACAAGTGTTTGCCTGGACCTGGTATTGGCCTCCTAAATCTAATTGAGGCTTGTTCCTGCTTGGCAGCAGTCTTAGCCTTTGGTCTAATTATGAAAAGGATCTCTAGAGGGTTTAACCTATATCAGAAAAAGTGATGATCATTTTTCCACCTCTTATGGTTACAGTCTTGGCTGCTTCTTTTGCTGGCAATTAGAGACAGTGCCTATGTCCTGAAGGATCATAGAATCATACAACAGTTTGAGTTGAAAGGGACCTTTAAAGGTCATCTAGTCCAGGCCCCCTGCCATGGGCAGGGACATCTTCAACTAGATCATGTTGCTCAGAGCCCCATCCAATCTGACCTTTAATGTTTCCAGGGATGGGGCATCTACCACTTTGGGATTGCCGTGGAAAGCAGAGCGAGGACTGCCCATGGCCTAGGCACACACAGAGGTCTTGCTTTAGTTTTGCATGCAGAAGTGGAAAGGGAAATGACTGAAGCTTGGGGCACTTCAGGTGTAATTCGCTGTGGCAGCAAAACTCTCAGCAGAGCATTGCCTATTTGTTGTCCTTCTGGGCTGCCTGTCCCATCGCCTCTGAAAGTGTAATTCTCTCAGTCCTATGGAGATCTGCAGTGCAACACCTCCTGGAGGCAACTGGAGAAAAACAGAGACTTTCAGGGTAAGATTCAGCTGCACTTTTTAACTTCCCACTCGAGCGTGCTGACTGCGGGGGTGTTACACCGAGGCAGCCAGCGGTGCCATGGCCGAGTGCCTCCATGCCGTGGGCATGGGAGACACCAAGTATGTGCTCTGAATCAGTAGACCTGGCAGGAATTCATGTGTCTGGGCCTGGTTTGTGTATCCCCTGTCTCCCCCCTTCACTGTCAGCTTGGCAGCAGTTTATTTGACTCTCTTTTTGAGCTCCTTCATCAGGAAGCTTCAGTGTCCCATTTCTCCCACCACCCTGGAGCCAGGTATCTGTTCTCTGGGTGCTAAGACACCGAAATTAGTCATCCCAAAGTAGTCAGTCTGATTCATGGTTTTAGTTAAGAGAGGGAAATTGTTTCTGATTTTTGCCTGGGGCCTTGTTTTTAATCAGATCAAGCATCTGATGGGTCCCTCACTGTGGTAACTTTGGTAGTGAAAGCCACAGCTTGACCCCATTGGAAAAGATCAGTGATGACAGTTTGTGGGGATGGATCTGGGGTGAGACAGGGCACGCACAGCACCCCAGCACAGGAGCAACGGGAAGATGGCACTGGTGGAGATTAGCAGAAATGCTCCTGCCAAGGGCTTCCCCAGCACCTCTGGCATCTCCTGCGCTGCTGAGGGAGAGATGGTGAATGGAAAAAAGACCAAAATGGGCAGTGTCAGAGGAGGGAGCCAAAATCTGAGTGTGGCGTGATGGAAGGGCTACAGACAATGTGTGTTGTGGGGATGGTGTGAGCTGGTCCCTGGGCTGTGGCACAGCATTGTGGCACAGAGAAGCCACAGGGAGAGCAGATGCTCTCTCATGCTCAGACTTTTTTTTTTTCCTTCTTTTTTTTAAATGACCTCAGTGTGTGCTGGGCATAGTGGCCTTAGACACCTCCCTAGCTGAGCCCAGGGACCCTGCTTACCCCCACTGAACTCCAATAGGCTCCTCTAAATTCCCAGAGCTGCCTCAGGAGTGCAGCAAACAGCAGCGTTACAGCATTTCAAGAGCCAGGAGCGTTAGCTATGGGAAACCAGAGTGGGTCTTGAGTATTAAGCTGAGGCTGGGATCATGTATATGTAACAGAGAAGCCCTAAAGGTGCTTCCAATAATTTATTGCTATCTACTCTAGAGGATAAAATATGAGATGCTTTCCATCTGCTTATAAATTCTTTTTAATGGGCTTAAACTGCGGCAAGGGAGATATAGGCTAAACACTAGGAAAAGCTTCCCAGGGATAAGAAGAGCTAAGAGAGGTAGCAGTTTGGCTAGGAAGCCTGCAGTGTCCCCTCACTGGAGCTTAAGAAACATGTTGGGCTAGTGTCTGTCAGAGGGATTTGGGAGTAGCTGCTCCTCCTGTGGGCAGCAACTTGGATTTAGGGCTCTCAAGAGCTCTTCCAGCTCTGTTTTGCAGCAATGCACTAAGATGGTGAAGGTGGTGCCATCCCCAGCCACCTCAGCTGCTCCAAGATTTTGTGTCCTCAGCATGTGGTCTCCGAGAGACAGGGCTGGGGATGACTGGAATTTCCTAATGACAGGAGCTGTTAATGCCAAGAAGGGGGAGAGAACCTATGCAAAGGTTAAAACAAGTGATATTGGCTTTATTTGAAACTCCCCCAAAGAGTGCAAACACACTTTCCAAAATAGTGCCGTTTTTCTGTTTCAGTAAATTCATGTTAAATGCTTCCAAGATCCTATAGCTTCCTTACAAAACGTAGCAGAAAATATTTAGAAATTAAAGTGGTATCCCTCAGATTTATACTGTCAACAGGCATCCTGATGGATAAAGCCAGGCAAATGCTTATGTGACTTATAATCAGGCTTTCATATCAATACTGCCAGTCTGATAGAAGCTGTAAAGAATGACAGTTATTAATCAATAGGCATGGGAAAGCTCTTTTTGGAAACCAGCAAGTATGCTGGAATTTAAACGAAACTCAAGCAAATAATGATACTTTTAAAGTACTTTATTCCAAGATTTTAATTCACCTTCTAAAAGGTGCGCTCTCATGTCTCATCCCTAAATGGGTAATGACCCATATATCCATGTAATGTACAACGAAGAGGCAGGAAAACCATGGGGGAAATGGTTCTCCCTGGCTTTGGAGTGTCCACTTTCCAGGGCTGTTTCTCAGCAGTAGCTGCAGCACCCTGATACTGTACGTGGGCTGTTTGTGGTGCCCAGATACGGTGGGTTTCCCGACCCTCCACTCTCTCATGCCGAAATGTCAGGTTGAGGAAAGTGAATGATCCTCCTGCTGGCTGGAAACATTTTTGCAAGTTATGTGTTAAAAAATTCCAGTTATAATTGCAGCAAACCACAGATACTTGTCTAATCTCTGAGAAAAATCTCTACTTATTTGTAGATTTCATGTTTTTTAAGGAATACTGAAATTTCCTGAGATCACTGGCTTATCTAAATAGGCAGCTGCATAAGAAGTGGGAAGCACAGGATGACATTATGGCTTGTGTGCGTGTCATTACCAATTCCATAGGAATTAGAGAAAAATTTAGGGCAAGATAAGTTGGTAGAAACACAGTATTCATTGCCAGAGCAAACCAAGGTTTATATAACCCCTTTCCTGTTTTATAATGGGCTTGTGTGGTGGGTCTGAACCTATTATTTCACTTGTAAAGTGCATTGCTGCTAGCACACACCTGAGTCCCAAACATAAGGCTTGTCAGCAGCAGAAGCTGTACATGTACCTCACAGTCTGGAGGAGAGAGGATAAATGAAGCCTCTAAGGGATCTCTTTCTTCCACTTGCCGAAGCTTTGCAGTTTATATTATGCGTACAGCTTCCTCCTGGTCCTCTCCTGATGTGATATATGCTGTTTATAGACTGCTGTCAATTGTGTGCCCACGCTCCTCTATTTCAGGGGGTTGCAGGGAACAGTTAAACTCTGGGAGCTCCTGCTGCAGCCCCGGTGGCCTGGCACTGCCAGCACAAAGCCACGGGCAGGCAGGGGGCTGGTTTTGTGGTTTCTGTGGTGTGCACATGCAGGGGCAGGAGAGGGAGGATGGACCAGAGGAGCAAAGCTGCTCCAGACCTGAGAACGGGCCATCGGGGAGAAAGCCCTTGAGAAAAATCCTGGTGTGCTTTTCAGACCGAGGGCTGGCTGAAGGGAGAGTAAAAGGAGGAGCTGTTTGGTCCCTGCTGTGGCTGGGGAAGAGGAACAGTCCTTAAATACACAAGGACACGTTCCTTAAATACGAGCAGGAGGCAAAGAAACACTAGATTCCATCAGCTGTTTTGCCTCCTAAGGGCCACACATTTTTAACCAACCACTTTTCTTAAAAGGAGGGACCTGTTGTTAAAAAAAAAACTTTGGTGGTATCAGCCTGTCTTTCCCTGAAGAACTGTATCTCCATGGTTCTTCCTTGGAGACGTTTCCCTTCTGCAGGCAGTAACCAGTACTCAGAACTTAATATATTCATAAAAAATAAAGATCCTCTTTTCAGTTGTAAAGGGTCCTGGTTTTTACCATGGGTCATCATGGCAACAGCAGCCTGATTTGTGTCATTTCATAGAGCAGAATCACAGAATGGTTTGGGTTGGAAAGGATATTAAAGATCATCTAGTTCCAGCCCCCCTGCCATGGGCAGGGACACCTCCCATAGACCAGGCTGCTCAGAGCCCCATCCAGCCTGGTCTTGAACACTTCCAGGGAATGGGGCATCCACAGCTTCCCTGGGCAACCTGTGCCAGTGCCTCACCACCCTCACAGGAAAGAATTTCTTCCTAATATCTAATTTAAATTTCCCCTCTTTCAGTGTGAAACCGTTACCCCTCGTCTTATCATTACACTCCCTGATAAAGAGTCCGTCCCCATCCCTCCTGTGGGCCGCCTTTAAGTACTGGAAGGGGCTACAAGGTCTCCCTGGAGCCTTCTCTTCTCCAGGCTGAACAACCCCAACTCTCTCAGCCTGTCCTCATAACAGAGGTGCTCCAGCCCTCTGAATATCTTTGTGGCCCTCCGCTGGACCTGTTCCAATGGGTCCATGTCCTTCCTGTGCTGAGGACTCCAGAGCTGGACACAGTACTCCAGGTGGGGTTTCACCAGAGCAGAGTAGAGGGACGGAATCAGGAGGTGATAACTCTCTGCTTGGATGGGATGCGGCAGCTACTGCTCCCCAGCACTGAACTCCAGCACTGGTCACACTCACGTGGGGACCTTACACTGTCACCAGGCCAGGCAATGTGAGCTTAAAATATTTATTGTCTGGTACTTGCCAATTTTCTGTTGTTCCTGAAAGCTTCTGCTCAGGCTTGGATAGCCTCCAGGAGTGACTCCGCAACGGCAAATCGACAAGACTGACGGCACAGCCTGAGTTCAGCCCCCTCTTTCATGGTCTATAAAACAAACCTGACTCACCTTGTCTCTGTCAAATATTTCACACATATCCCTGTCACATGTGTACCGCGTATCTGCTGTGCTACATGCTTTGGAAATAGCTTCAGTCAAAGATAGTAGGAAATGTTAATGGGAATAGGATGCCCTCAATCCTGCATGCTTTAAAAGAAACATACACCTTTCCGAGTATTAGAAGAGATGTTTCTGTGCCAGTATAAAATTAATGTGTCGGAAGAAAAATCAAGGAAACAACTGCTGAGAAAACAGGTGCTGAGAAACCTGGCTTTGGACAGACGGGCAGGGGCCAGCAGCCTTTGGTTTGTCTCTGTAATGGGGGACTCTAAGGCCACATCCCCAGGGGCTCAGAGCCGAGGAGTGCCCAGTTGGCTGGCACAACCCACACGTGGACGAATTAAGATTTGTTTTAATAACTCCTTGCCATAAGCACAAATGTCACTCCGGACTTGAATTGTGTAGTGCCTAAAGAATGTAAAAAACAAATACTGGGCTCATAGAAAAGTCCTTCTGTAATGATCCTTAGCACAGCACCCTTCTCTATGATAACTCTGATTTATTTCGGAAGCCATTTCAGTATGGCATTGAGATGATCTCTGGTATGAATAGACAAGTAGGATTATCAGCACTGAGTGCTCCTCATCCCATGCTCATCTCCCCTTGCTGAGATAGCTGTCCCTGGAGCGGCTTCCTCGCAACCAGCAGAGAGGGGCCAGCAGCACCAGAAGGTGTCTCAAGTCGCTGAGATCTGTGCTGTCCCCAGGCCACCACCTCCTTCCACTGACCACAGAGGCACCAGTGGCGACTGTGCTCCTCACCGAGGTACCTGGGCTTAGGGCCTGCGGCCAGGGAGGAGGAATCTGAGCCTGAACACCTGAGAAGAATTCCATGAGACTGAACAAAACCTGCGGGGCAAAACCACAGCGAATCCTGACTCTCTCATGCCTCTTTTTTTCTGCAGAGTGGCATTTGCCACCCATTGCCCAAGGGGGCTTTGCAGGGTTTCCCAGCAAAGCCCTACCAACAGCTGCTGCATTTTTCAGAGATGGCAAAGCCCCACCAATGTGACCTTGCTATAAAAACAGAGTGCTTATTTATGATCCTGTTTGGATGATTGTCATTCCAGGTAGGAATAAATACACAGTGCTGGTAAATAACCTCTTGCATGGGAGATATTTCATCAGACACAAGGACAGCTGTAAAATAATTGGGTCCTCCTCTCTCTTCTCAGATCTGTAAAGTCGGGAGGAAGCCTCCACTTTCCCTGGTTATTTCTGTTCTCCCAGTTGGCACAAATTCAATGTATTGGCTGTTCTTGCCTCCATCCCTCCTTCCCAGTCTTCCAGCTAGGAGCACGTGCCATCAGCACAGATGAGGAGACACAAGTTGTTGGTGGCTCGAGGCTGTACAAGAAAAATGTTGATCATTGCTCACCAACAGGCTTTGTCTTATGCTGGTTTTGATGGGGCAGCCTATATTCCTCTCCTGTGGAAGTTTCCTGCGGTACATTCTTGACTGGTTCAAAGCATCTGAAAGTACCTTTCACCTGCTATCTAATCACAGAAGGGTGGGTATTTCAGCCTCCACAGCAAAGAGCAAACAACCATCCGATTCCTGGAGGGTGTCAAAATACCTCCGTGGCCACATGTATTAATAAAGTAATACTTATTTAAGCACGAAATGCAGCATCAAGTTGTGTAAGAGAGAACCACTTTAGTGCAGAACTACACACCATTTTTCAGCGAGAGACAAGGAGGCTGTGCACGAGGGAAGGCATGTTTTTGAAAAGGGTAGGAAGCTCCATTTTTATGATCAACTAGTACCTGCCATGGCATAGTGTCGCTTCCTAGACACCACAGTAAATTAAAATCCTGTTTATTTGTATAGAAATATGTCAAAATCTGTCACCCTAATTTGAAGACATGGCTGCAATCCAGAGAAAGGTGGATGCAAAACCATGGAAAATAGAAATGAGCCTGCACAGTACATAGAGGCTGGAAAAGCATATTTAGTCACTTAATCTCTATAGGGAAAAGAGACAGGCAGCAAAAAATAGAACAAGTTCTTAGAGAGCTAAGGGAAATAGGAAAAATTGTATTTACAAATGTGCTGAAAGTAAAAGTTATACAAGGACAGTCCTTTCCAACTGTGAAGCAGATGATAAAATTTGGGGCCTTAGAGGTGTCAATTCCATTGTTGGTTTAGAGACAAGAGAGAATTCCCATGAAGCTACAAAGGTAAAACTAGCAGATCCATACATTGCAATTTGTAAGACATTTGCTAATGAGAATTTTCAAAGACAGAAGAGAGAGATTCAGATCTGTGATTTAGTGCCCTTAACTGCATAAAAACCCCCAAACTGTTTTGATCAAACCGATTGCTATTCTGTAAGTACAAAAGCAGAAACATACACCATCAGCAAGCATTTTGTGAAAGCCCCAATAAAATGCATTCATAAATGTTACTAGAAAATATAACCCATATCGGCACCCGGATTGCTCCTGGGCAATGAATGCTTAACCACTGCACTCAGTGGAGGCAGCTCTGCTTTGAACTTACTCTGCTGAATGTGCCCTGCTCTGCATCGCCATGTCACTGTGCCTTTCTGTGCTCTTAAAAGATCATACAGTGATTCTTCAAACTGGTTTTGTACATTTTTGACAGAGACAAACTTTGCTGTGATATTTTGTAATCCCCGAGACTTTCCTTTTCCCCAGCTGTTTTTTTTTTTTAATAAGAAAATGTTTTCAAGGCAAGTCTGCCACTTTGCTGCACAGCAGCTCAGACAGCAAACTACCTGCCACACGCAAAGTGATGGCAAACTCTTTCTCCAGACTTCATCTCTCGCTTCTCAACTTTTCAGGCAGTTCCAAACCACCTTTCCTTTTATAAGGAAGGCTGTAATTACTATCTGAGGGCAACCTTTGTTATGACATGCAAAGAAGCACTCCAACTACTGTGCTAAACATTAGATGTTCGGCTGAGTGATAAAACACTATAATCAAGCCCCACGTGCGACTGTCTCCTTCAACTACCCTTCACATGCAGAAGTGCTAAAATTTCAGCTCACATAGTATTTATTAGGGCACAGCACAGGCTTGTGAAATGAATGTCTTATTTTGCATATGTTTAGAAAAAAGAGAGAGCTGAATAACCACTGTTGTGCACTGTGTTCCTCCCGACCTGGCACGCACTCCAGTTAAAAACAATAGTGGTGGCGATGGCACTGCGAAGATGAGTGTTCCTCTGCCTGTGGTGGGCAGATGCAAAGGTTTAAGCAATGGTTTTGTTTTTAAGCAGAAGTAAAAAAAAAAAAATCACATGTTAATATTACACAAAGGTGTAGCATTTGCCTGGTCTTGACTTTTGTGTGAACTCTGAGAGTCTTTGGTATTTTCTAGTGGAATTGAAGGTGGGATTCCCCCAACCCAACTTTGCCCTTCTAAAACATAGGGGTCTAGCCCAGGTAGCTGCTGAGTTCTCTGTAGAGTAAGTGGAGGTTCCTTTAGAGGAAAATCTCATCAATCTACCTGGGACATTTATTTTAGGATAGATCCATAGCTCTCCAGAGCTGCATGGATATGGCCATTGCTTTTCCATGTGACTCTCAGAAATGGCATTTTTCAGTCCTGGTTTCAGGACCTAGGGCACTGTAAGAGATGTTTGCTTTTACATGAAA